>JARQZJ010000010.1:555000-1155000 GCA_030704895.1 Henosepilachna vigintioctopunctata | reverse complement strand
AACTGCAATAAATATTCAACAATGGCGTAATGAATTTTCAAATTCATACCACAAAGTGGAAGATTTAAAACTGTTTATGACCTATAAAGTTGTTTTACGATTTCAAACTGAAAAATAAATGCAAAATGATGCTAGATTTCTGTTCAAATCTGATTATATTCGTTAATTCGTGAAAAACAGCTCTTCCCTAGTTTTATAGCTGATCACACCTTTCTCCTAGTTTTTTCTCGTTCCCCAAATTGGAAACTGTGATGGAAAGACGATGTTTTCGTCTGTTGATCAGATAAGAGCGAATTTGCCAAACACTTTGAAATATATTTTAAATAACCATCTGCTCTGAAAAAACGAAATATCGATGAGAAAGGTTTCAGAAGAGTTTCAACAGAAACAAATCTATTGAAATTTCCGATTTTTTTCGAATAAACCTCGTATATTTATGTCCAATATTAAGATACGTTTTTCTGAAAATATATGAAATAAATCATATTGGTGAGGTTTTGTCTATTGCTACACACTTTTCCTATAAAAAAACTGTCCTAAATATAACCATACGAGGGTGGGGTGACAACTTTCCGGCATGATCAAGAAAAACGATGTTTAAGAATGTTTTTTGCTTTATTTTTCAACATGATCTCGGTCAACAGTGATACTTTTCTCATAACGATGTTTTAATTTAGTTACACCAGTTTTGAACGTAGATTCGTCAGTCAAGCCCCTCAAAATACTGATTCATACTTTCGATAACTTCTTCGTTGCTCTCAACTCTTTTACCATAAAGCCATTTTTTGAGGTTAGAAAAAAGGTAATAGTCGCCGGAGGCTAAATCTGGAGAGTAAGGAAGATGCGGCATCAATTCAAACTTCAATTCGTGGATTTTGGTCATGGCAACCATCGACGAATGCGCTGGTGCGTTATCGTGATGAAACAAAATGTTTTTCTTCGCCAAATGAGGTCGTTTAATTTGCACCTCGTTCAAACGTTGCAATACGTCTGCGTAGTATTGACCAGTGATAGTCTTACCCTTTTCTAGACAATCGATGTATATAATTCCTCGCGTACCTTCTTTGGTTTCTTTGGAGTTGGTTCCCTTTTCCAACCCACTGTTTTGACGGTTCTTTATTTTCTGGAGTCTAGTGGTGAACACAAGTCTCATCCATAATTATGAATCGACGCAAAAACTCGATTTTTGATCGAGCGTAAGCAAACGCGCCACCCATTAAGCACGCAGTTTTTCTATGGTTAAATGGTTGAGCAAAATATTTCGAACACGTTCAGCTGACATCCTACAAGTCTCAACAATCTCATACACTTTCAATCTGCGATCTTTCAATACTATTTGACGGATTTTCTCAATCATTTCTGAAGTTGTGACCTCAACGGACCGTCTTGAGCGGAGCTCGTTAGATGGCTCACACGACCCATTTGAATTAAGAAACCCACTGCTTAATAGTAGAATATGATGGGGAGGAGTCTCCTAGTGTTGCATCCATCTCTTCTTTCATTTGTTTTGGTGTAAAACCTTCAAAATAGAAGTATTTGATGACAGCACGTTTCTCCAAAACAACGAAAGCGTCTCGCGCAATGTGCTCCCGAACGCAAACTAACGTAGCGATTGGCTGAAACTTTACATACAAGCTCAGTAGGAATCGTACTCTATGACGCTGCTCCAAAAGTAGACCTAGTGCCGCCATCTCTTGATCAGATCGCAAACTTTTCACCCCACTCTCGTACTATATGAGAGGAGTCAAAGAAACGATAAAATTTCGTGGTGACCTTGAATAATTCCTTTCTTTCAATATTGAAAATGTTCCCACACCTTGGCAATGGATGACAGAAATCATTTATCAAACGAAACATGAAGTATATGCACATAAATAAACCTGGAAATGAAGGGACGTAAAAATTTCGATATATCCTCTTGGCACACGAGGGCCCAATGGCAATCAGTGGAAAGATACATGGGCG
This sequence comes from Henosepilachna vigintioctopunctata, assembly GCA_030704895.1. Lineage (NCBI taxonomy): Eukaryota > Metazoa > Arthropoda > Insecta > Coleoptera > Coccinellidae > Henosepilachna > Henosepilachna vigintioctopunctata. The sequence continues at coordinate 1,153,035 of JARQZJ010000010.1, read as the reverse complement.
TCCTGCAGTGTTTCAGGGATATCAGTGGCTTCTTGCCAAAGCCTTTTTATTTTCCTGCGACGAAATCACTCATAAATTACGCTGCGTAGTCCCAAATGGCATTTCGATAATCCTCCTCTCAGATTTTTTCTTTGAACTGTGAGATCTGAAGGTGCAGTCGACGTTTCGCAAACTCATAACTGCATTACATATCCGTCAGATTGCGAATAGCTAAAATAGGGAAAATGTCGTTGAGAAAAATTGGATTTAGCAAGCGGAAATGGAGAAATTTCTTCCTATCTCTAGTGATAAGATTTTCAAGTAATTGTGTTCTCATCCGAGCTATTACATGGGCTGGGCGACTGAAAGGGGACGAATTCAAATACCGACAGGATATTCAATGCGCTTCAGTTTGAGAAAAAAGTGACGTCAATTTTATAAAAAATGAAAATCAGTTCTGATGAATAAGCTATGAATATTATTGTTCTATATCGTGAAATGTACCTAAATACCATATTCTACATTACATTTAAAGTGTACTTATTTTTACGACCAGTTTATGGCCTTTTAAATTTCAAATGAACTTCTAATTATTACGACTTCTCTTTGAGCTTAATGTAAGCACCTAATGAGTACCAGTTAATTAAAAATAGAAGCACTTTGAAACACGTTAGTAATAATAACGACAAACTTCGTCAAAACAACTATTTTGAGTTATGAAAAAAAGTGTTTAAGACTTGTTTTATTCCGTTTTATTAAACAAATCCAAGTAGTATAAAAAACGAAATATGAACGAATATGACAGTAAAAGATAGGAGGATTGAATTATTTTTGCTTCAATAAAAATCGTAATATGATTTTTAATTATTTCATGATATACCTTAAAGCTCATGCCATGGATATTAATAAAATAAAATTTAACATTATAGAAATGAAGTATGATGTAACGGATATAGTGTTTATATGGTTTTTAAAGACCCAAAGGATTATACGTATCTTAAAGAGAATCATCAATATCCTTAAAGTGGTCAAAAATTAAATGAAAATCTGCGGAGGGAAAAGCAGATGGACCCCGGACCAACATTTCAGTTTTTTCTGAACATATATATATATATATATATATATATATATATATATATATATATATATATATATATATATATATATTTGAAATATTCAAATGAGAATACTTGTCTATCTGCGGAACTAGTCGAATAAAGAATTGTTCAGTTAGTGATTTTTAGACAAGTATATCTTATTACCTCTCATCTTTTCATCTTTATAATGAAATATACCACGTGTCATGTTAGTAACGCGTATTTTAGTGTATTTAAACTTACCAGAATTTTATATTGAATTGAAGTTTTAATATTAGTTGGGATAGCTCTGAACTAACCGCAATGTGTGATAAGATATTCAGTTTTTTTATATTTTCTTTTTTCGAGAATTAATCATTATTAATTTCTTATATTATCAATTAAGTGTTCGTAAATTTTCTAAATATACACGCAATTTTTAAAATTTTTTCTCTGACAATAACAAACACAACAAAAAAAAATAGTGAAATCGGTCCAGCTGTTGACTCTACATTTCAGTTAGAAAGCGTTTGTATGGGAAAAGGAAATGAGCTGGTTTTAGGGTTTTCCTGAAAATTATTCGAATTTTTCTTGACGTAAAAACCATCCTTGGACTTCATCAACGAACATTTAAAAAAAAATTGGCAAAATTGGTCCAGGCGTTGTTGAGTTATGCGCTTACCAATACATTTCGCGATTCATTTTTATATTATAGACTTCAACGAACATTTTACAAAAAGAATTGGCAAAATTTGTCTAGGCGTTGTTTGTCTAGGCGCTTACCAACACATTTACGATTCATTTTCATCTGAAACGTTCGTATGAGAAAAGGAAATGGGCTGTTTTTAGGGTTTTCCTGGAAATTATGCGAATTTTTCTGGCCGTAAAAACCATCCTTGGACTTCAACGAACATTTTTAAAAAAGAATTGGCAAAATTGGTCCAGGCGTTGTTGAGTTATGCGCACACCAACACATTTTGCGATTCATTTTTATATTATAGATATCTTTTCTACTTCTCGATGAGAACATATAGTTGCCTATCTGGTTCAATTCATATTTTCATTTTATTCATTTTCAAACACAAGTCACAAATCATAGGGTGTAGAAACTCGTGAACATTTTTTCCGGTTTGGTTCGTAGTAGCATCATTTTATTTTTTCTGTTAAAAATGTTTAATCATCAGTGTATATGGCAACGGGTACTTAAATAGGCGACAATTTCGGGATTACGAACAAGTATTTCCAATTGTTGTTAACAATTTACGGCAAACTAAGTCGGAAAAAATATTCAGTATTGATTATATTTCACGCATTTTCCCAAATAAATCATAACTCGGTTTCCAATTTTCAAAGACAAATTCAATGCTATTCAATATCTTCACAGATCGAATTTCATTAGTTGAAGCAATTCTAGATGCCATACAAACTTGGGTAATCAAAATATTCAACTCAGACGAAGATGAAGACGAATTTCGAAACTCGTGTTATGAATGAAGTCCAATAATGCCGATGAAATGTTCGAATAAGTATGCTCTCAGTATTTGACCATGTTTAAAATATTTTGAATAATAATAATTGAAACACGAAAGTGTTTTATCTACCTGTGGTTCGAACAAATTTTATGGCCTTTTTAAAACCTCATCAAATTTGTGATGAACTGAGGCTGTTTGTGATGTCATTGACATATTTGCATGCGGGCGTAGTGATAATAATAATAATAATAAGATAAATTTATTGAGAAACATTCCTTACATTGTGAAATTATATTCATTTCAATTGATACAATAATTACAACTAAGAAAAATGTTCTCGAAAAGACCGAATTCAGTTTTGAATCTGATCTTCCATTCTGCCCTCGAATTCATATTTACAATAATATACAACTGATTGAAAAGAAGAGAAAAAAAATTTCCTCAGAGATATTAAGCATTTAAGACAATTTCACATGGTGAATAACATTTGTGTTAAAAAAATATACAAACATATGATACAAAAAATTGATTCATACATTATTGCCTACATCCGCACCATCGAAGTACTCTGCCACACTATAGTATGGCTTTGTTAAGAGCAGAGATTTAACTCTCCTCTTAAACAAATTAGCTTTCAGTACTTTCAAATACGATCGTAAATGGTCCAAAATTTTAATACTCTGACAATAGAGAGAGTGCTATAATTTAGCTGTTTTATGCATATGAATAAGTAGCAATCCCTGTTCCTTGTTGAATACTCATGATTACTATTCAATTCAATAAACCTATCTTCATTTTCTTTAACATATAAAAAACATCTATAAATATATAAACACGGTAAGGTAAGTATGTAATTATTAATGAAGATAGGTTTACAAGATGTTCGCTGATGAATATTGAATATTAATCGAAGTATTCGCTTCTGTGTAATAAACACCCTATTTATTTCTGTAGAGCAACCACACAGCAGAATATTATAATTTAGATGACTATATACAAGACTGTAATACACATTCATAACACAGTTTCTAGGTACGATGTTCTTGATTCTAGAGATTGCAAAAAATGAGTTACTCAATTTTTTACATAAGACCTCAATGTGTGATGTCCATCTCAAATTTCTGTCTACATATATTCCAAGAAACTTTGTTGATTGGGATATCAGTCAAGCTCTGACTGTTTTTCAGATATATTTTTAAGTTTTGATATATTTAAAGTTTTTTAGATATTAGATTATCGTATAGTTGTGTGAGTAAAATTTCATTTAAATTTTCGGTTCTGTTTTCTAGTTCAATTTTACAACAGTTGTAAATTTCATTGTATTTTCCCTAATCAATACTTGGCTCAAGCTATTGAGTGTTGTATTTCTAAATAAATAAAAAATAATTAAACGAATCAGTTACTTAATTTATTGGGAGCTATATAAATTTCCTCCTTATAGGAACGCGAAGTGAAGTTACTATTTCTCTTACAAGTTCAAGCTTATCAGAGAGAATCGATAAGAAGGTGTTCAGAAAAGGAAAAGGCTAGCATCTGGGGAGTGTTTGTTTTCCTTTAAAACCTTCCAATTAAGCATTCAATCGGTATTTCAAAATAAAGTAAAACGTAAAACCGGGGCATTCGCACAGATTTTCCGACAGACCTTCCATTCGTGACCGGCTCCGTTACTCCCACGGGTGGAAACAGCCAGGCTTACATAAATACGATTAAAGAATAGATAAAATTATCGAAGGGTTTTTTTGTGTGTCTTCTTCCGGACTTTCAGGCAAAAATATATTGCACGTTTTGTAATGGAGCACGCGATGAGTTACATTTGGAATTGTGCTACAGCTCTTTCATGAGCTGCTGTCACGTTCAGTATTTACCAGAAAGATTCAGGAATTGACTCTTGCCCCTTCTCAGTTTAAAATATTATATTGAAAATTGGAAATATATAATTTCATTCATATTCATATAGAGGAATACATATATGCGCGCGCACATTCACACTCTTTTATATATAGAAATTAGGTATGTGCCGGATATCCTTATCTGTATCCGCGGATATCCGAGGCAGACGAAAGATCCGCATCTGTGTGAAGACACAATGCGGATCTTTGTATCTTTTATCACAGTAACAAATGAAGTCGTTACTGTTTTGCGGATCTTTCACGTATCTGTGCCTTCATTCGTTACTGTTTTGCGGATCTTTCACGTATCTGTGTCTTCATTCGTTACTGTTTTGCGTTACTGTTTTGCGGATCTTTCACGAATCTGTGTCTCCATTCTTTACTGTTTTGCGGATTTTCCACGTATCTGTGCCTTCATTCGTTACTGTTTTGCGAATCTTTCACGAATCTGTGTCTTCATTCGTTACTGTTTTGCGGATCTTTCACGAATCTGTGTCTCCATTCTTTACTGTTTTGTGGATTTTCCACGTATCTGTGCTTTCATTCGTTACTGTTTTGCGAATCTTTCACGAATCTGTGTCTTCATTCGTTACTGTTTTGCGGATCTTTCACGAATCTGTGTCTTCATTCGTTACTGTTTTGCGGATCTTTCACGTATCTGTGTCTTCATTCGTTACTGTTTTGCGGATCTTTCACGAATCTGTGTCTTCATTCGTTACTGTTTTGCGGATCTTTCACGAATCTGTGTCTCATTCTTTACTGTTTTGCGGATTTTCCACGTATCTGTGCCTTCATTCGTTACTAAGTTTTTCGGATTTTTCGAATCTTGTCATTCTTTACTGTTTTGCGGAATCTGTGTCTTCATTCGTTACTGTTTTGCGATCTTTCACGAATCTGTGTCTTCATTCGTTACTGTTTTGCGGATCTTTCACGACGTATCTGTGTATCTGTGCTTTCATTCGTTACTGTTTTGCGAATCTTTCACGAATCTGTGTCTTCATTCGTTACTGTTTTGCGGATCTTTCACGAATCTGTGTCTTCATTCGTTACTGTTTTGCGGATTCTTCACGTATCTGTGTCTTCATTCGTTACTGTTTTGCAGATCTTTCACGAATCTGTGTCTTCATTCGTTACTGTTTTGCGGATTTTTCACGTATCTGTGTCCTCATTCGTGACTGTTTTGCGGATTTTTTGCGAATCTAGGAACTTCATTCGTTACTGTTTTGCGGATTTTTCACGAATCTAGGAACTTCATTCGTAAGTGTTTTCGGATTTTTCACGAATCTGTGTCTTCATTCGTTACTGTTTTGCGGATTTTTCAAGTATCTGTGTCTTCTTTCGTAATTGTTTTACGGATCTTTTCACCTTGCTACTTTTAAATTTATAGATGAAAACTTTCAAATAGATGATGAGGTAGCAATAAGAACTATTAAAATCAATAGAGATAATTTTTCATTTCTTAAAATCTAATATTTCACTCCTTCAAAGAAGTTGTGCCCTTAGCTTCACGGGAATACTTTCCATCACAAATTTCATACTTTACACATTCGTCATTTATAAATAATTTCAGATTACCCTACTAAACTTTTTGTACGCATTTTTTGAACTCATGTACCAAACACAAACGTAATGTATATTTCCAAGTGTCAAACTAAAAAATAAACAAAGCAAAATAAAGACTCGCCGCGCAATAGAAGACGAAACATGTGTCGAGATAGCACTGACACCGACTTCGTAAGAAAGTTAGATCCGTATCCGAATCCGCATCCGCGGATATTGACACCAAATATCCGTATTTAGATTCGTATCCGCGGATATAACATTTCTATATACATTTTGTATTTTTTATATTGTTTATATACATTTTATATATATTTCTAGCGATCCGGCATATCACTAATAGAAATACATAGATAGATATTTATAGATGCAATTTAAATTGTTACGTTATTAGCATATATAATACAAAATGAATTAAAATTGAAAAAAAAGGAATGAATGTTGTCACAATATTGAATCAAATCAAACTCTTGGCTTAATGTTTCACGTTTATATTTAACAACTTGAATTTGTCAACATATTTCGAGCGTGAGCTCATTTTCAAGACTTCAAAATGTCATAATGAAACGGGTAATTAAACATCCAGTAGATACAGTTGAAATTCATGAGTTAGCTCTTTTGCAATAGAAAATCTTCAATTTGTTTCTCAAATTTGGCTTGATCGGCGTTCCTCACAAGAAGAGATAACTTGTTACAAAATTTAGAAACAAATAGAAATTATGATCATTATGTGATTTGCCCAGTCTGTACCTTCTTGTAACTAGATCTTGTTCATTTCTCGTGTAATATACGTTAAAATCTGCGTTTCCTGTCACATTGTTCTTTTTGTTCAGTTTATGGCAATAAATTATGCATTTAAGTTTTGCCGATGATACTCTTGTTTTTTATTCAGGAAAAAACTGGTAACAACTCAAAGAGTTAGCTCAGTCTGTATAAGGTGCCATGTTATTAGACGTTTTTGTTCGGCTTGGCATTGTGTTTCTATTTCTCTTGATAAATACCTAAAATTAATAGAAATATCTGTGATTTGGTAAAAAGGTATTTTATTTTGAAAAAGTATTTGGAAAATACTTATTTTGCATATAGCATTTGAAATACAAAACGCAAAACTATTAGGTATTTTGCATTTGAAATAGTAAATCTGAAAAGTATTTGGCATTTTGTATTTGAATACTTTTTTAAAACCATTTTGTACATCTCTGAATATCACAGCGTATATTCAGAGATGTACAAATACTGCGAAATCTAAGACAGTGGACAGTAGTGACATTTATCGATCTATTTTGGGCTGCAGATAATGAAATCAGATGAACCATAATAATAACCAACGTCCACTGAGGATAAGGCACAAGAAGATGAAGAAGATAGTCTAAAAGTATTTTTTTTTAAATTCCAAATATTTAATTTTTATATATGCCTCACTTAACAATTTGTTATTTAGAAATGGTAAGGCAGTTATTTGAGATTGAAATCGAATTACTTGGATATGAACGAAGAACAACTTATAAATTCATTATAAAACAGAACAATCTGTCTTCTGCATCCCAGTTTATCAATGTACTCATCTAACATTATCTCTCTTAAGATCGTGGAGACATCACATCGTATATGCTCATAAAGCCAGCTTCTCATTTCAATAAACAACAATCGTATTTAATAGGTATTCAGCATTTTCAATAAAAATAATGCATTGTAATAGTTATTCGTGTTAGTTATTGAAAATGATAACATCGTTCCGCTCGAATGAATTGAATCGAGGGAAGCTTTATAATTGATTATATCCTCAAGCTATTGAAATTTGGGAAGTACATCCTGGAGAATGCTTCAAAATATCAATCTTTTAACTGTCTCAAGTGAAGTGGCAAACACAATTGTAAGTTCGAAGACAAATGACGTTTTCATAAAGCCAACTATTTTATCGAACAGACTGGTCGTGATGAGGACGAACGAGAGCCTTGCGGCTTTATTTAAAGGATCTACTGGCTTCATTCCCAACGGCATCATAAATATCCGGAAACTTAGGGCTGATGTTTGCCATTATAATACAATATATTGATTCATACTTATAGCTTTGGCGATCGTTTGCGTTCAATATTACCAATATTTATACGTAGTTTCTACATTTTAATTTTGGTGTGTGACTAGAATTTTGTGAAAGAAAATTGCATCAATTTAGAAACAGTTGTATCTACTTGCAATACAAAGCTTGCATGTATTGCATACTTTTCTGCGGCAGTGTATAAGAGATTGGATTGTTCTGTGGACAGGGTGAACTTGTAAATGTACTAACACTACTTGGTGTATGACTTTGTATCTTCTGATTCTTAGTCTGAAGGTGGGATTTCAACAGAAGTAAAAGGAATTGAGGAACTGTTTGATCTAAATCATTTTCTGACCCAGATGTTGCGTAAGAAGCACACTTGGAAGAAACGTGATAAGAAGATGTTGGAATTATTCATAGACGTGTAAAACATCGAATCGAGGAAGCTATATGAAAGGGCCATTCATTTATTACGTAAGACTATTTTCGCTAGTTTTTGACCCCTTCCCCCTATTAGTATAGGGCCTATGATGCCCCCTATTAGTATATGGTATTAGTATGTCGGCCTGTAAGAATAGGCCGACCCCCTCCCCTTGTTAAATATTCATTAGGTAAGAATCTAGAGGAAAAAAACAATTTTTCTAAGTAACAATTTTTAGAAATGTTTATTTCTACTTCCAAAGGTAAAAATAATTCTTATTTTTTAGTAGTCGTGAACTCTGGTTCTAAACATTCAACTTAGAATCATACATCGTAAAATCTTTATCTACATAAGATTTTCAGTCCAGGGGCTCAAAACCCACTCCGAAAGTGGATCTGCCTCTGAAACATCTCTAATAATAGGTGGTGCTTCTAAATGGTTATACACGTCGTCGAGGTCCACCCATTCCACATCAGCCCAGATGCGGCACAAAACTTCTTTGCCTCGCCTTGAATGTATGGCTAAAGCTTTTCCTTATTAAATATTTGAAATACGGCCATGAAGTTTTTTGTGAAGTTGAGCTGCCTTTTTCGATGCACAGTATTTAGAGCATACGAAACAAATTCTTTCTATGAGCGCATCTGGTATTGATGGACAGTAAAAATCGTAAGGAACAGTCTTGAACGGGGCCACGACTTCCATGTTTAATGATTCTCGCACAAAGATGCAAAGTGATCGGATGTTTTAACATGCTCTGGGGAGGGAAATATGAGCGGAGGTTCACTTCTTAAACGATATGGTGGAGGAAAAAACCTTTGCGGAAGGATTTTAAGAATATCTCTCCTGTTATCACCTCAGCATTCCTTATTACTGCATTTTATAATTTGTAAAAAGTATCGGGACTTTTGCACATGTCTTGTATACCAATGTTGATCATTTAATACATCTGTCATTTCTCCAACGTCCTCATTATCTGGAGGCAAATATTCTGCTACTACTGGTTCATTATCTATAATAATTTAACTCCAAATCTCTGACAAAATTTTACTTGCCTGAGCAAAGTTTTTCACCTCTGAATCAGATTTGATAGTTTTTCCCAAAATTTAAAAACGTAATTTTAACATTGCGCATTTGTGATCTTACGAAAATACTATCAAGATTCCCTCCCAACCCCTTGTAAGAAAAGATAAGACATGGCCGACCCACCTCCCCCCTAAATCGTCATACGTAATGAATGAATGGCCCTAAATTATTTCCCATTCTATATGAGAAATAATGAAATGTTAAGTTAGGCCAGGTTATGTACGTGATATACCTTATTGATAATATTAAACCCTGTATAGATAACAATATACACTCAGATTAAAGATCAAATATAGATAACTCACCACATATTCACTTAAGTTCATAATAATTTGAATCAACATTAAAATAATAAAGAAAAAATTCAGGTTAAGACGGATGGATTATTTTCAACTTCTTATTGAAATTATTTTTGTACAATATCTCTGGTTTTCGTATTTTCAGAGGTAGGTTTCATTGCTTAAGTCTGAAATTTCTACCGATTTGAAACTTATATTACCAATCAAACAAATAGAATAAGCTGGATATAAATAACTGGAAAAATAAATAAAATCCCTCTGGAAAAAATAATTCACTGCCAAATAAAAATATGGAAAAGCAATGCAAATATTCAAGATGTGTGACAAAACAGAAACTACCTATAAACAACAATTTAGGTAACAATGTGAAATAAGTATGTCCCAATTGTGAATGTTATTCAAGTTGGAAAAAGAGAAAGCTCAGAATAACCTCGAGAATACATAATAATATCAAAGTAATAATAGTAAAAGAAACTAATACATAAGTTTGCGCAATAATAATTGAAAATTATTTTATGACATTTGATTTTGTGTTTCATATGCTATAGGTAGAAGAACGATAAATATAATTATACTAAAATAAATTAAACTCTTGACACGATTTGATGTTTCGAGCGTTAGCTCATTTTCAAGACTGAAAAGACTAGTTTTAGACTTAATTTTCAAGACTAGTCTTGAAAATGAGTTAACTCTCGAAACATGTTGACTATTCATATTGTTAAATAAATCGTGAAACAAGTTTAATTTATTTTGATATTCAATTATGTTTCACCAAGAGTTAAGCGAGAATTCAATCTCAGTCATAATGTATGATCAAAATGATGGTTGACATAATTTTTCGATAATTTTCAGTTTGTATTATAACAATTTGAAGTTAAGTTATTAAATACCACACTGCATTAGTTTAAAAATAATTAATTCATCTTGCGAAGAATGATATTCTGAATAATCTGAATACATAATATCAAGTTCCATCAATTTACATAACAAATGCAATGAAACCGTGCAGAGACTACAAGGAGTGCATAATTAACAAGACGGCAACAACTTCAGATAATCCCCTTTCCTGACCTCCATGAAAGTCGATTTTGCTTTTGCCGCAATTTCTGGGCCTTCTTTGCTCCGAGAAAACAAAATATCCCCTCTTTTGTGTTGGATCTTATTGATACATACATATCAATAGAATTTACATAAGTATTTTTAAATATAAAGTAATAGCTAAATTGTTGCAATATCTAATAAATAATAACTAAATAAGTTAATAAATAACTAATAAAGCTAATTAAGATAATAATTGATGACTGAGATTGAATTCTGGCTTAACTCTTGGTGAAACATAATTAAATATTAAATTAAATTAAACTCTTGGCTTAATGTTTCACGATTATATTCAACAACATGAATTTGTCAGCATGTTCCAAGCGTGAGCTCATTTTCAAGACTAAAATACAGTAAAGAACGAACAACAAATTTATATCTATGCAATGGATGTAAGGAGGCAGGATGATTGAAAATCTACCTGTTCATTCACAATGTCTTCTTTTTTCTTCCAAGAACTGCATATTTCAATTGCTTCTAAATGGTCTAAACCAAGGCTGGCCAATAGTTTTTCAAGGTGGGCAAAATTTCATAGACAATTTGTGTATTAATATACACAAAACGTACATTAAAAATTTGGTTTAATTTACTTTATTTGTAAATGAAATTAAGTAACATACATAATAACAACATTATTTCTATTTAATGAGAGCTGTGAAGAGGTTTTTGTGATAGTAATTTGTCGATATTTGGTTTTAAGTCTGATGTTGATAGTACAATCAAATCCGAAATGTGTTTTGCAGTGAGAGATGTGCGATATTTATTTTTGATGTATGATAGAGTTGAAAATGTTTTCTCACACACATAGGTGGAACCAAACCTGCTTAAAATTTGCATAGCAAGGTCGCGCAATGTTGGGAAATCTTCACTGGAAACGTTTTTCCAAAAACTTGCAAAACTTTCTGTTAGCTGCTCTGAAGATACATTTTCATAGAAAATTTGTTTCAGGGCAGTGTGGTTTTGAAGATCTGTTACTTCGAGCTGTATGTTTGCTGGATAATCAACCAAGTCAGTAGAACTGATAGCAAATGGATTTATAAACAGCTGAATATTTCTCTTGTCCGATTCAAAATCCTGGAATCTGTTTTCAAAAGACTCTTTTAAACATTTTATTTTTGATAGGTATTTAGGAATATCAAGGGCAGTGATCTCTAATTCTTCTTTTAAACTTGCAAGTGTGGAAAAATGGTCGACTTTATTTCTCTCTAAGTTTGCTGCGAACAAGTCCAACTTCCCTTTGAAACCATTGATCAAGTTGAACATTGTTGGAAGAGAACAATTTTTTCCTTGCAGTTTAAGGTTCAGGACATTAAGGTGCTTCAATGTATCAACTAAAAATGCAAGATCGCACAGCCATAATGAATTTTCAAGCAGAGCTCTCTCTGCTGGCAATGCTTGTTTTTCTTTCAGCAATTCCAGAACATGTTCCCTCAAATCATAAAAATGTTTCAACATTTCGCCTTTAGATAACCAGCGAACAGCGCAATAAAGATGTAATTCGCCGTATTCTTTTATTTCTTCTTCAAACAACGTTCTGAATTCTCGTCGGTTAAGTGCTCTGGCACGTATGAAATTAATGCAGCGTACTACTGGGTCAATCACGTCCTCGAAAGTCATGTCTTTAGCGCACAAAGCTTCTTGATGTATAATACAATGATAAGAAAACAATTGTCGACCTATGTAATTTTGCAGCAAAGCTACAGCGCCATTGGTTTTCCCCATCATCGCAGGTGCTCCATCAGTGCAAACTGAATTGCATTTATCCCAGTTTAGGCTCTTACCCTCAATGCAATCTTTCAGTTTCATGAATATATCTTTTCCTGTGGTTGTAGTTTCCAGTTGACAGAGGTCCAATATATCTTGAAATATATTGAAATTGTCATCAATACAGCGTACAAAAACAGCTAATTGCGCCATACCAGTTAAATCGCAGGTTTCGTCCAATGCAAGTGAATAATATCTACATTTAGTTACAAACTCTGCAATTTGACTGTTAATGTCTGTTGACATATCTTCTACTCGCCTCATTACTGTGTTGCGCGACAGTGAAATACTAGCTGCCATGGCTTTAACCATTTGATCATTGCAGTTCTGTGCAAAAATGGACAAACTCTGTTTGATAATTTCCCCATCAGAAAACGGCTTTTTCTTCTTAGCCAATAATAAAGATATTTCATACGATGTTTTGACCATGGCTTCCAGTTCTTCGTGTCGTTTTACAAAAATATTTTGCTGTGAAAATAGTTCTTTCTTCTTTTTATTTATGAAATCAGTCCTTACAGCTGACCCCACTGGATACTCTTTGTCGAATTTTGTATGGTTTTGCTTAAAATGCCGCTCTAAATTATATTTTTTAGCAACAGCTACTGTTGCTGAGCAAATGAGACACACAGGTTTGCGGGCTTTGCTTTCGGTGAAAAGGTATTTTGTTTCCCATTCTTCATGAAACGTCCGAGGGTTATCCTTTATTCTTGATGTACTCGTACTAGGTTTGCTGAGGGCCATACTAAAACAATAAAATGTACATGTAAAACTACATGTAAATGTACATGTAAAACTACATGTAAATGTACATGTAGTTTTATGAAATGAAGGTTAGTACCTAAGTAAAATAAAACTATTAATTTGGACAGGCACCGCTCCACAATATCAATAAATATCTAATTAAGATTCGTAGGTACAAATCCTACATCTTGGGCAATAAGACCGCCGCGCCGCCTGCTGTGCAGGAAAGTATTTACAAACAAACAAACAAACTAATTGTAACACATGCAAATATTACACTTACCTGCAGAGAAGATGCAAAGTTTTGGTAGTATTCTTTCTAATTTATTAAACGAATTGTCACAAAACGAATTAGTAATTCAATATTCTTGCATTCAAGTAAGATTGATAACGGTACTAAGATGCTCGCTAACCGTCCGTTTGTCTGGCTATTGGAGGACGGGACCGATATGCGTGCGGGGTGCGGGCGAAGTAGCGACAATACCCGAACGACGCGGATCGGTTGCGCTCGGCTGACCAATCAAGTGGAAGCAGTGCTATCGCACGCCGCGCTGCCGAAGTGCTAGCGGGAAAATTCAAATGCCTTGGCGCGAAGTGCTGGCGGGCAAATTCAAATGCCTTGGCGCAAAGTGCTGGCGGGCAAATTCAAATGCCTTGGCGGGCCACTATGTGGCCCGCGGGCCTGGGTTTGGCCAGCTAAGGTCTAAACATTTCCCTTTATAACCTGCGTGCAAGCACTTGGTTTTTTCTTGGTTTTCTGCGTGCAAAAACTTGAGAAAACCAAGTGCTTGCTTGCAGGTAATAAAGGGAAACGTTTGGACCTTTTAGAAGCAATTGAAATATGCAGTTCTTGGAAGAAAAAAGAATACATTGTAAATGAACAGGTACATTTTCAATTATCCTCCCTCCTTACATCCATTGTATAGATATAAATTTGTTGTTCGTTCCTTACTCTATTTTTAGTCTCGAGAATGAGCTCACGCTCGAAACATGTTGACAAATTCATGTATTTCTTTCAAAATTTCAACCTAGTTTCTTTGAGTTCTAATAGTAGATATGTTCGATAGCTATTAAATGTTTATATTAGTAGGATAGTTTGTTGTTTAGAGAGTCTTTTTGTGTGGACCTATACATTCATACAATGTATAGGTCCACACTTCTGCATTTTTCTGGTAAAACATTTTATTATAGTAGCTGACCTGATTTCATGGATGACACAAAGTAAATTTAAGAATATCAATTTATAATATAACTGTCAGTAATTTTTCGTGAAGATAATTTCAGGATAATTGAAAGACTTGAATTTGATTTAAACTGTTAGCATATGTCAGCATCTTTAATACATTTATTGAATGTATTAAAGTGAAAGTATGAAATGAATTACTGAAATTTTCATTCACTATTATAATAATAATTATTATATTTCATAATTACTAAATTTTATTGAATTAAATTAAACTCTTGGCTTAATATTTCACGATTATATTTAATAACATGTTGAATAATTTATGTTATTAAATATAATCGTGAAACGTTAAGCCAAGAGTTTAATTTAATTTAATTTTCAATTATGTTTCACCAAGTGTTAAGCGAGAATTCAATCTCAGTAATTAGTAAATTATTAAATATAATTTTCAAAATGAATAGATAAAAAACATGTGAATTAAATTGATGTGTTTGAATTATCCTTTAGTTGATATAATTGATTTGCACCAAGTAAATGTCAATAGTATTGAATATTTCCACTAAGATTGGAAAAAAATGGACTATGCACTTAATTTTTTAGTGGAATATCAATAATAGTCACTTTTCATTCAAATATCAATTTAAGACTGTTATTTCAATATTTTTATACTCATTAATTACCATAAAGGAGCTGTGTTATCAATTGAACATTTGGTTAGTGGCCAAAGTTATTTTGGGTGAATATAGTTCAAAACTTCAATATCAAATACCTAATTTCCACAGAAATAAAGAGTTCTGTTGTTTCAATGAAAGTTATTTATAAGCTATTTGCAAATCAATGTGATATTTTTATTTTGATGAAGAAAACAGTCACCACAACACATTATCGAGGTCCAAACGAGATGAAATGGTTCAATAGACAATCATCTCATAACATTTTTTGTAAAATTAATTTTGTTGTCATTTAAACATTATTCCTTATTATACATATCATTCCACAGTGCAACACCAAATGTTGCTAGGGATGTTCTGATACCATAAAAGTATCAATACCTACTCATTTTGATAGCATTCGAATATTTTTTCGATACTGCTCAAACAAATACTTGAAAAAATTTTATCGATACTTTTAGCACATTTTTATTTATTTTCTATTTTGAGGGAACTAACTTAAATGCAATAAACTTTGAAGGACAAAATTGAATTTAAAACAAAATTGAGAAGTGATTACAATTGATACACAGATAAAGTGTTAATTCCTTAAATCAGTTGTAGACCTTTTGATGAAAGATCAAAAGTTTCAAACATATACCAAGTGAATATAGTGCAAATTTCATTTCTTGGTTTGAAGGAACCATAGATACACAACAAATTCTGACGATAAAGTAAATATGTGAAGTACGTGTATTACAAGAAGAAGAAAACAATGTAAAAATATTTGAGCCAGGAACTACTACAACTATAGAAGTGGAACCAGATACAGCATTTAGTTGTTTCAATAACATAATATGATATCATGAAAACAGCGTATCTGCTACAGATATTATTACTTTCCGAACAATATGAGAAAATGTTTTCAAACCAACACTACAAGCTGCACAAAAACAAACTTCAATGAAAGATTGTTATAATGTAATAACAAGTTTATTTTGAGATACCATGTTACGTTTTCGATAAAGTGTAGAACAGAAACCCGAATAGATTGTAGTTTCCTTATAAAATGCTTTCTTATCTTCATTGTGAATTTTTCTTTACAATCCAGTAATCCGCACATTCCAATAATCCGGCTACTTCTGATTTTTATTTGAGCCGAATAAGTAAGATTCCACTGTAGGTACCAGAACTATAGAAGTAAAACCAGACACAGCATTTAGTTGTTTCAATGCCCGGATGATATGATCTGATGAAAACGGCGTATTTGCTACAGATATTATAACTTTTCGAAACATACGAGAAAATGTTTTCAAACCAACACTACAAGATGCACAAAAACAGACTTTAATTAAATGTTATTATAATGTTATAATAAGTTAATTTTGAGATACCTATGTTACTGTTTCGAAAAAGTGTAGAACAGAAATCCAAATACATCGTATTTTCTCATAAACTGCTTTATTATATTCATTATGAATTTTTCTATACAATCCAGTAATCCGAACATTCCAATAATCCGGCTCCTTCTGATTTTAATTGTGCCGGATAAGTAAGATTGCACTGTAGCTACTACAACTATAGAAGTAAAACCACATACAGCATTTAGTTGATTCAATACCTGCATAATATGATCTGATGAAAACGGCGTATCTGCTACAGATATTATAAATTTCCGAAACACACGAGAAAATGTTTTCAAACCAACACTACAAGCTGCACAAAAAAAGACTTCAATTAAAGATTATTATAATGTTATTACACGTTCATTTTGAGATACCTATGTTACTGTTTCGGAAAAGTGTAGAACAGACACCTAAATACATTGTTTTTTCTGCTTAATTATATTCATTATGAATTTTTCCATACAATCCAGTAATCCGAACATTCCAATATTCCGGCTTCTTGTGATTTTTAATTGTGCCGGATAAGTGATTTCCACTGTAGGTACACTCTTCAATAAAAATCAGTTAAGTGTTATATTTAATAGACAAACATAATTTGTCTTCCGCATATTTTTCAAGAAACTAGGATATGACTATACTACTGATTTGCATTCAAGAAATACAGAAATTTATCGTTAAAAGTATAGAATGGTCGTATATTACCGACATCGAAATGCCAAGGTTTGACTTGTTTCATGGATTCTCAAATTTATTGGGTGATTCGGTGAAATTCACCACGGTTTACGACTTGGAAGTTCTGCTCCCGCAGCTCTTTCGCACAGCTTAATGTATGCCTGGGCACCCCATAAACTTTTCACTCCATTCGAGCCCTAAATCTAGATCCGGATAATGGCCGACAGAAAAGTGATTTGCCTTACTAATCGAGAAACATATGCATTTTAATAATATTCATAAACTATTCAAACGTCTGTTTATTTTGAAAACGACCACTGTTTATCGTTTAATTTCCATTTAGTAGTTAACGAGGTAGCTGCTCATGAAACCAAAATATTCCCGGAAGTTCCTCGTTATTTCTCGAATATTTAAAGTGAAGTCATGAAAAGTGCAATATAAGTCGAAACAATTGGTCAAAAACCACAAAAAATGTTCAATTCGCACGACATACGTTTCGGGCTATTGACGCATTATCAAGAATTTATCCAAGTACTGTTATATTTTTTAACAATTCCGCAACTATTTTTGCTCGAGACATCAATTGACATTATAAATAATTCTTGAAATCGATTCATTTCAAGTGGAAGGGTTAAATACGGACACCAACAATGTTTTCAAAAACATAAAACCAACTCAAAATTCGAAAATCATTGTCGTGGAAATGATGTAAAAAAATTGAATTATTTAAGATAGTTAAAAATATTCAAACTTAGATATAGTTAAAAATGTATCTTGCTGAACGGCCATAATGACTGGACTTTTGAAATATATTTAGGTATGTTAAGTTGTTCAGTAGGTTGAGTAAGTTCATTGATTCGTTTTTCATTGTATCAAATTGCATTAAGTTAAAACTAAAACGACTTGATTCTCAGAGAGTTGACTTTAAATAATAATAGTAATAAGTTCTTTATTCTCAACAAAGTATAATACCCACTTACAGAAAATAAAAACATAATGTCGAAAACTGACTAAATAATTGAAATGAAAGAGATATAACACAGAGCTCAATATAAAATAAAAAAAAATAAAATAGTAAATAATAACTTAATAATAGCATTTAATGAAATATTACAAAGAACTCAATCTAAATCAATTAATTTAAGTCAATTTTCTTTGTTCGCCTAACTCCTAATTACAAACTCTGTGGAGTCAAAATGAATCTCCTAATTATTGGCAACTCTATTGAATGTAGACTCCACAAGCCGAATGGAGGATTGTATTAGGCAGTTGGTCCTTGGAGTCTTTAGGTGGAATAATAGTATTACGAGAATTTTACCTAGGAACACGAAATTTCAAAGCGGACTAGGAAGGAGGACAATCAATGCTTAATCTATTATGCAGTAATTTGTACAAAAATTCGACTGATAAGGTTTCTCTCCTGCTTTTCAATGAGATTAAACTAAATCGACTCGATAATTTGTTATGATTGACTCCTCTTTGTGGATAAACTTTATCCTTCCTCTAAACGAAGAACCTTCTCTGAATAGCCTCAAGATGGCGTTGATGACAAGTGTAAATGGGATGCCAGATCATGCTGCCATACTCCAACTTGCTACGGATTAGGGCATTAAATGAATGTTGCGGAATTATTGAACTTGCTACGGATTAGGGTATTAAATAGTCCTATGAATGTTGAGGAATTATTCAAATATTTGCCATTGCGTATAACGAATCCATATTTCTTCTAACAGAAGAAAAGGAATATTTTCTTAATATTATGTGTGAAATAAGAGGAGATAGAATGGACAAAGTTGGTCACTCAAATTGTCAAAATATGGTCTTATAACCGATAGTTCGATAGCAGTTTAAATTCTCTCCAAACTTGCGACAATGATTTTAGTAAAAATGAAATATTTCATTGTTCATCATGATGAAGTGTGGATAGTGATAACGGATTCATCAATTTTTTTAATAGCTTATTTAGAAACTGTTACAAGGATTGAAATTTTGTGACCTAAGTTTTCCTATAAGATGAATTTTAGGGATAATCTACGCTTTTTGTATCGAAATGAGGGATGATTTACAACAGTTCAGCTGAGTACAGTATATACTGTTTAACACTGATAAAGGCGCCTTGAATCATTCAATTAATCTCTTCAGAGTTGACGAAGTTTCAAAACTATTAACACAATATTTTGAATAAAGTTTTCGAACTTCAGCTGCCAATCGATTATTATTTTTGAAACATTATTGGAAATTGGAAGCACATTTCTGTTGCTTGTAATATTCAACTTTCTCTAAGCTGAAACTCTCAGATGTAAAATTAATTTTTTCAGTGTTTCCAATAATCCCTGCAGAAATTCAAGTATTCTGTTCATTCATATCTAACGTGGTTTTTTTTATCGAATATCAAATTAAATTAAACTCTTGGCTTAATGTTTCACGATTATATTAAACAACAGAATAAGTCAACATATTTCGGGCGTGAGACTGAACTTCAGTCTTGAAAATGAGCTCTCACGCTCGAAACAAGTTGACTAATTCATGTTGTTAAATATAATTGTGAAACACTAAGCCAAGAGTTTAATTCAATTTAATATTTTATTATGTTTCACCAAGAGTTAAGCGAGAATTCAATCTCACTCATTATTTTTTTTTTTGCCCAAAACACTTTTACTGCTGTAACACGTTTATTGATCATTATTAAGATAAGTTGTTCATTATGAATTGAAAATTCTATTCGAAGAATTTTTTCAACTAGTCGTTTTTTCATTTATCGAATGAACATATTTGCTTTTACTGCTGGTGAGAATTCTAGAAAAAGATAAGATTCTAGGCAATTTTTTATATTCATTTGAACTATCGAAATCCTTTTCAAAACTGAAATATTAACTGGGTTTTTCTAGATATCCATAATTTTTTTTAAATTCCACTCAGCGAGCTTCCTAAAAACTTTCTGATCATTCTAATAGGTTGTTTTTTGCATCGTAATAGCTACAAATTAATGAATATTCGTAAATTATTTCCACGTCTTCATCGCAATTAACATTTTCAATCAATATGCCTAATGCTTTCTGAACGTCTGTTCATATTTGCGGCTTGTTTTATAAAATTCAGTAGCCTTACTTTTCACTAATTCTTCATCAATTTCAGTGTCACTGACTTCCAACTTTTTCAATAAACTACGAACTGTGAAAGGAATAAACTGATTTATCTGTTTTTGAGCCAAATTGTTTTTTAGTAGACTGATTTTTATAGCAGCTTCAATTATCGATAAAGTTTCACTCTCAATAACAAAAACCAAGTTTCCATAGAGCTTGGTGAAAACTTATGAAAATAAAAAAAACAAAACCCACAATTCTGATGTGCGATTTTAAAAATTCTTTTTTTAATGATTGGGGACTTTTATCAATCCTCGAAAAGTAGTCCAGTCGAGAAAATTTTCACACCATTTCGAGAAACGGGAGATTTTTGCGTACAGACGTTATATATGAGGGCACCGTGACACAAAACCGAGAAACGTTTCGTTTGGTCACGTTATCTGATATAATAATATATAATGGGTGATTTATTGAGCATAGTTTTTTGTTAAATCGAATAAAACACTCAATTTGCATCATATATTCAAAATACTTATCGAAATTGATAACTTGTCTTTGCCATTTACATTTTAGAGATAACTTCGTGTAAATGTTGTCCGCGGCTCCCTATCAAATGGCCCATTCAGAAGGTATAATTTTGCGTCACTTTTTCGAGCATTTCGGCCTTTATCCCAGTAATTACACGTGTTATGTTATCCTAAAAGGCTTCAATCGTGTTCGGCTTGTCCACATACACTAACGACTTTACATAATCCCACAAGAAATAATCCAGAGGCGTCAAATCGCATGATCTTGGCGGCCAATTCACAGGGCCATTTCGGAAGATGAGCTGCTCACCAAATTCATCCTTCAACATGTCCATTGTTTCACGAGCTGTGTGGCATGGGCACCGTCTTGATGAAACCACATGTCAACCAAGTTCAACTTGGCAAACTGGGGCAAAAAAAAGTTGCGTATCATGGCTCGATATTGTTCGCCGTTCCACGGTCGTCTTGGAAGAAAAAGGGACCGATGATGCCACCAGCCCATAAACCACACCAAACTGTCGTTTTTCGGGATGCATCGGTAATTCTTGTATGGCATGTGGCTGTTCATCACTCCAGATGCGACAGTTTTGTTTATTCACATATCCGTTAAGACAGAAATTAGCCTCATCGCTGAACACAATTTTTTGATAAAACAGCGGATTTTCATTAAGCTGTTCTAAGGCCCATTCAACAAAAATTAGACGTTGTGATAGGTCATTCACTTCATTCGGCTTCAATTCTTGCAGAAGTTGAATTTTATAGGCTTTCAAACCGAAATCAATACGTAAAATTTTCCATATGGTTGAGTAACTCATGCCCAATTGCTGAGAACGGCTACGAATTTTACACTCTTCAACACTGTACGCTACGGCTGCAATATTCTCTTCAGTACGCAATATATGCATGCGAGACAATGGTTTAATGCCCAACAAAGTAAACTTGCTGCGGAATTTGGTGATAACAGCACGAATTGTTGATTCACCAGGTCGATTATGACGACCATAATATGGTCTTATAAACGATACACATTCTTCACAAAGCACGAATTTTGAAGGTAAATTTCAACAATTTGTAATTGTTGCTCGTTTGTGAGTCTTACCATGATGAAATGGCAGAGTATACTGAAAACTTTGCACGTTGACATATGACGTTTGGATGTCACTACCAACCAGTGCTGCCAACCTGAAAAACTTAACTCTTAAAAAATAACCCTTAGTTATAAAACTTTCGTGTCACGGTGTGCGTGATTGAACTCCTCCGAAACGACTTGACCGATTTTTATTAAATTTTATATGCATATTCAGTGAGTCTGAGAATAGGCTAATATCTTTTTTTCATACCCCTATGTGATGAGGGTTATCCACCCCTAAAATTTATTTAAAAATTTTTTGGACGAACTTTTTGAATTATTTCATTTTTTTATATTGTGGTATTAAAAATACATACAATCCCTTAATTTTCATCCTTCTATCACCAACCCCTATTTTTTAATAGTTGTTTCAATAATTTAATCATTTTTCATCCTGCTCGATAACTGATGAATTATCACTTGGTAAGTTATCCCCGCCAGTTGACATTTAATTGTAACTTCATCGAATCTATTTTTGCTATACTTAGTGTTTCCAGTGCTAGATTTTTAAAACTTCCCGCGCTTTTTCTGGATCAACACTCATTTGCCAGACTATGTCTCCTGCTTTTCTCACACAATAAGACTTCTCTCACTCCATCCACAGTTTTCGGCCATTAGTATTTTTAATGCATCAAGCGTAGTAGCAACGTTTACAATTATCATTTTACTATTTCAATTCAACTCATGTTCTCAAATAAATTTATTATTAATTTGCTGGACTATAATTATTCATTCTTATTTTCAACAATAATTGATGAAATTATTAATTTTTTGTATTGTTCGCACTATAATCAGTTAATTAAATGATTTATACAACCTCAAAAGTACTCAATAAGTATCACAAGCTCACGGCAACAGCGGTTATTGTGTTGTTATTATAAATTATTATTATATATTTATTATGAAATCCATAATTTTTTTTTATTTATGGCAAAAAAAAGATTTGAGCCGATCATGTTTTTTACACGGACAAATATACGTGGTATGCTCTTGAGTGGGCAAACCTTCCAGTTTGTTTGTGTTATCTAAAGATAGGCTAAGAAGAAATATTTTTTACGCTATAGCATTAACAAATTGATATTAGTTTTGAGTGTAACTGTCGTAAATATCACAACACCGTTGGCCGGGTCAGCTAGTTGATATATAACATAACAAAACATTATTAACTTAATGAGTAGTTTGAATAATTCGAATAATAATCTACCTACTACAAAAAATTATTTCAATTCTGTCAGTCACTAAGGATACGTATTTCATATCAATATTCAATGATACATTACAGAGATATCCGACTTATGATATATTCATATGCAATTTCCTTCATATGTTTACTTTCCCCAATAACTTCAGGAAGCCAAGGAGTGCTACGAATAAATTTGGAATGAGAAAAGTTCTGTGAAAATTCAAATGGAAGATATTCAAATGATATTCACTTATAAATAGGTACTTTTGGAATTTTTATCATCAATTCATATATTGTGACATAAACCTTGTTCGAAGAGAATGAGCATTTGTTTTTGTTTACAGTTTTCAGACTCCCTTAATTTCCTCAGAAGATATGGTCAAATGAATCAACCTTCGTTTGAAAAATGACGATTTCCCTACATTTTACAGTTGAAACAATAATAATAGAAATTGAGTTCATTCATCTTAAATACTAATAAATGAACAATTCGGATCAATTAGAATGTATGAATTGGTTATACCAAAGCTATTTGAGAGGAAGTTTTTTCAATTAAATTTTCTAGTTTCGTTATAAAAGCATATCCATTCAATATATATTTCCGATAATGAAATTGGGATATATACCAAGGACAAAAATTACTTATTTGGAGAAAATAAAAACAAAGCTTTAAATATATGAAATATATTTAAAAAATATGATATAGCTGAATTATTTGAAAACTGCAAAGCAAATATTGAACAACCACTATTTTTTTCAAAGGTTCGCAAATGAATTTAATATATGAATAAAAAATCATGAAATATAATGAAATGATGAATGAAACGATATGAAATCATGAATTGAATAGAAAAATTATGTACTCAACAAAAGTTTGAATTTGATCATATAAATTTCATGAATTTAGTTGTAAGAGGTTATAAACAAAACAATATGAAATTGAAACTGATTAAGATTTGATGAATGATGAGGCCGATACTTGGAGAACATTAATATCCATAACGAAACAATATTTAGAATTTGCAAAATTCAAAATACGCACTTATCAAATGCTGGATTAATAGCTATTTTCACAGAACACTTCATGTATGTTCTATGACCAACTTGAACTGAGGACCATAGAATACAACTGATCTAAAACCTAGGTAATCAATCAGATCTGCTACCTGGAATGTTCTTATTGAACATATTAAGTAGAGGGCTAGTGTTAACATCTAACTGGCTATTAAGTAAAAGTCCCGAATTTTTTAATTTATTAATCTGTAATGATTCTAGAAGTTTTAGCTTGGATCCTTTATTCTCTCTATTTGATATTTCAAACTCTGAACTAAATCTATGAGTTTCCTCTACTAAATGGTTGGCATAATGAGAATCTGTTTTCTTTTTACAGCGTTTCAGCATTAATCCAGAATTTGATAAAGAAGTAGTACTTCGAAACGTCGTCATGCGTATTTGTATTAAAATTATGAGAAAATTCTAAATATTGTTTCATTATGATTAAGACTTCATTACTTTACTGTGAAAGTTCCTTGTTGTCATATTGAGTGAACGAAAACGTACTTGGTGTGAAATGAATAGCAACTTTGAAAATCAACATATATATATATATATATATATATATATATATAGATAAATGAACACACATTAATATGATAAATTTAAATTAATCAAGAGAATGTTATAGTAGAGCTAAATATGTGAACGTTCATTTTCTCCATATATGAGGGATAAATGAAACACAATTCTCAAACTCCAATTGTGGAATCACTTGATGACAATTCACTCTTCTGAGACTAGTTACCTCAGTTGTAGGAATATTAACCTACATATTCTTGTGATGTGGAAGAGAGTAATGAATATCATTTTCCAACAACCACTAGATTCTTAGTTCTTTCAACAAGCTCTTGAAGCTATTTTGCTTGGAGAATATTTGAATTTAACTTCGTGGACGTGGTGCGACTGAAAGTATTATGAAGCCACCTTTCAATTTTGTGGGTTGGTGAATTAATGTAGCAACAATCAGGTGTGAGCATCGATTGTCAATATTTCTTTAACATTTAACCCTTTAATATAATGGAGACATATATATATATTATATATCTATCTATATATACATTCTCTTGATTATATTTAATTTTTCAAATAATGTTCTATATATTTTATATATATATATATATATATATATATATATATATATATATATATATATATATATATATATATATATATATATATATATATATATATATATATATATATATATATGTATAGTAGTGTGTGTTGATAGTTTTTTTGGAATCAATGAAGATATTAATTAAAAGAAATCGACATCTGTAGCGGGTTCATGTTAGTATCACACCCACTCACCCATTTATTTCGACTAATACGATCTCTATTATGTTCAATATGGAAAAGCTCATCATCACTTAGATTCTGTAGCAAAGTAAACAATAAAATGTAATCCAATTAACTAACTGATCAGTATAATACTCACCGATTTTATGTTGTGTTGAAACAAGACGTATTTTAGGTCCTTAGAACACTGGTATCCCTTTACATTCAGCTGTCTCTGGAAATAAACTGAAGTAAATCTACAAATATTGCAAAAATGTTATTCGAATATGAATCAAGAGATACTCGTACTTCTCGATACTCGATATCTAGAGAAATTTCTAGACGAATAGAAAATGTTTAAGTTAACCACAAACACATGTGCAATTACTCTTGTTTGTTGCAATGAGTTTCTTTTCTCAAATATGTAATCAATTGGTTTTCATCGATTAACAGCTTCATCAATTTAAATAATTTATTACAGTAAATAGTTAGAGATACGTGAATGAGATATCCGCATAGAATCTCAATCTTTAAATGTTGTTAAATGCAGTAAATAATCTTTGGCATGAATGAGATTGAAGTAATAACGTGAAGAAGCTGAAGAAGATCATAGACGGAATACTCGTATAAAGTTTCAAAATTGAAATTGATAATGAAATTTTGCACAGGGTGAAACGCTTCAGTTATTGAATTGTTTGTAGAGTGATGAAACAATTACGACTGAAATAGAATTGGTAGGTAAGAATTTCATTCATTGATATTCGAAAATAGAACACGCTAGTATTCGGATCATGTAAGCGACCGTTATGATTTGATGAAAAGAGAACGAAGAATTTCGCTCCTACAGTCATTGTTTTTAGGTGCGTCGAAGCATCTTAAAACCATAAAAGTATTAAATGTTATTATAAACCTACGTATGTTAATGAGGCATATAACTAATATTGATGCACAACTGTAGATACTTAATTGTTGAATGCTGTTAATTCGCAATCGCAGTTGAAAAAATATGCAAGGAATGTTGAGAACTGTTGTCTTGTTATCAAGTATCGATTACGTCCAGTTCTTAGGTCTATTTTTATATGTCTGGGGTTCAATTTGCTGTCGTTCTGCTTTCTAGGTGTGAAACTTGAACTATGAAAT
Source organism: Henosepilachna vigintioctopunctata (assembly GCA_030704895.1). Taxonomy (NCBI): domain Eukaryota; kingdom Metazoa; phylum Arthropoda; class Insecta; order Coleoptera; family Coccinellidae; genus Henosepilachna; species Henosepilachna vigintioctopunctata. The sequence goes on along the minus strand of JARQZJ010000010.1, from coordinate 1,126,302 downwards.
TGAAAGATAAATACAATGAAATCCCATAGCTTCTGGTGCTAATCTGCAGGTTTCTGAAAATTTCAAGGATAACACACGTATCTAACGAACTATCTTAGTGTAGTAATCTCAACACTAAGAGCGGGAACTGATAAACACTATTAAAATAAAGAAGTTTTAATACGTTGGATATTCAATGAAGGGCATACAAATCATGTGATCCGATTATTAATCGGATCCATGCAAAACGAAGGGGAAACAGGAGGAAAATGGTTTCAAGCAGATACCGATCGAGAAGCGTTCCAACAGCTTGTCAACTTGATGACAATCAATGCTTGAAAATAGATAAAACATCTAAATGGAGAATTTAGATATATTGTACTAATTAACAATATTAGATTTCAATTCAGATTTCAAGCCTTACAGCGTTCATATTCTCTCATAAAGAAGTTCCACTCATCCCAGATATTATATATCACAGGAATTAAGCTCTATGGGGTTCCTTTTCAAATTGACAGGCCTGTGGCGACGGTGCCCATGGCTGTGATCTCTACGGCGGTAGACTTCGTGGAGCTGACTTAATGAGTGGAGAAACTTAATGAGAGTCCTTGCTGTGTCAATTCGCACCGATTTCTGTAATTACTTGCATAGATTTCGCCTAGTCCTAGTTCTCTGATGTTTTCAGAAGATTTCCTGGGATTATACCGGTGGATCTTAAGATGATTGGAACAGTCTTGACTAGTTTCATATGCTACTTTCTATACACGCACAGTTCAAGTTCTCGATATTTAGAAGTGTTATCGGCATTCTTCCCATTTAGGTTATTCGCATTTGGAACAGCCACCTTGATAAATGTAGTTTCCCTAGATCTTTTGTCAATCAGAAAAAGTCAGGCCAATTGTTCAGAAGTATTTGATCAGTCAACATAATTCATTCCCAGTACAGTCTAAACAAGTAGTTCACCAAAATTAGCTCCGGAATGAATTTCTAGTAAGGCTAGTTTTCCGCCTCTAGAAAATGTAGTTTCAATGCTAGTTCTTGATGCACAATCTTTGCTAGGGCGTCATATTTCTCTTTGTGTAATTTTAATTATCATTATTGTTCTAAAACCTACATAGATCCAATTGGACCTACAGTTTAACGCCGATTCCAAACGGCCCAAAAGCACGGTGGAAATCGAATCCACCAGCACAACTAAGTCTAAGGTGATATAGGATCACTACACCGTTCGGCAACTGAGCCTATATTTTGATGAAACATATTTTTATATGTTTCCCAAATAAAGTATTTTCAGTAATATTATATGATCCAATAATATACTTATATGGGCTAAAAATAGTGTATACAACTTTTCTCCATCAAAATCCAAGATGATACGCTTTACCAGAAGACAACCACAGTCCATCCTCACTTAACACTAAACGGAACATCAATACAACAAGTCAATTGTATAAAGCTCTTAGGAATGACATTAGATCAGAGAGTAAATTGGTGTTCTCTCATCAAGAAGATCAAAGCTAACTGCATGGAGTCAATGAACATCCTCCGAACATTGTCTCACCACAAGTGGGGTTGTGATGAAGAGGTTTTGTTGAGGATTTACAGATCACTCATTCGATCACGACTAGGCTACGGACGCATAATCTATTCGACTGCAAGTAAAACCAATATGAAGCTGCTAAATACAGTACCGAATACGGCCCTGCGAATCTCTCTTGGTGCACTACGATCTAGCCCATCTGCGAGCCTACATGTTGAAACACATGAACTCCCACAAGACCTCCGTCGAAAATAATTTTTTCTTATATATGACTCCAAAGTGGGCGCTATTCCGAACCACTCCATCCACCATCTGATAAAAACAGCAAAGACGTTCGAAAACATTCATTCAATGACACTATATTCGATCACGCAAATTATCAAAATGTATCAGGAATCAACAGACGAATCTTCTATCATTCCAATAACTAAAATGCACCTTCGATCAGAGATCAACCAAGACTGAACGTAAAACTGCAGAGATATGATAAACACTAAACATCTGATATATTGAAGCAATCATTCAGAGAAATGATGAGCAAGGAAATATTTGATGATATAAGATATACAGACGCCTCTAAAGATGAACATGGAGTAGCTTGTTCGATCATAAAGGAGCAAAAGCACCTGAATCCTACAAACTTTCAACTAACTGAACATACACACTGCTGAATTATATGCCATCTATAGATCTCTTCTCAGTCTTATCATAATAGGATACAAGGTTGCAGTAGTCACAGACTCCTTTTCCTCCCTACAATCCATAGCTGACATTCACTCGAAAAACCCACTTGTACAAAAAATCCAAGAAAAATGCCACGCTCTGGAAAACAACAGGAACATCTCTACTACCAAGATCTGGATTCCATCTCATGTGGGTATCCCCGGGAATGAAGCAGCGGACCAATCCGCGAAGCTTGCCAAATCCTCTGATCTGGATGTTACAAACGTTATAGTTCATACAGATTTAATTCAATCAAATGATACCAACAAGCTGCACAAAATACAACTGAAAATTCAAAAAAAAACAAATTAGCCCTGAAGAGACGAGACAAAATAGTAGCTAGGAGACTAAGAATAGGTCATAGAAACTGATCCACAGTTATTAATATCCCCCTTACAGTTGAACATATACTCATCTGGTATCCAAAAAATGAGGCAGTTCGTAACTAACTAGGACTAAAACACAATATCAAAGACATTCTGAGCACAATTGCCCAAATTGAAGTTACATTAAAAATCTAGAAATAATACAGTTCCATCTGACTTCAATACAAATATATTGTTAATTATATCTAAGTATATGTAGCATTAACATTGTTATTACATGTAACTGTAAAAATTGTACCGTGTGTCAATGACCAAGTAGTCGAGACACGTTAATTCCAATAAAAAAAATAATATACTTAATAAATATGTATTTCATATCAATATCTCACAGTTATAATTCAATTTTTTTCGTTTCAAATGATATAGTACTTTTCAACAATATTTCAAGTGTTATGAGAAAGGTCAACGCATTAAAACAAAGTTGGCAAAACGGAGTTATCATTTGACATCATTCAATTCAATCAATATCTTCCAATGTGCTAACCTAATTAATCAATTTAAAAAAAAGACAACACTATGTCGAATCAATCAAATTATTTTCAGTGGAATTCAGTTGAAGAATTCATAGTAATTTTCTGTGATTGGACTATTATCTAGGATACTCATATCTTTCATCTCCGTTGTCATTTTTCAGTGTCTTCCCAGAAATTCAACAGTTTGTCGAAATCGTTCTAATGACACTTCTCTAAACTCCGGCTGAAATTACCCGAATGTTAAGGAAATGGGATACTCACCAAAGTATGATTTGTCACCAGCACACTGACAGTGATGTTATTCCCTGTTCCCAAAATTGCCAGGCTACCGTCGTCCGCTTGAAAAACGAAATGGGTCGGAGATATCCAGGAAGATGGCAATCGTCTCGGAGTGAGGTCGCCCTGAAAATTGAGCAACATAATAGAAACTGTCCAGAGAAAGAACAGCAGTATAGAAGTTGACCATACTCTTTTTGCGAGGGTGAAAAATATTTCGTTAATTCAATTATCACAAAACTCGGAAGTTTCATGATATACTTGAGGGAAGAGGGATCCCTCTTTACGTTTTTACCATCATATCAGATAATAGTAGTAAATCTAAAAAACGAACATTGTATTATTATCCACGATTGGAACTTTACGGCTTTCGAACTCTCTCGAATCTTTCCCTAAGAAACTTTCTGCATTCTCCTTAAATATCAAAAGGATTGAGCAATCGGGCCCATGGCGGTGGTCTAAATGGCGACGATTTGCATCACGTCCAATATCGAGCCAAGATCACACAGATGTGTTCTAGACGTGGGAATCTTCTGACATTCAGAGGACTGTCAGACCTCTCAATCTGTCAATCTGTTAGGAAAATTTCTTAAATAACTTCTCACGTTATGATATTGCATATATGTAAATGTTTTCTTTTTGACTTAAAAAATAAGCTATCTGTTCCAATTTTTAAATTGACAATAATACATATTTGTTCGTCTACATATGTCCCTCTTTGTGATTTACAAAAATCGAAAAGTCTATTTCGCTTTCACTCGTTTGTTAACGTTTTTCGTTTCGGCAGATGATTAGTAATATAAATTATTTCTGGCATTATACAGTTCGATTTTCAGCCTGCAAATTTCAAGGCTGAAAGTGAAAATGTCTTTTTTATGGATTCAAAATATCATTTGAAATAACTTCGCAAATTTTCCTGATTAATAATATAACAAAATTCATTCTTTTTTCTTACCCTCTTCAAAATGTCTCCGGCGATTGAGGATGGCCAGAAATGACTTTCATCACGTGACCTTTGAAATGACTCAAATTTAGTCACTAGTTTTTGGTCTATTAGGCAAATTACATAGTTGTAACGAGTGTTTTTTTAGAGACATAGAATTTTAAATTGCCATAAAACAACGATGGATTATTCGATTGAAAAGAATTTTTTTTTATTCGAAAGAAAATATTGTGGCATTACAGTATGAATCTGATTTCTGGCATATGACTGCCACGGCTGGCTCGGATGTAGTCCAATCATAGTCCAATTTTCGATGACTTTTTCCAACATTTGTGGCCGTATATCGGTAATAACACGGCGAATATTGTCTTCCAAATGGTCAAGCGTTTGTGGCTTATCCACATAGACCAATGACTTTACAAAGCCCCACAGAAAGTAGTCTAGCGGTGTTGAGTCACAAGATCTTGGAGGCCAATGGTTGTTCAATTCAGGAATGAAAAAGTTAGTAATCATGTCTCTATACCGATCACCATTGACTGTAACGTTCTAGACATCATCGTTTTTGAAGAAGTACGGACCAATGATTCCACCAGCTCATAAAGCGCACCAAACAGTCAGTTTTTCTGGATGTAACGGTGTTTTGACATACACTTGAGAATTATCTTCACTCCAAATGCGGCAGTTTTGTTTGTTGACGTTTCCATTCAACCAGATGTGCGCTTCATCGCTAAACAAAATTCGCTTATGAAAATCGGGAACAACGGCAATCTCGTTTTGGGCCCATTCGACGAGTCTACGCCTTGCTTGATGATCGTTTGGCTTCAATTCTTGCACGAGTTGGATTTTGTGAGCACGCAAACCGAGATACTTCCGCAAAATCTTCCATAAAGTGGATGGACACAGATCGAATTCCTGTGCTCTATGGTGGATGGACTCATTCGGGTCTTCCTCAATGCTACGCTCTACAGTAGCAATAGCTTCTTCTGTACGCACCGTACAGCGTCTCTGGGGATGCAGGTTATCAATAAGAGTAAACGTGGTGCGAAAACGTTCCATGCTTAATCGAATTAACTGCTCTGATGAACGATTTTGTCGGCGATACAATGGGCGTAGTGCGCGATACGTATTCCGCACAGAACCATTATTTTCGAAATGAAATTGCACTATTTGCAAGCGTTGTTCAGGCGTGAGTCTATTCATAATGAATTGCCAAACCAAACTGAGTATAAATCACTTCTCAGCTGTTGAATCGGTCGCCATCGTCAACAGTAATGCCAACTTAAAGTTCTATACCTCTAAAAAAAACAGCAATATATACATAGATGTTCAACAAAAACAAAAACCTGGACCCAACACAGTTCCTTGCCAGTAATAAAATATACTGCATGTGCGATTCACATAAACAAATGTATTCTTATAACAACTGTTGACATTGACGATGACTAACTCCTCAAATCAAAAGTATTCTGAGTGAGTTTGACTGCCAATGCATCCACATGAAATACCAACACTGAACGTAGTGTAGTTGAACACCCGAAAGTTCAATGCAATCCCAAAACTGCGATAGTTTTATTCAAAAAATAGGTAATATTGATATCGATTCGGTAAGAGTTTTTTTACAATTCATGTATAGGTTTCACGTGAAGATATGAGTACCTAGTATTATGACTCAAAACACGTTTTATTTTACTGGACAATTTTACGATACATTTATTGGTTTTCGTTTATGCCGATATCGTCTTGAAGCCTGAAGCTCATAAATATTGCCATTTCCAGAAAGAGGTTGCTCATACGAGAAAATTCATTGTCAAAAGCCCGATATAGAATTGTTCGTACGAAAAGCAAGCGAATTTCAATATCAAAGGAAGAAAAACACTAGTGAAGCGAATAGCCCTGTCAAAACAAAATGAATTGAAAAGGCATACAGAGTAGGTGGAGCGAACATCTAACTGTCGCCCATTCACGAGCTTCATTGCCAAGTCGAATCTATTCTTCCGTAAACAACCGCATTTCTCTCGACTCGATATTCTTGACGAGGTAGGGAAAATTCATCATAACACATGACATGAAGAAAAATATCTGGAAAACTTGAAATATTCTATCCCCCAACAATACTAGTGCGGTTTATGAGTGAAATATTCTGAACTGGTATTTTTCAGCCTTTTATGCATCTTTCTTAACATTTTCTGTAATCATACTCGGAAATTTCAGTAATTTTCTGCGTTAATGTTCTTGATACGTAGAAAAATTGTCAATATGTTATTGACGTTCCTTCAAAAAGGCTTATTTAGAGAATTAATTTTAGTTTTCCAAATTAAATATGTTTCGAAACTAATAAACATGTCAGCTAATTCAAATCTGAATACGGAATATGCAGGTTCGGATCCAGAAAATTGTTGAGGGGAGCACAAGGCACAACCATGAGAATTTAGGGTATAGAATTCGAGAACACGATTCCTATTCATTCAATACTCATATATTACGGTAAGAAGTAATAAACCCGCATGGAAATATGCCTATGCACGAAATTATCGATGGGTTGTTCTACAAAAGAGCATTATTGTTGCAGTGATTACTGCAAGTTCATTGCAATATTCCTGAAATTTTGAATCACACTTTTCAATAAACGCTTGAAAATCTATAATAATAAAATGAATCGCAAGAAGTGTTAGTAAGCGCATAACTCAACAACGCCTGGACCAATTTTGCCAATTCTTCCGTTTAAATCATAGTTGAAGACAAAGGATGGTTTTCACAACAAGAAAAATTCGAATAATTGCTGGGAAAATCCTAAAAGCAGCCCTTTCCTTTTTTCCATACAAACGTTTTCTTACTAAAATGTAGAATCAATTTCAACTTTCTTGCTATTCAATAAAGTTCATATCAAATTAGAAGCACTCACTGTTGTCTAAGCAATGTAGGTGTGTACCTAACGTCAAAGAGTCAATTTGCACTTTATTACCGCTGCACAAAGTTCAAATTTAATCATATCTATCAAAACAGTGTGCGTGTGCTATAGATCATGTAAATGTAAAAGCTATAGATCATTAGCACTGATTTTCAATTTGATCGGCTTCGCGATATTATTTCTTTTGTTTTAGTTTCATTACATTAGCCAAACACAAAAGGCGTTACCAAAAGTGTTCTATTATTTTAAATTATTAATTTAATATCCCTATCTGTGCAAAATTATTACTAAATAAAAACTAAGTAAAAATACCTACTAATATTATGTAAATGAGATAAACATAACATAAAATGAGAGATATATATATATATATATATATATATATATATATATATATATATATATATACATATATATAAATGATTCCCTATTTCCCTTGGTTACGCCATCACGCACAGATGGCTGGATGGCTGGACTGATTACACAATTTTTTTTATTGTGTTTGTTATTGTCAGGAGAAGTTTCTTATGAAAGGAAAAATTTGAAAAATTGCTCTGAGAATTAGAAAATTTAAGAACTTAACAACCATATAATATTATATTATTTCTAATTTATCTATATACATATATAAATATATATATATATATATATATATATATATATATATATATATATATATATATATATATATATATATATATATATAAAAGAATTATTCTAAGAATTATATTTAATGCAGGTAAACTAAAATTAAGTAAAAAAACTTACGTTGAAAACCTACATATTTTTCTATATAACAGCCGTTTACATATGTTTCAAGGTTATTGCCTATCGTCAGAACGGCGTAGTTCAAGTTAAAGATGATAGTACTTGAAGAGATATATAAAAAATTAATATATAAAACACGAAACACTGTTTCGTACACGTTTTATACACCCAAAACATAATGGGAAGAGTCAACACAACGTTGCAGACGACAATGAAATATTGTCGTTTTTATCGTTAAGATTGTCTGGGATTTCCAGAAGCTATAAAAGTCTCACAAAAGCCGGACGGTATTTCATTGTCGTCTGCAACGTTGTGTTGACTCTTCCCAATATGTTTTGGGTGTATAAAACGTGTACGAAACAGTGTTTCGTGTTTTATATATTAATTTTTTATATATCTCTTCAAGTACTATCATCTTTAACTTGAACTACGCCGTTCTGACGATAGGCAATAACCTTGAAACATATGTAAACGGCTGTTATATAGAATAATGTGTAGGTTTTCAACGTAAGTTTCTTTTACTTAATATATATATATATATATATATATATATATATATATATATATATATATATATATATATATATATTAAATTCCTTCCTTATTTATTCCTTATAGTAGTTTAGTCTTGAAAATGAGCTAACGCTCGAAACATGTTGACTATTCATATTGTTAAATAAATCTTGAAACATTAAGCCAAGAGTTTAATTTATTTTAATATTCAATTATGTTTCACCAAGAGTTAAGCGAGAATTCAATATATATATATATATATATATATATATATATATATATATATATATATATATATATATATATATATATATATATATATATATATATATTTTCCCTATTTTAAAGTTTAATTGTTAATAATAAAAAAAAAAACTACCAATGATGCAACAAAATATTGCGCGAAGAGGCAATTGAAATAGACGCTATTGGTTCAGCTACCAGAGCCACTATACCTATTGTTTGGTTTCTGGGAAATGACTAAATTCTGAACATTTTTTGACTTATATCCAGCAAATATCAATGGACCAATGTGCTTCGATTGATATAAGAACTGTTTCATGAAATAGCAAGGAAAATGAATATCTGGACATAGTCCGACAAAGGTATGGAATATGTTATAAAAATGAGAGATAATTAAATAAGTTTTTTTATATCCTGACTTCAATTCAAAAAAAATTTTTTTCTCCTATAATTTTTTGATCGAAGGAATTTCAAATTTCTGTGATTCTGACGAGAAATAACTCACTGGTAGCGTGCCAATCCTTTCTTGTTCAATTTGGGAACATCTCAATGCATCTGGGAAAGCATCAAGTTATTTTGATATTGAACCGAAACTTCTGCTACTTTCATTGTATTTCAATGGCGTTTCGAACTTTGTATGAATAGGACTAGGATGCAAATGAATATGAACCGATCAGAAAATATTTTTTACATCATTATTCAGTGCTTTTGTGGAAAGGTTTCATTATGTCTTCGAGAACGCTGGCGTGCATAAATATATATTTATGGCGTGCACAAATTATAAATTGTAAATGTTATTTTTTAATAGAATTAGTAGCAAAAATATTCGCGATCTACCGAATTGATTCGTTATCGCCCCTTAATTGTATTGGACAAAAATCGCCAAGTGATTCTCATGGACCTTGAGAGACCATATCGGCTATGTTTAGAATGGGTGTTCTGTTTTAATTTACAGAATTTTTTATGGTTTTTAACGAAATATAACGTACAATCGACTGAAATTGCTATGCGCTCATTAGAACAAATAAAAATATCATATAACAATAAATGAAGTAATCGATTATATTCCAACGAAAAATTAAAATAAATAAAAAATAGAATGTTTATAATCCAGATAATTTCACTTAACAAAACTTATATGTTGAAACGTGTGAGTTGAAACGAGAAAGAATATGAGAAGGTGCATTATGCTATGAATATAATAGAATACATATAATGAAAGGCAGTTCAATGGAGACTAGAAATAAACAATGAAAAGCGATATTAATGAAAGACGATATTTCCAAAAGTTATCTGAAACCAAGTTGTAAAATGACAACTAGAGGAGAACGTGCTGTAACCGTTTCAGTAATGCACAATTACAATCTATTTGCAAATAAAAATAAAATAGCCCAGGAGATAACATTATCAGAGGAAATTAAACTGAGGAAATGTTTCGGTTCCTAAAACGGTAACACTTTCAAAAAGTTTTAGAATAGCCACTGTTACTTATACTAACCACTATATCTATTAAGAAATAACAATTTTTTCAAACTGAAGTTGAGATTCAATCATTCATGAATAATTAGTGCACCATTACCACATTACATATGTAACAGATAACTTACATATGTTGTTTATTTTTGTTTATTTCATGTTTTGAAAGTATTTTCAAATCATAAATTTTTAGTAGTTTTCATATATTTTCGGATAATCTCCAGGAGTTTCCAACTCCTTTTTTATGGAATCAAAATCAACAATTCATAGATTGCAATTTTCTGACTCAAAGGCACATAATATCTTATATATTTTAAAAATCTTAAGAAATCGAGGAGAGATTTTCAACGCATTTTAAATTTTCGATAATAATTCTCACTATTATAGAAAAGTAACAAATATTCTAATTCCCTAGCTCTAAATACTGTCCCAAATACCACCACTAAAAATTCTTCGTATACATACATACATAATAAAACTCTTTCATTTTTGGCTCTACTAATTAATGGCGAAACATGTATCATTTATTTATTACAGCCTATTGATGAAATAAGATATTTCGACAAAAACTTTATTTTTCAATTCGAGTAAATACGAAACGAAATCATAACTTATGTTTTAGGCGTTCAATTTTCAAAAATGTATATCAAACCACTCAACGACCTAGAAGTGAACTAATTACCTGTAAGTATTCCTCCAGCTGCATCCTCTGACCATGCCAGTAAAGCAGCTCGTCTACATAGCCGACAAGAAAGATCGCTGCGACTATTCCGGAAACAACCAGCCCAATTACTAGAAGGGAGAAGATAATAGACCACCAGTTATGTCCTTCGTCGTCGTGTAGCGCTAGCTCCTAAACAAGAGAATATATCGCTTAGGGAGACATTTTTCGAGCATAATGAGAGCAAACTTGAACATTCTGGCCGTGAAAGCCTCAATAGACAAAGTGTAATACGTTGGAGTTTCAGATGAATTTAGGAAAGGTGTTATTTTACAGTTCAAGGTTAACGGCTACGAATCGGTTTACACAGAATTTAGTATCACAAAGCGTACAAATTTGTCTTCCAAATTAACTTTTCTGTGTCTATATGTCAACATTTCTCTGAAATCTCGATTCTACTTATAGATACAATCTAGTACATCCATACATTGATTTTCAGCAATTCGGGAAATTTAGAGAATAATATTCAGACTTTTTGTTAACGTTGGATTTGAAAATCAAAAATTTGATGAAGAAATATGAATATATATATATATATATATATATATATATATATATATATATATATCTCGTGATATATACTTAACTATATATATATATAATGGATATATATATATATATAAAATAGTATTATATATATATATATATATATATATATATATATATATATATATATATTCATATATAAGGGTTATTATAATATTGAAAGTTAAAATATGTTTATTCAAAAAATAAAAAAAAAGGTTAGGGTGAAATTTTCGATTATAACTTTTCCTAGAATGTTCAATCCGGGACATTCTCGCTTGATGCTCCAACAGTAGTCAGCCATCAAACTGTCATTCCATCTTCCTTGATACCTTACTTCCATGACCTATAAATCTTGATGAAATCGCTCACCCTGTTCATCAAGCGCCTAGATTTTCTGGAAAGTTAGCAAGATGGCTATGTAAGAAATGCAGTTTGATACTCATGTTACAGCCATGCTTTTTAAAGCTTTCTAAGAGTTGTTGAACAATTTCGACGTAATTCGCGGCTCGTGTGTTTCCAAGAAAGTCCTTGACAATACTTTTGAATGCCAACCAAGCATTCTTTTCAAACAGTCCCTTCAGTTGACAAAGCTTTAAAAAATTGCTTCATGAGACATAGTTTTTTATGCAAAGGCGGAAATATAATGTTTTTTCTGTCGACCAGTGGCTGACTTGAAATGTTTGGATCACCAGGTTTTAAGTCAGACCTTTGCGACCACTTTGACATCACCCAATGCTTCTCACGAGCTCTGCTGTCCCACATACATAGAAAACAGGAATACTTGGTATATCCGCGTTGCTGGCCAAAAAGGAAACAAATCGGCTTCACTATTTCAGAGCGACAAGAACACCTGTTTACCACAGTGTCTCATGCGTAACTAACCAAATTAGTCTAGACAATACGAATCTAAACCTATTGCGCCGCGCCATTACCCTCTCCAGTTGTCACTGGAACAAGTTCCGCCGATAGGAGTGCAGTAAGGCTTTCTGTAAGTCGCGTTCAGTTCCGCGAAGGGTAATAGTATGCGCAACAAATGTAGAAAAAAAAATTGACGTGATAAAAAAAAACTGATTTAAGTTTTAGAATCAGCATGTCAATTTACCTCTAAAACAGCCTAAAAATCGAAGTCAACAGAAATTATGTTACAAATTGTTCCCTAGTGTTCTATAACTTTCTTCCAGCTTTCACCGGAAATGAAATATTGACTTAATGTCTTTGAGTCAAAAACAAAACGATTTGTTTTGAGGAAAAATCGCACAATCATAGTGGCATTAATTATTATGAACGATGTTTTAGCTTTTGTTTAATGTAGCCTTCATACTTTAGTGAAAAATGTGAAAAACTGTTAAGACAATTCAAAATGACAGAATTGAGTAAAAATTTAAAATCGCATGCACTGGCCTTGCCTAAGTGGGTAAATCTCGTTTGTTTACAATGTTTGTTTATTGATTGAGAAAACTTAAAATTTTGTCACACATTGTATTTTAAATATACATATTCGCAATTGAAAATTTGTAAATAGTTGACTGAAAATTGTTTGAATATTTGTAATTTATAAATATTTAACTGTTAATTTATATTCTTAGAAAATAACACAAATATTTATTGATAAGAAAATTTTCTTGATAATCTCTCGCTTCAAATTTCACCTTCGTCAAAACTTTGAAATAATTTTTTTTTAATTTTCATCGAAGTTTTTATACAGTTTTTGCTAGATATATCAATTTTCAGTTAAATTATCGATAGGGTATATAATCTGAATCTAAAAACAGAAATCCGTTAAACGTTTATGAATATGTATAATAAAGAGCATTCAGGTGTTCTATACATTAACGTATGACATCCAGATAAGTATGTATTATCATTATTATTCATAAATCGTCTCGAAAATATTATTCTCACAATATTTATTTTTTTCATTACCCAGCATACGTGTTCCATTCGAAATAAACGTAGATACGTTTCATTGTATAGACCCATTCATCATAATTTTTTGACCACATACTTCGTCTTTTTGAATGTTGAATAATCCTCAAACAGATACGGGAGGATATGATATATCTTCTCTGTGGTTCATGCCCTGTCATATAATGTTAAATTAATCCGGCTCATCCGCTATTTCGTGTACGCCAAGGGAATTGCAGCCGCATAGTGAAACTTTAATGACTAAAACCACCTCGACAGATTTTGCTAATCCGAAATTCCATAGTTTATTCACAGAATATGATGGATATCTAACCGTGGTGATTACTTCTTAGCCGTAAGTACTAAAACTGGAAATATGAGTCAATCGTATTTACAGCAAAGTGTTGCCAGACAAGAAATTCAGTTCCATTAATCGAAAAACACTTTAGTATTCTCAATTCAAAAATTGAATTTACACTTGCTAATTGACAGAATAATTAATTCATTCAAAGCCACTGACAGACCAATGTAGGGTTATTATATGAATAGGTACCTATATATTTAAGCAAATTTCACAAATGCTGAATTTTTTTCTTTTTTTATGTGCCTATACATAGATGTTAATTTTATTTTTGAGCAATACTGAGATTCGAAAAATATATTCAGATCAAAGTTACGTTCCGTTTCCGATTGAAACCTATGTTTTCTGTAATCTCTAGTGTTGTTGGTGCCGGACATATGATGTTTATAATTGTTCTTTACAATTTTAGCGTGACTGTGGGTGGACGGAATAAGTTAATTGGTAGAAACCTTGGTGGTCACCATGCTTGGTCGGAGAACGGACAATACTGAGGATTTCTTAGAATGGCTGAACGGGACTGTCTAGTGCAGTGTTTCTAACCGTGGGGCCCACAGGGGGGCAATTTGATTGTTAAAGGAGGCAATTCGAAAGTGGAATCCACACGAGTTTAACCTTTTCGCACTTCTTAATTTCAACTTTTTCACCTATTTCGGGCGGGGGGCATAAACATTTTAGAGAGGTTGAGGTGGGGCAGCCGAAGAAAAGTTGGGAAACATTGGTTTAGTCGTTTCTTAGGCATCCTATATTTCATTGTTTGAAAATGTGTTTTTAAGTGAAAAAAATTTCTCTAGAAGTTTTATACAATTGATTTCAATTATTCCGATTAATATACCAGAACGTGGTATTTCACTTTATGTAATAGCCATTACGATGTAGAAATCTTACATTGCCACTCAAAATAGGAATGGGGGCATCACTTACATGGCCATTTCCGCTTTGAATAAATATGATTTATTTAGATTGTTCGAGTAACTGAGTGGTGTGTGCGTGTGTGTTAAAATTTGAGATTGGATAAAATAATTCGAAAAATTGAATTAAATCTACCGAATTAAAATTGAATATTGATATCTATAGTTAATTTGAAAACTGTTCTAGAGTAGAAACATTGTACTTCGTTAATTCATTACGATCATTATTGATAAAAGATAACTCAAACTGTATTCGTTCAGAATAGTTCTGAACATTTATGCTACAAATTTTTTATGCTACTTTATTGAAACTATACTATAACTTTCTTTCGATAATTTTAAACGAATTATTCAAAAGGAAATTAAAGCAGAGCTGGCTATATGAAATAGTATGTACAATGTGATGCCTCCATTATCCTTCAAGGAATAATTGTAAGAGAATATTTGTTGGGATAGCAAGATAGTTACTGTTTCGTACTAAAAGGTACTCATCAGTTGCGCCAGCGTCAAACAAAAGGCATCGACTTCAATTCTCGGAAATCCTCTCATGAATCAGAAGACGAGAGTTCAACACTGATGGGCAAATATAACTATATTGTAAATTCATTTACAATCTAAAATTCATTTTTCTATATTTATATAGTCTATTTGTTCATATCTTCAACTCCTTTTTTAATTGACCTTCCGCTGAAAGTTGTAACTTTTCAAAACTATTGAATTAAATTTATGGAATTGATGATTGATGAGGCCGATACTTGGAGAAAATTTATATCCATAATGAAACAATATTTAGAATTTTCTCATGTATTAACAACAATAAGCATGACGCGCGTTTCGAAGTACTACTCTTATTTTTCAAATAAATTGTTGTTAATTCAGCATTTGAAAATGAAGTAGTACTAGGAAACGCGCGTCATCATATTGCATTATCAAGAAAGATAATGCTGTAATTCTTGGTAAGTCACACATTCTTGATAATGCGTAAAAGGCGAAACTAGTCGAATAAAGAATTGTTCAGTCAGTGATTTTTAGACGAGTTTTTATTATTATCTCTCATTTAAATATGAACTATCACAAAGTAGATTCATCGTCCATTGAATTTAATTACCTTTACATTTGGGGACCCATATATTTTACTTAGAATATGATTTATTGTTGCCGTTTCTCCTGGAGATGTCACAAAAAAGATCAAGAAATAGAGATATTAGAAAAAAAATAGTTTTTTGCACAGCCGCTATATATATATATATATATATATATAACAGTCTCTTCGTGATCATATATCGTATTTCAAATTTTCTCATAGAAGAGTGTATCAAAGTGCCGAATGTATCAAACCATAAATACATAATAAGAAAATTTCCACTTCAATTCAAAACAAACCAACTAACAGACTTGTGTATAGAATTTCCCTCTTGTAATATGCAAATAAAGTTGCATGACACGAAGGCATTCTTGCAACTGACACTACAATTCGGTGTACATTGGGATATATGATATGGTAAGTTAGAAATTGAAACTTTTCAGAAGTGGCATTGAAGATCAACACGGCATAGTTTCAGTGAATTTCCTTATCATGTCAATAAATAACTTTACAACATCAACCCGACAAATACAGGAGGTGACAACTATAATTTACATTGCGTGATATCGCTTGATATCACGAACTTATCAAATTTATTACACATGTAATAATAAAGTCAATGATCAGATATTTTATATGGCTTATTTTTGGATTCTCGTGCGAAATGAAAAATGTTGTCATTGAAAAGAAACACAATGTTTTGCTCTCTTCAATCATGTTTGAATTACCAGCGGACTCTTAGTGACACTGAATCAATAAAAATCCAACTTTTTGATTGATTCTTCAATCTAACTCAGGAATAACCGTGAGATTACAAATCTTTACTATTCATAAATTCCAAAAATACACTGATCATTTGAAAAACAAATTTCAATATCCATTTGAAAACAAAAGTTTGAGAATGTTTTTAATATGACAAATAGGTATACTTCAGATCACTAAAATGCTTACTAACAGCCAATATTTTTAATCACTTGAATAAAATTCAAAATTCGCTGAAAATGGTTCGTTAGTGAATTTCAAACTTGCTTGCATAATGAGAAAAATGATGAAAATAATGAAGCATGTGAAACCAGTAGATATAAAGAAAATTTTCAAATACCTGAAATGAAATTTTGTCAAATAAGAGCCATCTAAATTTGAATGTGATGATAACATGAATCCTTATATTGAAACAATTATAAAAGTTTTGAATAATTATTGTAATAATAAAAAATTTTATTATAATAATAAAAACAATGAATGAAAGTTCGGAAAATCAAATAACACGAACAAAATGTGATAAATTGATTATGTCGATGTCGTTATGAAAATTATAAATTGAAACAACAAATATTGGGTATCATGAACTGTAAAACATAAAAACAACCTCAAATCCTACTTCAATGTTTTTACCAACATAAAAAGATAATTGTAATGGTTTACTGTAAAAGTTTAATTTCTGGATTCTTTACGAAATTTTCAATTTACTGACAAAATTTTCAATATAGTTTGTACTCAATTTAAAACACATTAAGAAGTATTGTTTACACATGTGGGCAACTTATGCTTTCTGCAAAGCAGATGTGCTTCAACTCCGAATCCAGGTTGTTTATGGACTTTTATATGTCTTAAAATTGAATGAGGATAGTTAAGATAAATAATATCAAATTGCATCTCACAGTCTAACGACTGACTAATAAAAAGAAGAGAATTACTTACATCACACTGACCGTCATGTTGAGTACCGCACTGACCACATGTTTTACTTCGCATCTTACGAACAGGCCTCTTATTCTTTTGTTTTCGTCCGACTGGCCTTTTAACTACCGACTCGATCAAATCAGAAGTAATCGAAACGTCGTTTGTAGTTCTTACATCAGCTTCCATTCTAAGACTTTTTCATTATTTTTAGAGATTCAAAAATGCGTATCGTTAGAGTTGCCCCCGATTCTATATTGAATCATTTTCATTCGCAGTTGGCTTATAAAGTAAACACTGTTGCCACAACGACTAGAAATTATTGAAAATTTATTCCATTGTTCGAAAAAGTAATTAATGAGTTGTTCCCAGTGTTGTCATTGCTGTTTGTTTTTTTATGGATATACGGAATGCCTTGCATCATTGAAGAACTGATTGGTTATATTACTTGACATTTCTTATGCAATTCGTCAACTATTTGAACGCATTGAAACACAGTAGAGATTGTTCTATCTTCTTCGTATGGGATGAGTTTTTATGAATTGATTAATTTATTTTAATTGATCAAGAGAAACTGAAAATTCGTTATCAAAGGCACAATGAGAGTCTTTTTGTCGAATTGGTCCATGTTTAGATCTATGGAGTTTATTATTGGAATTCTGTAGAAAACCGCATATAATAATAATGGTTTCATTATTCACAATGTACATTTTTTAATCCTAATTGACAACTTGTAGTAAAAACAAATATTCTGCCCAGGTTTAGACCACTGCTAGAGTACTCCACTCAACCATTATTAATCATATGATCTTTTCAAACAACTATCAATTCGAAGAGAAAATGTCAAATTTATGATAAACAAAAACAAAAGAGTTGCAGAAGACATCAACTTGGAAGCTTAGAGAGTTGCTGAGAATCTAAATAATAAAGTGTAATTGAAAAGGCAAAGAATATACGAATGCGGAAGCATTCGAACTGAAGATCGATATCTATTTGAAGATGACAATAGTGATTCGAATAAAAGGTAAGTCGAGTATAATGTTTGGATGAAAATTCTTCAAGATTAAGTAACAAGTTCAGATCTGAAATTTGGCGATATTTCTATTAACAGAAAGTACTTCAACTGACACTTCAAACAGAACATTCAAGATAATGCGTTTTAGATTTTCAATGTATCTCTTCTCCTTCACTATAAGTTTTGACTGATATTATTAATTATAATTGAAGTTATTTATTATCCATATATTTGTAATGAGAAAGACAATTGGAATTCTCTACTAATTTCAAAATTCCTTCATTGTCTCAAGTACACAGTTTTCATGGAGCATAAATAGTAACGAAACTACGTCAGTTTTGTCCACTCAAATTCTTATCCACTTTTTATTATTTTATTTATTATTTTTATTATTACTTACTTTTATTTTAGTAAATTTTAGGAGCATGATAATTTCTCACAATAGATGAGAACAAGAGAGAAAATATTCTTTTTTGTCTATCTGAGGATCAATTGAATAGACAATCTGAATGCTCATACTACTAAGTTTAAATCTGGTGCTAGAACAGCACCTGTCAAAACGGTGAAAAGGACCACTGCTTCTCTCAAGTAGCAGTACCATCGTGTTTCGTGTACGAGCTATGAGATAGTTCCAGAATTATTTGATCGATCAATACGAATGCTATTGAGCTGAAACACTTGAAAAGACTGTCCAAGATTTTCACCAAGTACCACTATGGTTCTATGGGCCATAACTGATCCAGAAGAAGTACATAGTATTATGCGAACATAGTTAGGGTAACAAGGTCGCTAGATGAAATGAAATTTCATATAATAAATAATCATTTCCGTTATCAATGAGCTCATTGATAACGGAAATTAGCATTTCAGTTGACAAAAAATATATACAATAAGAAGTCCATATCTATAAATGCAAAGCTAAGACTAAACTACAATAGAGTTATTAAGCCAGAGGGTCTTTATGTCTCAGAATGCCTTGCACTGAATACGGTCAGACAGTTAGAAGAGGTGGAAAAAGAAGAAGAAAAATTTTACGAAAGATCCTGGGACCAAAGTATGAAGATGGAAAATGGAAACTGAGAAGGAATGGAGAGATCTACACAAATACAGAGAATATAACTGACACAATGAGGATAAGAAGAGTGACTTTCTACGGACAAATTAGAAGAATGAATGAAGAAAGACTGGCCAAGAGACTATCAATTATTTCGACAGAAACCCCAAGACTCAGATAACATGGATCAAGGAGGTCAGAAAAGACATGGAGAGATGAAAATCGATGGAGAGGATGTGAAGAGGAGAGAAGAATTCAGGAAGAAAATCAAGGGATACAGAGGTTTTCAAGAGAAGGAAAAAGAGGAGACTGGAGCAAAATGGACAGAAGAAAGAAAAAAAGCATGGAGAACGAATGAAGCAGTATTGGAGGAAAAGAAAAAATGGAGAAAAATATTCATGAAGAGTTATTTCACGTGGTCCATAGTAGGCCAAAATAGAAGGAAGAAGATAGAGTAGAAACTCATTTCTTTGGGTTTTCCAGTTAAAACAAAATGATGTCAAAGTTTTTCAATTACGTTTCGGTTACTATTTTCGCCTTTATCAAATTGATACATGTCATGTGATCGCTTAAACAAAACTAATATAAAAATCAAGCTTTGAAACACACTAATGGGTTCTTACCACTTATGTGTATAATGAAAAACATAAGAAACTCAGGCAATAATATTCACAGGTGACAGAACGATGTTGAAATTTATTATCAAAATTCGTGCTCTCTGAAAAATGTGTATCGTTTGTTACGACCATATTATGGTCGTCATAATCGACCTGGTGAATCAACAATTCGTGCTGTTATCACCAAATTTCGGAGCAAGTTTACTTTGTTGGATATCAAAAAGCGACTGTTTGTTGTGGTTTATGAAATGGTATCATTAAAAACATTTATCTAAATTCCAAAAAAACTGTTCAATATACTGGAGATTTTACCGATAATTAACACATTACTGACAGATTAATACGAATAATTTAAAAATCTATGAATGTCATTATTTTGACTATAGACGTTCTATTGTTGATAAGGTCCTGAAGCCATAGACTTTGAGTTTCGGACTTTAATTATAGAATATCATATCAATACTATGAATATATCGATTGGTATTTTTGTAAATTACTTATATTGAATTTCTGATTATAGGTTAGAAGCTCAAAATATATTTGGTTCAATTTATTGTGTTTTTAATTGAACGAATAAATAAATTCGCTGGATTTAGTAGGAAACAGAAGTTTTTGACAAACAATTGTCCAATTATCATGAAAATAAGTGTCGACCGGCAATGTTGCGCTTCCAGGAATGCGTCCCGGTCGGTCGCATAAATTGAAACTGTCAGTTAAAAATGGTTCGGCAAGATTTGCTCACGTAATTCGGTAAACAAGGTAAACAAACCTTCGCGCTGAGCAATTGGAATAATAGACCCAGTTTCAATCAAACTAAATTGATGTTTTAATTCGATCTGTTCGAATCATCGAAATTATCCTGTCGAACAAAATAATTGATTTTCTATGCGAATTAACACAGGTAGCTTCATTCATTAAACAAGATGGAAAAATTTCATTATCTCATTCATTTATTTATGAATCATTTATTTTTGATGTGTAAAAAGATATTGTGTATTTATGGAATATAATTATTATTATTACGATTGTTCCCCATGAGGAGAGCGATTGAAGTTGAATTCGCAATTAGGACTTTTGCTTCATCTTTTTTGCCTTCAAAAACGCTTCATCCTGTCTGAATGCTCTTTCTTCTGCTCATCTGTCCATTTTAATTCCAGGTTGACGACTTGATTTTTGCTCAAACTTATAAAAACAGCTTATAGCGACATTCTGTTGTAGATCTTTTTAGACCTCTTTTAGTCACTCTGTTCCGCATTTACTCTTTTAAATTATATCGAGTAGTTTCTTTGGTATTCTGTACTGTTTCATTCATGCGTATAGAACTGTGCTCGTCCTTTTCTGATTTGTTCCGTTATCGTATTTGTCTTTTGATAAAGTTCAGTCTGAGGTCTTTTCATCCAAATGTTTCTATTGATTGGCCCGTAAATCTTTCTAAGAATTTTTCTTTTTTTTTCTATTTCTCTAATTCTTGAATGACCGTCAATAACCATTGTTTCAGATGCGTAGATTGCTTCTGGAAGAATCGTTGTGTTATAATGCCACAATTTGGCGCCTATAGACATGCATGTTTTGTTATAGTACGCTCATGTTAGCTCGTAGGCCCTCTGGAGCATGGTAATTCTCTGTTCATTAGCGATTCGGTTTAAACCTGAGGACTGTATAAGTTCTCCGATGTATTTAAAATGGCCGACTTGTAGAATTTCGCCATGTTTTGTGATAAGAGAAGATTTATTTTCTGGTTTTCTTTCCATGTATTTGGGTTTATCATAAGAAATTTGTAACCCGGAATTTATGGAATATATATATATATATATATATATATATATATATATATATATATATATATATATATATATATATATATATATATATACGAGTGATTTTTTAAAAGTTAAGTTTTTCAGGTTGGCGGCACTGGTTGATAATGGCATTCAAAGGTCATCTGTCAAAGTGAAAAGCTTTCAGTATACTCTGCCACATCATCAAGGAAAGACTTACATGTTACTTACTGAACGAGCAACGATTGAAAATTGTTGAAATTTACTATCAAAATTCGTGGTCTGTGAAAAATGTGTATCGTTTGTTACGACCGTTTGGTCGTCATAATCAACCTGGTGAATCAACAATTCGTGCTGTTATCACCAAATTTCGCAGCAAGTTTACTTTGATGGACATTAAAAAAACGACAATTTGCTGTGATTTATGGGCTGGTCGTATCATCGGTTCATTTTTCTTCAATGACGACTGTGAATAAACGTTACCGTCAACGGCCATCGAGCCATGATACGCAACTTTTTTTGCCTCAGTTCGCCGAGTTGAACTTGGTTCACATGTGCTTCCATCAAGACGGTGCCACATGCCACACAGCTCGTGAAACAAAGGACATGTTGAATGATGAATTTGGTGAGCAGCTTCATCTCTCTGGAAATGGCCTTGTGAATTGGCCGCCAAGATCATGCGATTTGACGCCTCTGGATTATTTCTTGTGGGATTATGTAAAGTCGTTAGTGTATGTGGACAAGCCGAACACGATCGAAGCCTTACAGGATAACAAAACTCGCGTAATTCGTGCGATACAGGACGAAATGCTCGAAAAAGTGACGCAAAATTGGACCTTCCGAATGGACCATTTGATACGGAGCTGCGGACAACATTTACATGAAGTTATCTTCAAAATGTAAATAGCAAAGGCCAAGTTATCAATTTCTATGAAACTTTTGAATACATGATGCAAATTGTGTGTTTATATATATATTATATATATAAATATATATATATATATATATATATATATATATCGCTTAAAAAATCACCCATTAAACATATGTATAAGAAAAGAAAACAATAGAAAAAATCTATTCCAATAGACGGAAATGCAGTTGAGAATTACTGTTCAATTCAATATCAATTTTTTTGTATTAGGAAAATGATTGTTTGCTGTTTTTCTAAATTTCCAGTAATTGACGAATTAAAAAGTAATTATCACTATGATATTGCCATTCCTTATTGATAATGATTTTATTGAAATAATTGAATTGACACTATTGAATTTTCCGGTTGTCAAGTTCTTACTTTTCTTGGCGCATGTTATTTACAAATTGAAAAACGAAATCAATAGATATTTTCGTAACAAAATCAATAGATATAAAAATACGAAATGAATTAAAAATGCAAATTGATGATCATTGATCTTCAATCATTGCTCATAGGTCATCAATGATGATCTATTTTTATTGGTCAGTCATAAAAATTGTTGTGATTGGGGCTCAAAAAATTTTTCTAAACAACTTCCTCAAACGAAATATTGAGAGTTGTCCCTATTTGTATATATATATATATATATATATATATATATATATATATATATATATATATATATATATATATATATATATATTATAGTATGTGGTTGTTTAAAGTTCAGAATTCGATTGGGTGTCTTGAAAAATATGACCCATCACTATTTATAACTGAGCAGAAATCAAATCTGTACTCCTTCAAATCTATTTCGTACAATAGTCCGAATCAGGCATTTATGCAAAGTTGATAAATTTAGTAATGGCCTTGGTTAGAAAATAAACGTTAAAAGTTACTCTATTGTCTTTGTGAGATCAGCTTCAACTCTTTGTCTTGAGCCAGGATTTCTAATTTTTTATGTAACTATTGATGACTTTGAATGAATGTGAAAAAAAATGCGATATATCCACCCAGTCATTAGTTTTAAAAGTGTATTGCATATAAACTAACATTAAACGTAATTACAGCAAACGTAATGAAAATTTAGAATTTCATTTCAACCAAATGGCCACTGAAAATAATTCACGGTGTGAAAATTTATTCGCACAATTCTTCTATGAGCTAAATTACTCTTTATTTCTAAAACCTGCGCGACGAACATTCAAAAAGTCAGAAACGATAATTTATACGACTTAAACACGTACTATACAAGGAAAAACTATTTTCAGATGAAGTGAATATGTAACATGCAAACTACGGATCTGAAATATTCAACAACTCATAAAGCCGCGCCATATTTCATCATTAGCTTCCCACCCATGTGGTTCAGTTATTTTTGTATTCTAGTGAAACTTTCTAATTATTCCAGAAACTTATTCAATTATATTTCCTTGGAGAAACCACATAAAATGGAAAATTTATGTTTTTTACTATTTGCTTCAGAGCTCGAAACTAAGTTCGAATATGAAGTATTCCTAGGATAGTATTATTTTACAATTGCATAAGTTCCACAACATTTTATTAATTGTTCTATGAAATGTTCTGTATTTTTCTTTCTGAATTTCCGGGTTCATTTCATTCAAAAGTTTTGGTAAAAATGCTTCGTTTTGGTAGACCACCCTTTCATTTTTGTAGTAAAATTTGCTCTCCATGGAAGATATGCGAAAAACTAGATGTCAATTCAAGGCATTATACAGGGTGCTTAATATGTGACATGAATTATGAAATTATTTCTTGAACTATTTTAGGATAATCTTGAAAAAGACTTCTTCGATGACTGATGAGAGAACAAAGCTTTCAACAACATGCTTCGTTCTACATGAAAGCAAGCATTCAATCTTCTCATTGATGTTAATTAATGTTAATCCTGATGTGCAACATCTTTCATCTCACTTTTCTGCTAACGGTAGGAGCAATTTTGTGAAAAGGGACGGAAGTGTGTAACAGGCAGCGGGGGAATCGCGGGCTATTTCATTTGACAAATGAAGGCACTCGGAGTTAGAGTAGGCTGTTCTCTAAGAAGCTGCTAATTTTATTTATCAGACTGACCTGTGTTTTATATTAAATGCGTTCTATATAAAATAATTTATATGTATATATATATATATATATATATATATATATATATATATATATATATATATATATATATATATATATATATATATATATATATATTTCGATAAATGTACTGTTGATAATAAGTACCTGAAAAAGATGCAGATTGTTAATGAAAAATGTGGGGAAATTAATAATTTTTGAAAATGATTCAGTATTGTCACGTTATTTTCCATGGAATGAATGTTTTAGAAAATATACCAAGGTATTTACCAAGGTTAGTACTTGAAAACATGTATTGGAAGCATTTGAAAACATGTTTTGATTAGTTAACTTAAATTGAATTGTATTCTTATGACAACTGTTATTATAAAAATAATAGAACAATGAGTGATAACTTATTTTTAATTAATTTAAATAGTTGTGTAATTATTTCAAATTGTTGAATATATTTGTGAAATATAAGTGATTCAGAAATGTTTGAAATCAGGTTTTCCAATTTGAATAGTAGTAATTGAACAGTAATTGTAGCGATTTTCAGCTAAAATACTAATTATTTCGTGTATGTTCATCCTCTATAAACTGATTCATCATATTTCCTCAATTTTAGCATCTATAAGGTTATTCTTTACCTGATAAGCTGGAAAGTGGTTCTTGTAGCCACGTCTAAACTGTGGCGTGGGCCATAAACGATGGAATATATTTAACAACCACATTACATTTCTGATATCAAATGAAACACTCCGCTAGAAAAAACTTATATACATTCTTCATAGTATTCCATAGTGGTTGTTATAATTTTATCTATACTTTAAAATATTTTTTATTTCAACTAAACTCAGTGAGGCTTTCAAGAAGATAGGAAGGTAATGCTACTGTATACTCGAAGCAAAACTAACTTTCAAATATCATAAATTCACAATATTTCAAAAGTAGTGTTGATGATGATACTTAGTGATAGATTTTTGGCGCAGTTCAATAAACACACAGTAACTGTCTAGTACAAAATGTAATGAAATAATAAATGTCATGAATTATCGTTCATTTTCATCGACATTATAGTAGCGAAGTATTCAATAAATACTCTTACATCCTGTTAAATTGATTTCTAATTTTGCTGTCAATTATGGACTAACGAGCAATAAAAAGTGTTTCGACGAAATGAAAATTGAATGATAATAGAACATTAACCTGCTTCTTCGACTGTCTGTGACATTTGTATACATTTTATTTGTCCCAAAAGTATATGTTAGCACTGTTCCAAATTTGAAGTTCAGAGTATTTTTTATCTTATTTCGATATCCAATCAAAAGTTGTTGAAAGCAAAAGGCGGAAAATATACATCATTTAATTCATTCATCAACTTTGTTTTGATAATTTACCAGGTTATTAACAGTAGTGTGACTTGTTTTCCGAAAGATAATCGTTAGTATAAGACATACAGTTTTTTGTTTCTATAAAAATGATCTTCAATATTCGAAGACCATTCTCAAAAATTCATTGTACACGCTTTCAAAATAAACCTCAATTCATTATCAAATAATGAAATATAAAATGTGAAGAGAGATGTATGTCAGTTCCATCAGAAACTATTACTTTTTATCACACCAAAAATATAACGATAGACAATAAAACTATCAACAATACATAAGAATATCGTTACCTATTATAACCTCACATTCAAAACCTACAATAAAAAATATATAGTCCATAAAATTTTTGAATAAGTACCTAAAAATCTACATATACCTAGTATTAATCAATCACAAACGAATAAATCAACTAAGTATAAAAACCAACTACGGACTCGAAACTAGAATTATCTAAATACTCAGAAAATAAAACAAAATTAAGTGGCCTCTAGAGAAGAAGTAGCGATTTGAAAACACTAACTACAGTATAAGTTATTGTGCAAAGTGGGACATTGTACCTACAGAACTATTGGTGCTTACAATGAATGTCTATCTAATTTTCTTGAATACTAAAGTGCGTCAGTATATTTTCAAAAATATCTCAAATTGATTCAATTGCATCTATTCAATAAATAGAAGTTATGGACGATCCAAGAATTGGCTTGATTTGATATATTTTTTATTTAGTAGAAAATACATCCGTTGACATTATTATTCTGAAAAAATAGTTGTTGTGCTCTTTCTGTTTCTTTATCACTGTTTGTTTCATACAAATACAAGTTTATTTCACAAAAGTTATAGAAAAATTTTGTTTTCTCGAATAATTTTTGTGATAATGAAAGTTGTGAAAATCCAATGTTTGTTCCTCAGTGATTTATAGTTTTATGTAGTGAATACTTTGAAAAAAGGATGAGAGTTCATATAAAATTTCAGTCGTAGAACTAGACATCAGACATGAAAATTTCTCAGCTTCACAAAGTTGTAACCAGCAGAATGTAAATGTTCCATGCGAGGTTAACCGAAATTATTGCGTTGGTCATTTTAAGTTGCCCTTGTAGATAATAAATACGAATTCCTGGCTTTTAAACAAAGTGACGATAAAAACGTGACAATAATAGCATGATAAATTTTATACCGTTTTTATAACTTTAGACCTGGCTGAAAATTCTTACTTGATTAAAATTTGGAAAAATTGATGAGAATATCAATTTTAGTTCATGATTTTCATTAAGATTAATCAATTATTCAGATAACGTAATGCTTTTTGAAATCATCTCATAGAATAATTCGAAATTCAAAAGTTTTTCTACAAATATTATAATAATATTCTGTTTTCTGATACTTTTTTCCACGAATTGAAATCAGTTCTTGAACATTTTATGTGAATGTTCTAAATAAGAAGTGTAGGAAATTATGCGTATAATAATTCAATATTTTTGTGCATTATTGCTGAACTACAATCAATATATGAAAATTTTCTTTGAAATTATTTTTCATCTACAACCTAAATATTAATGAAAAGCATTTATTATTGTCAGTTTTGTTCAGGTTGAATTATCACAAATAACACTCGATTAGGTTAATATTTGATGTGTATTAGGTTAATTATTGTACATTAATTATGTTTCAAGACATGATAAATACAAAATATAAAATTGAAAATACAATATTAGCTTCCATGAAACATAAAAATTAGATATAGGTACCAACAAACGTGTTTTTAACTTTTTGTGAGTAGTATATATGTGAATATGTACGATAAAATCGACCTCAGTTCAGTCTTTTTTGACAGAAATTCCCTCATAATAAAGGTGATTTTAACATTTGTCAGAAGGCTACAAGTAGTAACTCCAAGTAATCTTCTAATGGAGATATCAAATTAAGAATAAGAATCAAGACTGTCATATAGTCCTATCTTTTCTTTGTCTCCGGATTCCCTATATCTGTCACTTTTATTTACTGTGCCAATTCGTAAATTCGTCTATGTAAACTAATCTATATTAAAGCGAGAAAGGATACTAAAACTAAGTCAGTACTCATTCCTTACGATTAAGTCCTCATACCACTAGACCTAGACCAGTCAGTATGCACTATTTTCCTAGAAAATGAATCGGAAAGTTTAATGCTAAATGGCTTTTCCTCTAATTAAACCTACATTGAACGCTTTTCAAGAGAAATTATTATTGAAGAACTTCTTTATGATATTCTTTATTTGTAGTTCTTCTGGAACATATAATGTTATGTTGTTATGGTTGCTCAGAAAATATTTCCTTCTGTCAATGATTCCATATTTCCTTCTCAATGGTTCTGTCATTCACATTTGACATAAATCGTCAACGAACTTGTTTGCTCACTATTTTACATTCTTTATTTATATGAAGTGTTTTGTTTGTGTTCGATAATGTACAAAATTGAAAACCTAACTTTTCAGGATATTTTATGCATCAGTGTTCAAGTTGGCGTTTATTTAAAATAATTTTGCATATTTTATAATGTTAAATATATAATAAAAAACTTCATAATCAACTCAGTCATTCGAATGAGATGAAATCATTTCAAAAATGGATCGTCATATTTTGAACAATCAATTTTTTAAATAGCAGTCCCAATAATCTAAATATAATAATCTGAATAATCTAAATATTTGCCAAGAATTCTATTTGGAAATTTTCGTTAATTCATGCTAATTCATGAAGACAATCAAATCAATTGCTATCAAAAACTATCCCTTCATGAATGTTAGATGAAAATAATATCAACGAAAAATCGAATACACAGAATGTATATATATATATATATATATATATATATATATATATATATATATATATATATATATATATATATATATATATATACTCGGATGTTTCACGACTGTAGATATGTATTTTCAGTGTTTAATTGGGATTCCAGTCCAGGACAGGAAAATAAGTTACTTCTTTAGTATTTTCCATGCATTCGAAAATATTTATTTTCTTCTTCAGGGCTAAAATTGTAGAATATTAACAGTTTATATAACAAAGCACTATTGAAAATTTTTTTTACAATTACTATGGAGTAAGTCAGCAAGTACATTTGTTTCTTGAGTTTCAAGAATAAGTATTCCCAAATGCATTGGGTTCGAATATTATTGCATTTAACCTGTATAGTAGTTGAAGGAAGTAGTTGAAAGATTTTCAATAGTGCCATGTTATATAAACTGTTAATATTGTACAATTTTAGCCCTGAAGAACAAAATAAAAATTTTCGAAAACTTGGAAAATACTAACTAGGTGACATATTTTCCTGACCTGAATTGCAACCTCAATTGAACGCTGAAAAAAAATATATATATATATATATATATATATATATATATATATATATATATATATATATATATATATATATATAATATATATATATATAAGAAAATGAACACTAGAACATTCATTCGAAAAATTCA
Source organism: Henosepilachna vigintioctopunctata (assembly GCA_030704895.1). Taxonomy (NCBI): domain Eukaryota; kingdom Metazoa; phylum Arthropoda; class Insecta; order Coleoptera; family Coccinellidae; genus Henosepilachna; species Henosepilachna vigintioctopunctata. The sequence continues at coordinate 1,096,550 of JARQZJ010000010.1, read as the reverse complement.
AATTAATCAAGAGAATGTTATAGTAGAGCTTTAAAAATAACATTTTTTTTTTTTTCTTAAATATTTCATTCAGTGCCATAAGCACAAAAAATTTCAATTTCCTTATATATATATATATATATATATATATATATATATATATATATATATATATATATATATATATATATATATATATATAATTACAGTGCACAATAGAACACTCATTCGAAAAATATAGATTATAAAGAGAATTTCGTATCGATGTTGAATATATGTACATATAAGATGTGACGCCTACACAATCCTGTAAGATGGCATTAAATTCGACGCCACAATTGCGGGTAGCACAAAACAGACTCTCTCGTTATACAAGAATTTCATTAGTTGTGTCATCAATCTCTGAGTGGAATTGCCAGCTAACACACAATTCCAGCTATAAGAATTAATCACAATTTAATGTTTGAAATCACAAGGAGATAATGGAATTGAAGTCGTCGGCACTACGGATGAGTTCCATCTTGAACGAAACACTCTGACTTCTGCTCCCATCAACATACGTCACATCGTACATACTCATAACATTATTTCAATTCCAGAAAACAAATTATACGTAAATGTTTATACATACACATGTATGTATTCAAATATGTATGAATATACAGCTATACATATGTCAATTTTGTTATGGAATCATGAGAGGAGGAAATGCATTATTATTTGACAAATCAAAAAATTATAATTTTTACGAAAAAAGATTCTAATTAGAGGAGAGCCACATAGAATAAACTACAAGTAGATAGAAATCTAGCTGGGTTGCAGTGGTACCTGTCATTGAGTACTGACCTCTTCGTCACCTACCTCGGCCTTTTTGGCCTTTGGGTCGGCCACCTGAAGCGTTTCATCCGGAGGTATGCGCCAGGAACTACGGTCTGCGTGAACACCGCTGTGCATACCGTTTTCGGCCCCGTGATCTTTGCCTTACACGCCGCCACTGTACCGACTCTTGGTCACCTCGCCGGAATGGAGTCAGATTCGATGGTAATTGGAGTAGACAAGTCTATCCTGGAACAAAATATCAGATTTTACATGATTCACTAGAAAACAAGAAATTGATTGAATATTCGTTGATCTCTTGGTGAAAAATCGTTTGATATCTTCTATTCTATATATATATATATATATATATATATAATATATATATATATATATATATATATATATTATATATATATATAAAAGAAAGTCGTGTTAGTTACACTATTTATAACTCAAGATCGGCTGAAATGATTTGGCTGAAAATTAGTGGGTAGGTAGCTTAGAACCAGGAGAAAGACATTGGATACTTGTTACAGCGTTCCCAAATCTTGAAATGAATGACGCATTCAATCGAGAATTTGAACGCGAAAGTGAATATGATCACCAGGAATTAGATTTAATAGTTCAAACGCATGTACACTTGTTGAATCGCCAACAAATAGAAGTTTATAATACATCGATGATGGAAATGGTGATTTATATTTCTGAATGCCCCTGCTGAAACTGGTAAGACATTCCTCATGTCAAAAGCCACTGTTCGTGCCAGATCCAACATTGCGGTTGCAGCTGCTTCTTCTGGAATAGCAGCCACATTATTAGAGGGATGCCGTACGGACGTTCAGCATTCAAGTTGCCGTTAACTCTTCAAACTATTGAAGAACTAACACGTAATATTGCAAAACACTCCGCAAAGGGCAAAGTTTTATCAGCATCGAAAATCATCATCTGGGACTAATACACAATGGCACATAAACGTGCATTGGAAGCACTTCACCGAACATTGAAAGATCTACGCAATGACTCGAGATGTTTTGGAGGCGCAATGATTTTACTGTGGATATTTCCGCCAAACACTGCCAGTAATTCCAAGATCATCTGCTAAAGACGAAATAAACTCTTGCCTCAAATCATCGAATCTATGGCGCTATGTGAATAAACTTCAGCTGACAACAAATTTGAGAATAGCATTGCTGAACGATACATCTGCTGAAGATTTCTCTGAGCAATTACTGACTATCGCTAATGGTCGAGTACCTATCGACGAATCGAGCTGATTGATTTCATTTCCTCAGAATTTCTGTAACTTTGTCTCATCAAAAGACGAACACATCAACAAACTATTCCCAAACATCATAACTAACCACAAAAGTAATGAATGGTTGAGTGAGCGAGCAATTTTGGCAGCTAAGAATAAATATGCAGACGACTTAAACTTCATATTTCAGACTTCATAATTCTTTCGATTGTATTCTTTCAAATCAATTGAGTGTGTAACAAATGGAGATGAAGCCACCAACTATCCAAGTGAATTTTTAAATTCCTCGAATGTGCCGAGCTTATCACGCACAATTTACTACTTAAGGTTGGCTCCGTAGTAATCATGCTCCGAAACATAAACCAACCAAAACTGTGCAACAGAACGCGTTTGGTGGTAAAGAAATTGATGAACAGTGTGATTTACGCGACGATACCCAAAGGAAAATTCGAAGTTGAGGAAGTTCTCATTCCAAGGATCCCGATGATCCCAACCGACATGCCTTTTGAGTTTAAATTTCCGATCCTACTTACATTAGCCATGACCATAAACAAATCACAAGGCTATCCTTAAAATTTTGTGGTCTGAATCTAGAAAATCCATATTTTTCCCATGGTCTATTATATGTGGCATGTTCACGGGTCGGAAGACCATCTGCGTTATTTGTTCATGTATCGGACTATAAATTGAAAAATGTCTTCTAACGGGTGCTTCTTTTAGAGGTATAGAACTTTAAGTTTGCATTACTATTGAAGATGAAGATCGATTTGAGAGCTGAGAAATGATTTATTCTTAGTTTGGTTTGGCAATTCATCGTCAATAGACTCACGCATGAACAAAGCTTGCAAATAGTGCAATTTTATTTCGAAAATAATGGTTCTGTGCGGAATACGTATCGCGCGAATTTTGTTTAGCGTTGAAGCGCACTTCTCGTTGAATGGCTACGTCAACAAACAAAACTGCCGCATTTGGAGTGAAGATAATCCTCAAGTGTATGTCAAAACACCATTACATCCAGAAAAACTGACTGGACACCTCTCAGAATTGGCCCCTGAAATACGGGAATAAACGCGAGCGTACTACTAACGCAACCTATTGACATTTTAAAACATCGTTCGATGATATTAGATACCTACGGGTATAGAAGATATGTGAAATTTCGATGCTTGGTGTGTCTATAATCTGAGAGGTGTTTTCTACTGATTCCTATAGATGGAATTGTGGAGTATTCATTACTCTACGGTCTTCCACTTGGAGTCACAAAAAGATGCTTGGGGGTTGAAATTGTTGCCTCACTTCGATGGACGTGTGCGACTGACGAGTTCCTTGCAGAACGAAACATATATGTCTCGCACTTCCATCAGGTGTGGCATCGATTTCAATAATTCTCTAACATTTATCCCTTGAAGGATAATGGAGGCATCACATCGTACACGTTCACATATCTAGCTCTACTATAACATTCTCTTGATAAATTTGAATTTTTCAAATGAATGTTCTAGTGTTCATTTTCTTAAATATTTCATCAGTGCTATAAACACAAAAAAAAATATATATATATATATATATATATATATATATATATATATATATATATATATATGTATATATACCTCTATATATATATATATATATATATATATATATATATATATATATATATATATATATATATATATATATATATATATATATATATATATATATATATATATATATATATAATCAAAAGTAGACACTGTCGGCATATCCTGCAATTAGTAGCAGCCGTTGACTCGTGTTTCGAGCTTATTGGCTCTCCTCAGAACGGCGTAGCCAAGTTCAAGTTGTACGATGGAAAAACAAGAAAGAAACAGACTCTACACTGAAGGAGGTCGACACATTTTAGGCTACTGCGTTTTTACTCTCCGGGTTGGGAGATTTGAAAAAACTACTTCGCCCGTGAGGCGACTATTTATCCTTCAAGGATGCCTCTAGCCGAGAAATTATACAATTTATGAATAATGTTCACCGCAATTATAAATACATTGTATAATTTTTCGGCTAGAGGCATTCCTGAAGGATAAATAGTTGCCTCACGGGCGAAGTAATTTTTTCAAATCTCCTAAGACGGAGTGTAAAAACGCAGTGGCCTAAAATGTATCGACTTCCTTCAGTGGACAGTCTGTTTCTTCCTTGTTTTTCCATCTCCAGGTTCGTACAACTTGAACTTGGCTCCGCCGTTCTGAGGAGAGCCAATAAGCTCGAAACACGTGTCAACGGCTGCTACTAATTGCAGGATATGCCGACAGTGTCTACTTTTTATTGAAATTTTTCCCTGCGTTGAACATTATTCATATATATATATATATATATATATATATATATATATATATATATATATATATATATATATATATATATATATATATATATATATACCTCTTAATTTGCGTTTAGTAGTCAATAAACAAATGTTGAATCCCTCATATTTCTGTTTTCTTCCAAGATAGAGCAATAACCTATTTTATGCATTCCATGTTAGTAAACAGTACGAAAAAAGGGAATGAACGAGTATAACCATGAAACGTCTTTCACCAGATTGAACCTATCGGTTGCCATATAATAGTTTTTTATTCAACCGAAGAGTGCTCCACTTTTCTTTTATATATTCCCAATTCCGTTATATTAAATAGATGAAACCCTCATCTTATACAAGGAATAAAATAGCAACCACAGCTTTAACGACCGAGAACGAATGTTCCAGATCCCCAATTTCGTTATTCCTACAAGAATGGTACGTCCGAATGAATTTTCGTATCAGTTACTTCGGCATTTAACAATACCCAAAACTCGGAGAGTCGAGTTATCGGATTATATCTAGAAATTAGGTTTTTGTTGCCAATTTACGAGTTGTATTCGCCGACGAGTGAAGGAACCAACAAAAACGAAGTTAATCTCATTTAGTCTCTTACGCATTAATGTGTTAATTTGAATCTTGCAATGTATGTGTGAAGCGATGCGAAAAAGAATTGTCGACGATGTTGAGTTTACTTTAAGTTGATTGTTCAAAAGAACTTCAGTGTACATGAATATAATTATAAACATTAACTCCATTTCGAGATCTTGCATTTGTTCAGTCAAGTTTCCCATTGTAAAATATACGGAATGTTGAATGAACATACGTCAACAATTCAGGGATTTATTTCTTGGCTCATGTATATTTTGCAATGATAATTTCTGAAAAACGCCCTTGTTTCGAAGATACGTTGTATCAAATATTGCAATATTAAAATAAACATGTGATATTACTGAATATTCAATAAGTTTTCAGAATGATCTCTCATAGCTTGAATTGAGCATTCAGTCTCCGTACTCGTCGTCGTACTCTTGCAAACACCCCAAAGTAATTTTTAATTGAATTGCACTCAGAAATCGCCCAATTCAGCATTGGGCGATTTCCACTGAATTTTCCACTGGAGTAGCGTTAAGAAATGGCCCCAGAAGAAAACAGGAAAAATATTCCAGTAGGTTTGAATCTGGTGATCCAGCAGGCAATGCGTCTGGTCTATCTCGACAAATCTATCTCATGTTGCTGTTGAAGAATAACGAACAACCTAATTAAAATATGGTAGTGCAGCATCCTGCCTTAGCCACACAACAGTTTATATTGTACATAGTATTTCCTTCAGAAAGTCATACAGGAGAAGAAGTTTCGATACACCTCGCTAGTAAGAGTTTATAATAGGAATACCTATTCAATTAGACAGTCACCGACACTTCAATTAGAAAAATTTGTCGATGTTTCAACAGATGATTATCCATTTTTAGTTTATATGACAATTTCTTCTGCATTTCTCTACAATCTGGTATCATTACTATTATCATTACCTTAGGTTCTGTAAAAAGTGACCACAGTGCAATATCAGATGATATTATCAAATATGGTTGTAGAAATTTTTTCTGCTCTGTATTTTGTAGAACAGACAAAGAACGAGCTCAACAGTAAATGCAGGAGACTTATCCAGCAATTTTGAGATTGCTGTTTCCGAAACTCCCTAATGCTGAATATAGGGAAAACTCAAGTAATCTATTTTCAACTGCGGGAATCTATTTTTCATGCACCTTTTGTTACTGACTATAGAGACCATCAACTTGAGTCAGCTGACAGCGTTAACATTTTAGGTGTGCACGTTGACAGCAATTTGAGATGGCATTGTCATATTGAATATCTCAGCAAAAAATTGAATAGTTAATTTTTTGGTATTAGTTGACTCAAGAACCCGCTACCTCTGAATGGGTTGCTTACTGCTTATTACGCTCTGGTTTTCACCCATTTGAAGTAAAATGCAGTTCTATGGGGCGATTCAGCAGCGATTGCCAGAATTTTTTTAACGCAAAAAAGATGTACTCGATTAATCTTCAACCTGAAGTCACAAGAATCATGCAGGCCGATTTTCATCAAGCACAAGATCCTTACGCTGCCATGTATATAAATTTTACAATGTCTGCTGTTTGTTCGCAAAAAACTGGTAGAGCTTGATAGAACTTCTAGTTTCCACAGCTACAGCACGAGGAATAATTTCACCATCTCCATTCCTACTCATAGAACATCCAAATTTGAATCCTCTCCAACATATGTGGGCATCAAGTTATTCAACCATCCTCCTAACCACATTATGACTTACTTTTACTATCTAGTTATAGATTTGTATACATCTTCGATCTCACACACACAAGATGTATACCTGCGATTAAACTCTGGTTCAAAACCTAAGTGACTAAAAGCGAGAACTGAAAGTTAATGAATTCTACCACACCACAGTTAGCTACAGTGAAAAACCTAAGTGACTACTAAGCGAGAACTGAAAGTTAATGAATTCTACCACACCACAGTTAGCTACAGTGAAAATGGGGTGGGTTGATTATTTAAGAAAAATTTAATGCCAGGCGCCAGGTTTGAAAGTTCTCGGTACAATTCAATTGGTTTTCTAGAGGATCAAACAACAACTCCACCAGATCTAACAGTTCTTAATCTCAGTTCTCCCAACAGTAATATCCACTTGGTTTAATAAATGATAATATGTTTATATTATATTATATATATATATATATATATATATATATATATATATATATATATATATATATATATATATATATATATAGTACAGTAAATTTTCGTGTTTAACCAACCACGTGTGGATGTGAATAATATGTAAATATTAATAAACGAGTTTTTAGATATGAATTGAAATTGCATCTCAAAGTGATGACCTCGGTAGCTTAGCGGTCCAAAGCAGTGGGGCGTAAACCTGAAGACCTGGGTTCGAATCCCAGTCGAGTTCAAAACTTTTGAAATGTAATAATTTGAAATATTGAAAAAAAAATTCGAAACAAATAAAAGATAAATTAATTCTCTCTTAGTTAAGAGGACTTAATCGTCACAATGAAAAAATATATATAATGAATGTTTAAATAAAAAGGAATCTTCAGCATATAAATTGAACAGTTATTAAATTAAACTCAAGGTTAATAAAATAAATATTAAGTCAAATATCACAATGCCTTTCAAACAATGTACTGGAATACTCTCACCACACTAAGCGTACTCAAACTTCCAGGTTTAGGCTCAAAGATCTTTTATCAAACCTTCTCCAAATGGTGATTCTCAATAATTTCAGTACTCAAAACAAAATTTGGAGAAATCCAAAAGGAAACGTAAAAAATGAAAACGAAATCGAAAACCGCAAAGATGTAGTGTAGGATATACTGTGTATCAAGAACACGTGCTTCGATCCCTTGGAGGGTACTTCTTCTGGTCAAAAATTCCAAATAACTAACAATGCCAGAAGAATTTAACGATCATCAAATAATCCCAAATACTGGATACTTATTCTTTTCTTCAAAACAAAATTCCATAAAAGGAAAAGTATATAATTGATGAACGTCTCAACACGTCTCCTATCTTGATAATAATTAATGTCTGATAATTTTCCAAAAAAAAAATACCAGCCAACTTTTTATTTCCAGTCAGGTCAACTTTCCAATCATCCTACAAAGAACACAACATGACAATCAGACCTACTTAACATTAGGACGAAAGAGTATCAACCTAACCTCAAAAAACTAAGCTCTGACGAAAAGATATGACACTAAACAAAATTATAACGTTATAACGCCAAGTCCTTGAGTCGGTCGAAATTCAAAAATGAAATTTGCAGAATCTTATTACTTAATTGTTTCATTCCTTGCAAGAATATTTTTCTGCTGAAATTGTTTAATTGTATCAAATTCTTGACGTATCCGATAAGTCAATAATATGATACGCATTTTTCAATAAATTATTATTGAAAAATGCGACAATTTCAAATTTGAGAAATATCAAAAACCAATATAACTATATAGGGGTTAAAACGGTTGAGAGGTCATCATATATTGATTTCGTCGTAAGATAGAATAAACGTTTCGGGAATTTCGAACTATCACAGAATATCAATGTGATCTTCTATACAATTTCACATCCTACGAGTCGCATTCATAGAAATCTAGGTCGCGGAGAAGACTACATGCAAAGACAACCCTTTTGTTCATATCAGCTATATCCTCAACTCTGCGCTGGGAATGCGAATCTGAAGAATTCAGACAAATTACATAACCTTCGATATCCGTCACATACATTGATTCCGTGGAAATAGGTCCGAAGTATACATTCGGATTATGTCGTGCTGAAATTTTGCCAATATTTCTTCCCTCGCACAACGGGAACGTGACGAATTCTTACGAATAACGTTTCCTATCTTAACTTGATGATCGAATGGATTACTTCATGAGATATTACTTCGTAGATCCAGTAACGCTCTTGAATTCAAGTTAGAAATGAATGTGCCAGAACAATACCAGTAAATGGATTTTTTTGCTGAACTGTAATATGTGAGGAAATAAATAACGACACCGTTTTTCTAGAAAGTCGAGCTGGGATTCTCAATCATAAGATTTATCATGATGCGACTTAAGTTTCAAGTTTTTTATTCTGAAACTGCAATGCACGAACTCAATAAATCATTTCATGCTCTACTGAAAAATTGAACATTCAATTTTTGAACAATGCAGAATGCTGCACTGTACATTGATTTGACAATATTCAATCAAAGTAATAAATTCTCATTCAGTTTTCCGAAATGAAAAATTCTAACGTTCTGAAAAATAGTAAGAGCTTACATATTTTCAAAATGATACATAAATTCAGTATTTCATTAAAATACAAAAACTTTTCATATAAATTCAGTCTCCATAAGTCTGAACTGGAGAGGAACCCTGGAAACTGAGAGTTCAAAAGTTGCTGATATCTTCGTAAAATATTTTGTATCTGTGGGACGCACAATGTGGTGTGATTATTTCGGATCTAATATGATTCTTCCACCCACAACATGCGATTTTTCATGTAAATCTTTGTTCTTGAAACCCGTCAATGAGTCATCCCTGCTGCGTATGATAAATGATATGAAGGCATGCAGCACGGTTGGTTTGGACGGCCTCAGTACCAGTATTATTAAGCTCATTTCGGAGGATATCGCCGGTCATCTTGTTAATTTGATAAACAGATCTTTTAGTGAAGGAATTTTCCCTAATATTTTGAAGCAGGCTGTAGTGGTTCCTGTTTTCAAAAAAGGAGATGCGACATTGCCCGACAATTATCGACAGATTTCAGTTCTCGGTGGAATTTCCAAGGTGCTGGAGTATGTTTTCTATGCTCAGGTTGTTGATTTCCTTGAAACCAATGACCTCATTTCATCTTCGCAGCATGGTTTTCGTTGGGGCCGGTCGACAGAAACTGCAACTATCGGGATGTTCAACATAATTTATGAAAAATTAGACGAGGTAAATATAGTTGTAACGTTATTCTTTGACTTGAGTAAGGCATTCGACCTTATGTGTTCCAATATTGCTGTTAAGAAGTTTTACAATCTCGGCTTGCGTGGTGTTTGTTGCGATTGGTTGATGTCTTATTTGAAAGATAGAAGTATAAGAGTACGAGTTGATGGGTGTATGTCTGAGGAATGTGTGGCTGCTTTGGGTGTCCCGCAAGGGTCGATACTTGGACCACTATTGTTTGTTTTATTTATGAACGACCTGCCTGAATATATTCGGGAGGGTGTTGCTTTTATGTATGCGGATGATATATCAGTTGTGCTCTGGGGATCCTCGACTAAAGAAGTTCAGGTAAAAATCGAAAAAGTATGTGACCATGTAGAGGCATGGTGTCAGCGCAATCGATTGATTCTCAATGAGGGTAAAACGGTGCAGCTACAGTTTCATAATAATAGGCTACCTAGTAATATGTTGGTGAATACCAATAACCATGAAATCCAATATTTGGGATGTTTTCTTGACTCTGAGTTAAGATGGGACTCTCATGTGGACCATGTCTGCAGAAAACTGAGTAGAGGCTACTATGCTCTTCTCCAGTTGAGGAGTAGTATTGCGCAAAATGATCTTGTAGGTGTATACTATTCAATCATACATACACATCTGTCCTATAATACTCTATTATGGGGAATTTCGACTGATTGGAAAAGAGTTTTCATTGCGCAAAAGAGGGTAGTAAGGCTTTTGTTTCGTCTCCATCCCACTGAATCCTGTAGGAAATATTTTATAGAAAATAAAATACTGACTCTGCCTTCTATATTTATCCTCAAAGCAGCTATGTATGTGAGGCAAAATTTTGACTATTTCATTAAACTGGGGGTATCATATAGCACTAGAAATGGAAACAAGTTACTTTTTCCCAAGCACAAAAGTGCCTTATATGAGAAGAGTCCCAAGTATGTATCTGTAGCCATTTACAATAAACTGCTAGCTTATATTACTAACTTCAGTACTCTAAAAAAGTTCAAAAAAGAACTGAAATTATTTTTATTTTGTAGAGCATTTTATACGCTTCAGGAATTCTATTCAACATAGGTGAATTCTGATCATAGTTTTTTTTATGTGAGTGTATTGTATCTGATTATACATTCAATTATTTACTACTCTATATTTTTATTATATTTTCAACTATTATTATATATTATATGACATGTACATGCTCATTGTAGCCTAAGTACGAATTAAATTATTATTATTATCATTATACTGAAAGGAACATTCCTATATTGTGATAGCCAATTACAGTGGAGATCCTTCATCCAAATATATACGCATGTTGAATAAAACGGCGCAATCCACCATCAATAGGTGCCCAATATGTGCGTCGGTCTCCCCAACGCGTCATGTTTTTATTCTAGAGGAATTTTGTGATTTTCACTGTATTTTGTTGAAATACTCGTATAATAAGTAATATAACTTTTCTTCGTAAACACATCTTTATGTATCATCTTCACATTTCATTTCGATTGTAAATTTTGTGTTTTTGCATTCTCAGTTTTTAATGAAAATTGAAAATGTGTAATAGGAAATAAAAACCAAAACAGTAAATGGTGAGGAAATTGTTGCAAAGAAGTGGCCTGTTTTTGAGGATGTTTCAATTGAATTAAATTGTAAAGGCCCTGGTTAAATCGGATGACAACAAAATGTAGGTATATGTAATTTACTAATACTACTCCTACTTTTTGACAGTGATACTGGTAATGATTCATATATAAGTTTGAAGTTATAAACTTCGAAATAAGATTTCACTTAGAGAATCTTTTTGAAATTCTATATATTTAAATTCAAAACTATTTTAATTTCATAGTTTTTCTCATATTATTATACTCATTTCATGCATACATTGAAAAAATAATATAAATGTTATGCACGAAACGGAATATATTTCCAATGAAGTTTACTGTCAATAGAGGTCTGTTTAAAGTTTAACAATTCACTGCATTTTCAAAGTTGAATTTAATGAAAATGAATGAAACTTGAACTTAATCTATTAATTCTGCAAATGATATTAATGGTTACAGAGATCATCTGAATATAGATAGAGTATGCAAGAGAAAATTGGATTAATTTTCAAATATTTCAAATCACTGTTGGGAAATATTGCAAAAAAAAAAAAGTTTTATATTCATTAAATTGCCAATGCGACCATAATACCTCAGAGCTAATGTCCAAAAACTTCATTTGAATAATTTTGGAACGAAATACTAAGAATTATTGAAATTGTTATAATCAAAGATACTAAAATAACTTTTTGCAGTGATCTTTGTTTATTTTAATTTTTATAAATTTCATTTTTGTCACTTTAGGTAGAGGAGAAACCGATTATTTTCGTAATAATAAAAGCTTTTCATTTCTCACCTACATACCAACTATTGTAATTGATTTTGACTAAATCGAAAGGGGTAGTTTCCTCAATTAGCATCACGAAATTCATAAAGTTAGATCATCTTTGGCATTCTGAGTTCATTGAATACCCGGAGATATATACATAATATAAAAGTGTTTAATCTATCTTTCTCTTGGAATATTTATGGCTATAATATCAGATAATCGAAGGCGATTGATCACATAAATTTGTGTGTTTAGAAAAGACATATTGAAATATATTTATCTGGAAGAGAAATTTAGCCAACATGCAATATGAAAAATTGAATAATTGAACTTCAACTCCTTCTTGAGAAAACTATTGCCAATTGAAATAAGTTGACAATTTCTGTGCATTGATATTCGAAAAGTTATAATCTGAAGTAAAAACAGATCTATGAAAACTTACTCTAGTTGTTTAGTCTAGAAATTTGACGAATTCTGAACTTTTTTGTCATTGAATTGGCACTGAAAAAAATCACTTTTTCCACATATAATGCACGTGTACACTAAAATACCCTTTGATTATTATACAAGCAAGTATCGTCATTCGCAACTGAGAATAGTTTCAAAATTATTTTCAAACGATCTCTCATTGTTGTCATTTTGCCAAGTGTTTTCTGAAATACAAGAAAGCGGCGACATTATATCATGCCAGATTTTCCAAGTATGTAAACAAATAAATACGTTCCGAGAACTTCCAAAATTCAATTGGGAATGCGTCTCGACATAAAAAGTATGGCTGAATCTATGGCATATCAGAGACCGTTTATTCATTTTCGAAATTTTTATCATTTGAAAAATACACCAACCTTTCATAGCTCTAGAAATTAAACCATGATCTTGCTGGATTCATTTATTTGGTACCAATTCTAAAAGTTAGTCACTTCTTGATATTATAATTCATATATAATTATACACATTTAATGCCAGTCAAACTAGACCAAAAAAAAGATAATTCATCTAGAACACGCCGAGAATTGCTATATGCGTTAAATAAGCCAATAGTGAATTTTACCAGTTACCAATGAACATTACGAATAATTAGTTTTTCAATTCCACGTTTCAGTGATGATTTTCGTTTGATTAATCATTACCAAGGAATTGTCGAAAATCCTCTCTGAATCTACTTTTGCAAAAAAATTATACAAGGTTAAAGACCAGTTTTCATCAATTTATTCGATCAGAGTGGTAAAAGTAATGAAATAAAATTCAAATTGGGTGTTCAACCTGAAATCGTAATTTTTATGATAGTTGGCAGTTGACCTCAGAAAAAGTTACAATTTAAAGGAGAATAATGTCCTCAATGGCATATTTCATTCATTCAATTTGAGTAGAACTACAAGAGACTGATTTTTCACAATTAAGGAAGGGACACTAATAATTATTGCTAATAATTATGTGTCCTTCTCTAATTTGTAATTCGAATTGATAAGAAAATCCCATTTCTATAATAATTTGTTACCGAGCTTGTAGAACTACAATTGTTTGAAGTAAAATAATATATTTCACGAATATTTCTCATCAGTAGCTATTGTTGAATGCATCTGCTCTTTGTCACTCAATACAACGGGCTCATCTAATTCACCTATTCGCTTTTTGTATAAGCGAGAAAACCCTATTCATATACTTTCGAAACGTTTCAGTAAGATACAATTTCTGTCAATTAAAAGTTGGTAGAACACAAGGAAAAATAGAGATTGATGATATATCTGTAACGGAGTAACGAGCTAAACAATTACAAAGGACGTGATGTTCCCAAGCCCCATTCACAAAAAGCTAGAAGCTTACAAGTGGGCAGCAAACTGAATGGAAGGCACACTGTGCACTGTGTGCTTGATTACAGATAACGAGTGCAGTGGCGAACCATTGCCCTGGCCGAGTGCTCCTCTGTTCGTATAAACAATTCGACAAGTGATGAAATAAAAGCTCACCTAGGTATAAAGTCAAGAGAATCACTAGATACACGATTTTTTATTCAGCAGAGTGCCAATCACCGCACTTCTTCTCTCAACCACGCCAACTGAATCAACTTCTCTGTACGCATAAAATAATGCCATCAATAATCAAAGTTCTCCAAAAAAAAACTATTTGCAGTTTTCCCTATTCAGGTATTACTACTATAAGGTGATTTTTTAAGCGTAGTTTTTTTATATTGAATGAAACACTCAATTTGCATAATATATTCAGAATTTTTATTGAAATTGATAACTTTGCCTTTGCCAATTACAATTTGAAGATAACTTCATGTAAATATTGTTCGCGGCTCTGTATCAAATGGTCCATTTGTAAGGTCCAATTTTGCGTCACTATTTCGAGCATTTCGGCCTGTATCCACGAATTACACGTGTTATGTTATCCTGTAAGGCTTCAATTGTGTTCGGTTTGTTCACATACACTAATGACTTTATATAACCCTACAGAAATAATCCAGATGCATCGAATCGCATGATCTTGGCGGCAAATTACCAGGGCCATTTCGAGAGATAAGTTGCTCACCAAATTCACCCTTCAACATGTCCATTGTTTCACGAACAATGTGGCATGTGGCACCGTCTTGATGAAACCACATGTCGACCAAGTTCAACTTGGCAAACTGGGGCAAAAAAAAAGTCGCGTATCATGGCTCGATATTGTTCGCCGTTCCACGGTCGTCTCTGAAGAGAAATGGACCGATGATGCCACCAGCCCATGAACCACAGCAAACTGTCGTTTTTTCGGGATGCATCGGTAATTCTTGTATATCATGTGGCTGTTTATCACTCCAGATGTCACAGTTAAGCCAGAAATGAGCCTCATCCATGAACACAATTTATCGATAAAACAGCGGATTTTCAATAAGCTATTCTAAGGCCCATTTACCAAAAATTAGACGTTGTGGTAGGTCATCCGGCTTCCAATATTGCAGAAGTTGAATTTTGTAGGCTTTCAAACCCAAATCAACACGTAAAATTTTCCATGTGATTGAGTAACACATGCCCAATTGCTGAGACCGGAGACGAATTGACATTTCACGATCCTCATTAACACTGTACGGCTACGACTGCAATATTCTCTACACTACGCACTGTACGCATGCGAGAGAATGGTTTAATGTCCAACAAAGTAAACTTGCAAAATTGCGTGAAAACAGCACGAATTTTTGATTCACCAGGTCGATTATGACAACCATAATATGGTCGTAACAAACGATACATATTTTTCACAGAGCATGGATTTTGATATTAAATTTCAACAACTTGCAATCGTTGCTCGTTTGTAAGTCTCTCCATGATGAGATGAAAACTTTTCACTTTGACGGATGACGTTTGGATGCCATTTCCATCCAGTACCGCCAACCTATAAAACTCAACTCTTAAAAAATCACCCATTATAATATTTGTATCTTTTCTTTATATATACGGAATTATATTTTACTATAACATCTGTAAAGTGTCTACGTTAAGTGATTCTCAAAATCTTCCAAAATTTTCTAGAATTTACAGTCTGCAATCGACTAACAATAGTACATAATTGTATCACCGAAAATAGGACGGCTTAACATTCATTTTCTGATTCAAAGTCTTTCATTTTCGTCATTTAGTGAATGCCACCATTAATTAAAACGAACTATGTTATTCCTTCTGGTGTGAGCACGTTAAAACACCATTGCAAGCACTAGAATCTAACAAGTCTTTCTATTTGCAACAGCTCAATGACAATATCAAAATCAAATGACGCATTTATGATCAAATGATCAATTTCTACATAAAGCTATAGTAAACATATTTATCATTTGTTGAATCAATATCAGTTAGAAATGCAATAAAATTAGTTTTTCTTCCATAACTATTGTATTAAAATCATAAAAAAATAATCAAATCAATATATATCGAATGTACATTTACTTAATTGGTAATTAAGTGAATAAGTAATTAATAAGTAAATATCAAGTTTTTTGTGAGATGGAAATTCCTGAAAACTGCAGTATTTCCGTAACTTAAGTTATTGTCTTTCCACATAACATTGAGAAGTGTACGTCTCTGATTAGACCTGGTTATCTTGAACTTGTTCCAGTATCTATTTTTGCTGAAACTTGGCACTCTACTTAATTAGTTAATTCTTTCATCATTTGACGCCCGTAAGAGAAAGTGCAAAGTTTTGTGAGTTGCATATCCAATAATAGAGCCACAAAATGAACCTTAGTTAGAATTTAAATTCACCAACCTTCAAATTAAGACAAATTGCGGAATTTGAATCTGAAAATTGAATATAAACGAGTAATGCTGGGAATTCTGTTTAGAAAACCCATTTAATTCGATTGAAATAACCAAAACATGAATATTGTGAAAAATTATGAACAAGTATACATAAATATGAATATAATTGAAGGCATTCATAATAAACATCAGAAAAAAATTTCTCATTTGTTGTTCAATCAGCATTCTTCTGTTTTTGTTAAGCATCTCACATATATAAATTTTTTGTTTATTCTAAGTATCGATTTTTGTAAAATAATTTTGAAAAGTAACCGAAAACATTATCTCATAATTCGACTTAACGAATAAACGACTAAACCAATATTATCACTAGGATTAATTTTGACAGATAGGAAAAGGATAATGAAAACTAATAAAAAAAGAGCGATCAAGGCTAAAAACACCATGACGAAATAAACCCTTTCTAATGAATACCACATAATATACTATTATGAAGAGACACCGAGCGAGCCAGCGCTAACTTTCAGTATAAGCAAAACCTGAAAAAGTGCGAATTAAACATCAATCAAATGGTGAATGCGCCAGGATTAATAAAATAGTGAATACGTATATTTTTTGTGCTATATCAACACCAACTCACATTAATCTTTCAGTAGATTGCTAGATACTACAGTCATATAGATTCAATTTATACGTACATAATGCAATGGAGTCTCGATAACTCGAATGTCAAAGAAAATGCAAAAAACTTGTGTTAACCAGTTTTCGAATTAACAAGAATTTCGAGATACATAGGTATGATTCCACTGCTGACAAACATTCGCTTACTCTTGATCAGTTTTTCAAACATTATTTCTACATTAAATCGAATAATGAGAAATAATTCGAAGACTAATTTTATAAAACCTCCTCTAAAAGCAATAACTAAAAGGAATGGCTTGGGGATTAGAAGATACATGCATCAGATTAAGCTTTGGACCCACTGAAACTGAAGGTTTCGTCCAAGATGCACTTATGAGGTTAGGGTAGTCAGAATTTTCAAAAAATGGATAACATTTTCTTGAAGTTTAATATACTTAAAATATTCTCTGAAAATTTGAAGTGAATCCAACAGATACTTTTCGAGTTATTTCTATCGGTATACCACGGATGCTTCACCATTGAAATTGGCAGATCAGCACGCTAACAATAACACTCTACGTAGCATGCTACGTAGTTAGCAGCAAATCCATGTTTTGGAAGCTTCTACAACGGCTGAAGAACTCAGGAATAGATGGATCACTGTAAGTAATTAAATTATTCGTATTACTCTGCATAAATGGATTGTAAAACTTTGAATGCGTGACCACTTTAACTCGAAAACCGCTCGACAGTCTCCAATCAAATTTATACAGCTTTCAGAAAACATACAAAACTACTGCCTGTAGGAACGAATTTTCGTTTTTTCTAAAATTTTATGTTCCTACCCCTAACCACATATGGGAATATGATGTTTTTTGAAACAAAAACGAGGATTCAGAATTTTTAAATGCGTGTATACTGCGTCTTCTCTGTTGTTTTGTAATTTCTCAGCACTTACGTTACAATAAGTATAATTTCATCAAAAATACTACAACATATTCAGAAATTCATTCAGATTTCTCCAGTGATAATTTCATGAGAAACTGCTGCTAACAAGCATTTATAGAACGTTCAGTTATCAGTAATTCAATAAAATTTCGTAACCTCTCGCTAAAATGTCTGTTCAATCAAATATTGCAGTTGATTCACGTGAAAAATTCATAACACAAAATAACTAAGAAAAATAAAATGCGAGACAATTCGCCGACATTTCGATGTACAAATTTCCGCTTCCGTTTTCTGAGCTATCACTAAAAATGTAATTGAGTTTCACCCATTTTGGTGCGCTCAATTGTCAACTGTCATGCAATAGAACTGTTATTCGATAAGAAATTGAAATGAGGAGTACGTCTATGATGTTTTTGAAAATTATTGAACGGAGCTCTTTTTGATGTCCTCATTTCTCCAAACAATTTAATCAATTTGATATACTGTGTGAATAAAAACCATTACTACACCGTGAAAGATATTACGCTTTTTTCGCTAAATTTGAAGAGAATAGAAACGAGTTTATGAGAAAAATAAGAAACGTTCCCATATCACCAGATAATTCTGGACACAAATGAGGTGAAACAACAGAAAAGACATTCTATGAAATATCAATTATAATTTATTATAGTCATGAAATCGAAAAATTTTCAATAATTGGAAATTTGTTATTCCTCTAACTGTAATAATCTGGAATAATGTTTGAAAGTTATAGGAGAAATATACTCATTCCGTTTTGTAAATTTATGTCATTTCAGTAATGTCTTCGATCATCATTTTTCTTCGCATTTTGAAGTAATGTATTGAATTTGTCATATGTTTATAGCTGTTTCTGAGTTTTTCTTCAAATTTATAGGTTTCTGAATATGTTGTTTCAAAATTCTGACCAAATTTTTGAGTTTTAAAAATTAAATGTTTGGTGAGTAATAGCTTTTGTTTTTTTCATATCTGTGTACTTTTATTCTGATTTTAATTTAGATTTGTCTTCTACGGGATGGTAGGCAAGGTAAACGAGCTACCAGTATTTTCTATTCTTCAGAACTACTTTTTGAAATCAGCAAATCATTGAAAGTTTCTAAACTGACTTTTCTCACAGTAAATTTGATTACATATTCGTTGATTTATTCAATGAACATCTGGCTCGGCAACAGAATTATTGGTGAAACAATTCTATGAAACTAGGCCAGATTCATTATTTTTGCTCATACAACTAATACATTCTCAAAGCACTTGGTGAGTTATTAAGATAATTTTATTAAATTGAATAGTAATCATGAGTATTCAACAAGGAACAGTGATGTGCTACTTACTCCTACACAAAAAACATCTAAATTCGAGCACTCTCTCTATTATCAGAGTATTAAAATCTTCAATCATTTACCAATTTGAAATAGAATACAAATAATCAAATTTGAAATTACTGAAAGCTCATTTGTTTATGAAGACAGTTAAGTCATTGATGTTGACAATGGCATACTATAGTGTGGCAAAGTACTTCGATGATTCGAATGTAGACAATAATGTATGAATCAATCTTTTGTATAATATGGTTGTAATTGAGTCAGTATTAATGTCAGTATTAATTCAACATTTGATAAAGAAGTAGTACTTCCAAACGTCGTCATGTGTATTTGTATTAAATTATGAGAAAATTCTAAATTTTCTTTCATTATTCAATGTTAGTTTATTTTTTTACCACGAATGTCCCTCACCATGTGAAATAGTCTCAAATGCTTAATAATTTAAAGAAAACTAAGTAGTTTTTCGATGTTCACTCTAATTCATTCAAAGACATGACAATATCGTTTGGCCAGCACATTAGCTTCATCAGATGTTGATGATACTGTTTATAATCAACATCTGATGAAGCCACTGTGTTGGTGAAACGATATTGTCATGTATTTGAATGAATTAAAGTGAAAATCGAAAAACTACCTATTTTTATATAAACTATGTATCTAGATTTTTATCAAGTATCGGCCGAATCGATTAATGATTTCAAATGCTTAATATTTCTGAGATAATTTTTTTCTTTTCTTTTCAAATATTGTTGTAAATATGAATTGAATCCAATATTTTGTTCGAGAGTTGAATGGAAGTTCAGACTCAAAACTAAATTCAGTCCTTTTGTGATTCTAGCATTCTTCTTAGTTGTAATTATTGAATGTAATTTTACAATGTAAGGAATGTTTCTCAATAAATTTTATTATTATTATTTTTGTATGTATCGTTTAACTATGAACATAGAGCTTCAACGAAATATTCAGTTCACTAGACATCCGGGATAATGATCCATCATTGGGAGCCCAATGAAACTAACTCAAATAAATTGAAATCTAAATTTTGCAAAACTATTTTTGTCGAAAATCAACCAGTTCTATTAACTACTTGGAAAAAAAGATGGAATAAGTGTATAATAAGTTATGATGACATCGAACATCAGACCTTTTCTCCAATTCGAAAAGTTTTTATTGTCAATAAGTAAATGATAAGAATAATATTTATCTATCATTACAGCAGAAAATTTCTGATAACTAGCTGTGCTAACTACTGATTTCAGAATTTCTAACCAGTTAACCTGTGGATTATTTACCTGGTGCAGGAGACAAGACTCGAGGCCCGTAAGCCAGAGAGTTGCCGGGATACGCTCGCGGAATAAAGATCGATACAACCCCCCCACCGCAATTCTCTTGCTAGTGACAAGTCAAAAAACATCCTCTCAACTCCAACACGTACTTCCAGATACCTACATCAGTCGTCTTCAGAAAATATCAACAAAGGTAAAAGGGATTGACATTCATCCGATTGTCTTTCAACTGAAATAAATCCTTCATTTTTATATCTGTTTACAGTTTGAGTCGTGTCAATATCTTGTCAGTATCTTTCTGTTCATAAATCTTTTCAAAGGATCAAATGAAATGGTGTGTGTCTTAATTTAACACAGCATCAAGAACTTTTTCATGTCAACAGAAAGTTTATAGAGAAATATTTCTCAAAATATATAATGATTTTCTACGAGAAAATAAATTGATGAGCTTTTCATTCTAATAGTTGTGTACCAAGAGCTCAAAAAAGTGAATCAATAATAAGAAAGCAAAATCCACATGTAGTTTGATAGCTGTTTTCCAGATGTTTATAGAAAAATTGGTAAAATCCATTAAAGAATGCATTAAATTTTACTGTGCAAAAATGATTTTAACGAGTATGTATAGCTGTTTGAGGAGACTTTATAGTTGAAGTCCTCAAATATTTGAAAGGTTCGTATTTTGATTTTATTCATGTTGTGATGAGAATTTATTATGCTGAAAAATATTATTTCAAACATTCATACCTATATATTCTTTCATCGCCCTTTATTCATTGATTTATACCCTTAAAATCTGGGAATGTGTCCGAAGCGAGCTTCTTCAAAATATCATAAAATTGACAGAGAACCAATTTGGTTTCACAGCGGACAGGTAAACAACAGATCCGATTCATAATGATGATGATCTTTATAGACCTTGAAGAGCCTTTGACCGTGTACCGAGAACGCTAATGTAGCAAGCTCTTAGATCTCAAAATGTCCCCTAACGTTACATTAGACTTGTTTGTTATAGACTTATATAATTACATTCAGACACGTGTCAGAAGCGCGGCTGGCCAATCGGAGAGTTTTGATATAAACATAGAGTTCATCAAGGAAGCGCCTTAAGCCCTTTGCTTTTTAATATCGTTATGAACTACCTGACGGAGAAAGTCTAAAACTCGGTTCCTTGGAATCTGTTATATGCGGATGATGTGGCATTGATCGCGAAAAATCAAAATGAAATTCAAAAGAATTTGAATGAATGGAGGAAATGTCTCGAGCCGAACGGTCTTTGTATTAGTAGAACCAAAACCGAATACATAGTGTGCAATTTTTGGCCAGAGGAACCTAGCCTGCTAAACGTAGAAATAAAACTTGAAGGCGACGCTTAACTTAGAGTAAAACAGTTTAAATATCTTGGATCGGTTATCACAGAGGATGGGTCTATATCCGGCGACATAACCCACAAGATTACCGCTGGATGGATTAAATTGATTACCGGAGTAATGTGATTGGTAAGATGAGAATGTCTATAAAGAGCTGTCAGACCATTTGAAGAATGGTAGCGAAACAGGGGCCTTTGCAAGAACAAAAATTAACTACAGAAATGCGATGAGCAGAAAGAGTTACAATGAGAGACAAAATAAGAAATGTCCGTGGTAAGTCATAAACTCACCGTTTGAATTTACGTCTTGAAGACCATATAATCAACTTTCCATTGCTACACAAAACACAAGGAGAGGTAGACTACCAACTTCTTTGTTGAATAATGTCCAGACGGACATGAAGAGGTTGGGGCTATCGGATGACAATGATAATCAGCGGAAGGAATGACGTCTCAAGATCAAGAAAGCTGACCCCGTATAACAGGACAAGGCGAGTCCAAAGAGGAAATGAATGCACGTATATATTCTTTCGTGAATTCTCACTACCTCCTATTTTCGACTATGAACCAGTCATAAAAAATTCGATGAACATTACGTATAAAAAAATGTGGTAAGGAAAGTATTTTTCATGATTGGCTCAAATCAAATTATTTCTTTAGATTGCAACAGTAATGTTAGAATCCTCATTTCTTCAACTGTAAAAAAACCTTTTTTCAGACCTTCCCATTTGGTCAATGACTTTATAATCAGAAACTTCACTTTTATTAATCTTCATCTCCATGTTTCATTAATTCATATTTGATCAAATATTATTCTCAACATCTAGCGATGTTAATAATTATACACAATTTAGAGTGGAGCAACTTCATTACATCTTATGCAAAATTCAATCAACTGGTACAATTTTAATTGACGTTACACAAATATGCAAAATGATGTTGAACCAAGAACTGACTGACTGATCAATAAACGTATCAGTCAGTCAGTTCTTGGTTCAACATCATTTTGCATATTTGTGTAACTTCAATTCAAATTGTACCAGTTGATTTGAATTTTGCATAAGATATAATGAAGTTGCTCCACTCCAAATTGTTTATAATTATTAACATCGCTAGAATATAATAAAAAATGGAAGATATGATTGTAAAATATCAAGAGACATTTGATTTATTTGAATTGGAATTTGATCTGAAAATTGTTCCTCATTTCAAGGAGTGAAATGCGAAATACATTCTCTCAACTACCTCTATCTTTTGCATAAATCATTTCATTTTACCTAGAGTATTTAACGTTGGTCCAGCTGTTCGAAGTTCCAAACATACGAGATATGTTCAAAAGGAAACATGAATTTTGAATTTTTTCTAAAAGTATCCTTTCATTCAACGATATCCATTTTGTCCCCTTCAAAGTAATCACCCTCAGATGCAATGAGGGTGATACCACTTATGACAGCGCTTCATCCAATCCTCAAAGCACTTTTGAAATGCGCTTTTCGGTATGGCTATCATCGCGTTCTCGATTCCGACTTTATCGCATCAATTGTGACAAAACACTTTTCTTTCTTCGGTCTCTTCAGTTTTTGGAATAGGAAAAAGTCGAAGGGAGCCAAATCTGGTGAATACGGTCGTTGAGGCATGATTAAGGTGTTGTCTTCAGCCAAAATGCATAACTTCCTTGTAGTATTCCTTGTTCAGCGTACGATCTACTGGTAAGAACTCATGGAGCACTACGCTGTTCTAAACGAAGAAAATAGTGAGCAATACCTTTACATTTGATCGGAATTGGCGTGCCCTTTTCGGTCTTGGCTCTTCTGGCCGCTTCCATTGGGATGATTGGGCCTAGTTTCAACGTCATAACCATAAACCCACGTTTCGTCACCAGTTATGATCTTTTTGAGCAAATATTCTGATACCAATGCAACGATGCTTTTGATAAAAGTTCAGCAATTTCGAAACAAACTTCGCTGCCACGAGTTTTATGCCCAAAACATCCGCGAAAATTGCATGATCGACGAAGCTGACAATCCTCTGTAGCCTCCCCAATATCACTATTCGACGATTTTCCAAAACCGTTTTTTTCGCTGTTTCGATGTTTTCTTCTCTTGTTGACGTAAATAAACATATTTTTGAGACAGAGTAGACTCGCCGAATGCCAGACAACATTTTAAGTGCGTTCAATCACTTTATTCCATTTTCAACGCAAAATTTATTACAGATTCTTTGGTCCATTCTCTTCAAAAGTACTAAATCAAAGAACACGCAAAAACGTGACTAACCTTTTAAGTTGCCAAAAAAAACCACTAATCTAAAATAGCTGATAATTTTAACCTATGAGAGACCTATGTGTACCAACATAACGAAAAAAAATTCGATAATCGAATATGCACAGCCCGAAAAAATCAAAATTCACATTTTGACGCAGTTGTGCAGTTCAAAGAGTAATTGGGGTGCCATGGCCTCGAAATAGCATCAGATCCATAAAGAGTGACAAAGGAGATGTGCTGCGAAAAATGTAATCAAGTGATGAATGAACATTCAACATGTCACATGAATCTCTTGAAAAGTTAACAATGAAATGAACTATGGCTATCAGTAGTACACCAATTTCTGTCGTTGAATGAGCTATGCGGTTTCGGAAGCGCGTAAAATCAGATCTGGTATGCGTATCATGTTTAAGCTATAGCTGGTACCTTCAATAATGCAGGTTCTTCAAGAAATTTATCGATATTCAGCACCCAAAAAGAGTCGCTGACATGTAGTTTCAGAACCAACGGTTTTTTACATTTACACAGATCCTTTAAATTTTTCGTTGCTGCGTGGACGTGGTTATCTACAGGGTACCCTTTGGACCGGTCATAAATTTGTACAGTAACTTTTTTATGTTTATATTTCACAAAGAAGCAATGTTATTGCTTATTCACAAATCGACACTTTATTGTAGTTCATTCCACGATTACCTGACTCATATCACTCTTCAACTCTGAAAGAGAATACCTTTTCTTCTAACTGAACCTCTATTGATACAGAGAAACAAACGACTGCTGCATATTTTCGCGCTATTATTCTCACCAAAAATTTGTTTTCGACCGTGACACTCACCTATTAGTAATTCATGAGAAAACCCCAAAACCCTGGATATTAAATAAAAATTCACTTAAAAGGCCCGCTCTCAAAAGCAATCAACGCTGTGAAAACGAAATTAACTTTTTCATCAGAAGAAATAAAACGTAATCTGAGAAAACGTGACCATAATTCGAATATTACTCCACATATGAAAATATAGAACGAAACGAAAAATAGGCATAAAGACCATTTTTAACGCAATTAATTTTATGGCCCTGAAACAACTATGTTAATCTTCTCAAGACATGCAATGTTTAGCTAATTCATGTAACCCATTCATTTGAGAAATGGAAATGGATTCGAGCTCGAAACGTGAGTATTTGCATGAGATTGCCCAATTGTTATAGTATGTATAAAGATTTCCGTTATTAATAATTTTTCTTATGCTATAAGAATATGAAGGTGAGATTGGTGATATCATTCATCAAATCCATTAAATCTAAGCTCTATAGTGATTTCAAAAAAGCCTACAACAATGCTGACGAAAAACATTGAATAATCATAAATTACAATTTGAAACGTATTTGAAACGTCCACATTATGATGACTTGTAAGCGTTTTATGTTGTATGCCTATAGGTGGATATATTCCATCAATCTTCAGAATTGATAGAATATATCAATATCAAGTGTATAGAATATATACACTCATAGGCATACAACATGAAACGCTTACAAGTCGTCATAATGTGGACACACTCAGTGCGCGAAGGAAATGCCATGCAATAATCTTCTTGCAAAAATAATTAACAATAAAGTGAAATGTCAGGAATTATTGCAAAAGCTTAATTTGATTGTTCCAAGAGTTTCTTCCAGAAGCGCATTCACGTTCTACCTTCCAGCAGCTAGAACAAATGTTCTAAAATTTTCTCCATTGCAAACGATGTGTGAACAATGTAATATTTTGGGAGCTAAGGTGGATATTTTCAACTGTTCTGTTACTGATATTAAGGCAAGTTTCCTTGATATACATAATATCTGATAGAAGAATCATTTATATGTATTCACGAACAGAATTCATATTCACTCATATAATTATGTGTGTATAAGTGTTAATATGTGAATGTATATGTATTTGTGCGTTTAAATTTATATGTATGTATAAATCTGGTTAGCATTTAATTTTTTTTATTCCTTTAATTATTATATTTCATTTTATCAGTTGTGATTCATATCACAAACTCTTTCATTTAAAATTGATTTAAAATTTTAAAGTACAAAAATTAAACTTTTGTACTACCAATTTTGTTCCTTGTATCTGTTATGTTTCCTGTTCTGTAATTAGGACTTGTCCGGTAAAACAGTGTATGTCAAATAAATGAATAAATAAATAAAAGTATTGCGTCAAGTGGAAGTAAAGCCTTGCAGTAGGTTCATCTCACATTGTATAGAAAGTTTTCATAACGACTTAAGCGTTATCAATTTATAATGATATTATTTGCGAACGGATTATATGCATTTACATATTCAATGGTAAATCTTAGGCATTCTCAGCTGTAATAGCAAATTTCACCTAAGATCAAGTTATGATGCATATTATTGGTACATTTACTATTTTTCCTGGGTGCAGTGTACTTACTCCAAAATGCAATAAAAATAATATCGTGAATCAGAGCGACGAACGACTTCTTCAGATGCTTACAGAATAATACAGAATACAGAATATTCTGTAAGCATCTGACGAAGCATCTGAGAGTGTAAATCATAAGTTCAAGTGTTTGAATTTAAATTTATTTTCAAAAAATATTATATATAAATATATATATATATATATATATATATATATATATATATATATATATATATATATATATTATATATATATATATATATATATATATATATATATATATATATATATATATATATATATATATGTATATATAAGAAATAATATAATTTATTTGAATGCTAAGCCAGAAATATTCCTCTGATAATGAAAATCAATAAGTGAAGATACAAAAAAATAAATTGATTTTTCTGAAAAATGAGTTTGACATTTGATATCCATAGTAACTCATAAATTCAATTATTCATTAGTTTTGACAAAGTTGTAATATAACAACGAAACGTCAACAAAAATAAACTTTTTCATATCAAAAAAAGCCTGTTATTGCTAAAAACTTTCGAAATAATATATATATATATATATATATATATATATATATATATATATATATATATATATATATATATAAAACACAATTCTCGGTATAGCCCGCAACTGGAAGCAGCCGTTGGCACGTGTTTCGCGCTTATTGGCTCTCCTCAGAACGGCGTAGCCAAGTTCAAGGTGTACGAACCTGGAGATGGAATCAACAATTATATATATATATATATATATATATATATATATATATATATATATATATATATTATTGTTGATTCAATATATATGTATATATATATATATATATATATATATATATATATATATATATGATATAGCTTTTATTGCAATTGTTACACGGAATATTATAAACTGTATCAGTTTTTCTCTGAATGACTGAATAACACTCGCAAAATAAACACACAACAATCACAAAACATCACATCTCACAACTCATTCTTTCCAGATCTACCTTCAATTTCACACACATAAACGAACAATATACACATTCTGGATAAGTATATAAAAAACTATATGTAATTGTATATATGTAAATATAATCACACTTAAGAATCACCTGGCTTACCATGAGTTTTTCAGAGGTTTCCTCATGGTGAAGAAGACTAAAACTTCCGAAGCGAATGCTGAGCCAGAAATATTCCTCTGATAATGAAAATCAATAAGTGAATATACAAAAAAACTAATTTGATTTTTCAAAAAATTAAGTTTGACATTTGATATCCATAGTAACTTATAAATTCAATTATTCATTAGTTTTGACAAAGTTGTAATATAACAACGAAACGTCAACAGAAATAAACTTTTTCATATATATATATATATATATATATATATATATATATATATATATATATGTGATGAAAACAAAGGACAGATGTATGGTTCATCGACTGGTGAACATTTAAAAGCAAAAATGGTTGTAAAACAATATATGATAGTGTACAAATTTTTATAATATTGATATCCGCTTCTCCTCAATATTGTTGTCAAATTATTAGAATAATAAGTCTTGTCTTGAATCATTAAAATAGATACCTTGATATGTATGTAAGTATTAAATATAGCAGATAATAATGAATAAACATTATTCGTACTCACCACAGGCTATGGTCTTTGTGAGCAAATTATTATTTTTGTTTAGGAAACATAATTGAAAAGATAGATCTTAAAATTAGTATAGTTACTATTGTTTTACCTGTATTACGAGAATCTTAAATAAAGATTATTATTATTATCTATTATTATTATTATTATATATATTGTCCACTACAATATTGTAAATAACACTACAATATATAAACAACTTCTTCAATTCTAAAGATGTGTTTAATTCATTACACACATTTTAAAAACATTGACATGGAGTTTCAAAAAGTATCTCCCACTTCAATCAACACCATTTAATAGTCGAACAGCTGAACCGACGTTAATGCTCTCTGTGTTGTTGGATTTGTCTTCGTCTGGAATAGAGTGTTGAGTATTGAAATATGACATTCATCAATAAAGAACTCGAATTTATTGAAAAAAAACATAAAACATACTAGAAGAAGCTTTGACATAGAGCAGTAGAGTATCAAAAAATAAATATTTGCGAAAGAAACCACTCGGCAGCGTAAATGAACAGTTTTGACTGAAGATAAAAGTGGAGTGATGACTCATCACTGACACTCGTGACAGAATAAGAGCGATAATATCGTCTCCTTCGAATTATATCTAAATATATAAAACGAAGGAGTATTATATTCGACAATTTTTGGATTATAACAATATATCCTTTACATTACTTCAATTGAAATCATCAATTGGATTCCACAAAAAGGTATCACTACATTCATTAAATGTTAACTTTTAGGCGCTACGTAATTCGCCTGGTCAGCTGGCTGATAACATATAATTCATAATATTATGATACTTGTTATCCCCGAATAATAGGTTTTTGAACAAAAAATAGATAGAAATCGTGCGGTAAATACGTTGCGATGACCCAGGAATATAGGCTATGAAATTATGAAATGAATATGAAATTATATCAAAATTATTCATGAAATGAGTTCTAAAATTGGAAAAACTGTTCATATTTCTAACAATTGCTCGACAGCACAATTGACGACGGATCGTAAGAATCCATTCGAAACTTTAAATTACATTGTCAGTGTTTTATACTTTGTTTCTGACTTTCAGGTCACAGTAATAATTCGAGAAAATTGCAGATTAAAAGATACTATACCAGACTTGTTTCGACTTTCCCGGATGAGGAAACTTTTCGTCGGCTTCGTGTTTCTGATTCAGGCAGATCAACAAGGGGGATTAACAGATCAGAACAGCGGATATTTTCAAAAGGGATACCGAAAGTTGGAAAAACAAATTGCAGATTTTCGCGAAGAAGATACTGATCTGTTTTCTCAGGCAGACTTATGAAAACTAGGCCAAACCGAGGACGAAAATCTTCGATATTTATAATGGACGGTAGTTATCGCAAACTTTATATCGATACACCTGTATCGATTTCAGCAAGAAAATAAAGGAGGTTGTTTGAATTCTATATCTGAGGTTGCATAAACTTCAAAAACGTAATACATATCTGAATGAAAATAACCAATAAAACGATGAAAATGTCATCTAAGAAAGTTAGGTTACAGCATATTCAATAGAGAAAGATCACGTAAGATTTTTCCGAGTTTTAAAGAAATAAGGACTTGGTGCGATTGGAGAAAACATTGAAACTTGATAGTTTGGATACATGATACTTCTGATTCACATAATAGAAAGAAATAACACTGTACAACAACAATCTTTCCAACCACTTCGATATTCTTCGGAACGTACAAAATATTGACTGAAAAACTGAAAAAGTTGATAAAGGTGATAGTTTGTGTTTTCGTTAACATCATTTGTGGATATGTAAACACGTACGATGTGATTCCTCTATCATCCTTGAAGAGATAAATGAAAGAAATATTGAAATCAATGCCACTCTCGATGGTAGCACAATAAAGAGTGTTTTGTTCTACAAGCAAGTTTCTCCCGATATGCAAAATCGAAGAGTACTTAAAGAATATCACCAGTGCAGAGTGTCACGAGAATGCGCCCTGCCATGTTAAAGAGTTTATCTCGTTTCTCCGATAGAGGGAGCTTGCGTGATTGATATACTATCCAATGTTTGAAGAGAAATGGTGCGGTTGCGTTTAGAAACCCAATCGAAACTTGATTTTTTGAATTCATGCCTATCAATGTTCACATATTAGGATGAAATAGCGTTACATTGTATTTACTTTCATCGAGTTTTTTTCCAAATGTTTTCTATGTTTTTCCAAACGCGCATAATATTCGCTGTCAAAAGTGATAGGTACAACCTTTGTGTAGACAGCTCCATGAAAGATTCAACTGAAGTATTTCGACATTCCTATTTAAAGTCTCAATATTGAGTAACTCTGAAGAGGTCGTGAATCTGGAATATAGATATTTATTTATTCATTCAAAAATAAGTGTTTACACAGATGAAAATGAACTCAGAGTACGGTGTGCATACATTCAACGGCTGTTACTAACTTTATTTACAACTTAGCTTACTAGGTTACATAATTTATAATAATTTTATGTAATTAATCTACAACGAATTGAAATAATATAAATCTACCTAATTTATAATCAATTTGAATGAATTCATTTTTTTTGTTTTATAATTTTGGTATTGTTGATTATTCCCTCACAAATATTTTTCTAAACATTATGTATTTTAGGTTGTTCAATTATAAAGCCGAATGGCCATAATAAGAGTGACATTGAGAAATACAAAGGCAGTTTTGCTTTGAAAACGTTTATTCAATATTTTTGGCGATTACATTATTTTTACAATATAAAAATTTAAATTAGAGGGAGGTTATAAGGTTGTTTGTGCACTAGCACTACATGCTAACAAATATAGCCTTGAAATTGACCTCAAAATACAAAAATTTTGGACACTGAAAACAATTACAAGAAGAGAATCATATTGGAAATGATATACATAAATAAACAAACACGTTCAATCAATAAGAAGGATAAAAATCATATTATAAAGTGTAATAGGTTGATTTCAATTGAATATAATACGACAGTTAGCATTGCAATAATTGGTGATAACAGTAGATAGTGTCCTGTTGATTATAAAATATTTTTAATTATTGATATTTAATGTAACCCTATGGGTTGCATGATGTCAATATAAGTTTATAACCTCAAATTCGGTAAGGAAACATTTCACGTTTTTTATTGTACAATTCTGATCAATACAGTTTAATTATGTTTAATCTATGTTTTTTGTTATTGCAGTAGTCCTGATGAAGCAACAAAGTATTGCAAAAGCTCGACAAAGAAAAAAGAGTACTCTTAGTTTACTCCTAAACGAGTCATATAGTCTTCATCCAATAATATATGATAACAAACTACAGACTCTGATTAAAGGTTTATATATATATATATATATATATATATATATATATATATATATATATATATGATTTTCAAAATTAATTTCCAAAGATTTATATAGAATTTTCTAGCTAAACGTGGCGACTAAGACACAAAGAATTCCGTTATTGGGGGAGTCACACGGAAGGAAATTCCACGAATCATCATTTGGAATCGGTCCAGCCAAGATGCAGCTTTATGGTTAGTGAAGTCAAGCGACACTGAAAGCAATTTTCCATGAAAAGGTTCGGATTTATTCGAGGCATTCATGTATTTCCATTCGCGGAAATTTCTGAATATAAAGCTCGAAATACCGGGCAAAAAGACTCGTGGCGGCTTAAAAATTTCAATGGCCCTTATGATGAAGTTTTTCCATGTACAGATCGAAAGGGAAATATAAAAAAGTTTCCCATTACTTTCATCTTATTTTTCATTTGATTTTCTCAGAAAAAGTAAGGAAATGCAGTAAACTATTATTTTTTGGATCAAATGTTTATATACAAGAAAAAAAAAATTTGGTATTATTATTGTATCAAAACAGTGTAGGTATTACAACTAAACGCAGTAAACTATTTCAGCATAGTACTCTTTTATTCGAAATCAATAATATGCTTCGTATAATTTAGGACTATATAATTAAATTCCATACAAAGCGTACAAATGCAATACTTACCATCTTTTTCGAATGGCAGCTTAATTTGTGACAAAGATCTTTACAACCTGTTGGAACATGCGATATATTAACGATTTCTCACACGTTACCAGAAGCATGTAAGTAAGAATTCATTTCACGTTACTTCGCCCTTAGAATTCAAGAAACTATAAAATAAATTTAAACACTTGAACACTCAATTGAAAGTATTAATCAAAAGAACAAGTATTTGAATTAATCTCATGGTATATTATAATGGATTATCACTGAGGGAATGCTATTCAATAATATAATTCATTTCATTAGGCAATCCGATCAAAAGTTTATTCGAAATTTGTCCGTTCACCTACCTGTCCATTTCATTTCAGGTTGGTGCCAGGTTTTTGGCTCAAATTCACAGTTTTAAAGTTTGATAGCGACACTCCATGCGATGTTCGAGATTCTTTATATAGATCTGTTATAGATCCTTTCGGATCTCTTGATATCGAGTAGTTTCTATTTCAAATGTATATAAAACTTGACTCGTCGTTTTATGATTTCTTTCGTTATTCCATTCGTCTTTTAATGAAGTTCGTTATGAGGTCTCTTCATCCGAATTCCGTTTTTATTGATTGGTCGGGAATCTCTTTGAGCATTTTCGTTCTCTTTTCAATTTTCTAATTCTTGATTTGCCACCATTAACTATTATTTCGGCTGTGTAGATTGCTTCTGGAAGAATGGTTGTGTTATAATTCTTAATTTTACGCCTATTGAAATGCACTTTTTATTATACTACTTCCATATTAGCTTGCTAATTTTTGTTCGTTGGCGATTCGGTTTAAACCTGGAGACTGTGTAATTTCTCCGACGCGACGTATTTAAAATGACTGACTTGTAGAATTTCACTATGTTATGCGTTTATATATATATATATATATATATATATATATATATATATATATATATATATATATATATATATATATATATATATATATATATATATATATATATATATATATATATATATATATAAATGGTGCGACTGACGAGTTCCTTGCAGAACGAAACATATATGTCTCGCACTTCTAGCAGGTGTGGCATCGATTTCAATATTTCTCTAACATTTATCTCTTGAAGGATAATGGAGACATCACATCGAACACGTACACATTTCTAGCTCCACTATAACATTCTTTTGATTAATTTCAATTTTTCAAATAAATGTTTTAGTGTTCATTTTCTTAAATATTTCCATCAGTGCCATAAGCACAAAAAAATGTCATTTCCTGGAAAATATCGCCGAATAGGCCCCTGAAATACGTGAATAAACGCGAGCGTACTACTTACGCAACCTATCATCGTATGATGATATTTATCAAATAGACATTGCAATTTAGTAGATACCTACGAGTATAGAGGATATGTGAAATTTCGATGATTGGTGTGTCTGTAATCTGAGAGAGATGTTTTCTACTGATTTCTATAGATGGAATTGTAGAGTATTCATTACTCTACGATCTTCCGCTTGGAGTCATAAGAAGATGCTTGGGGGTTGAAATCGTTGCCTCACTTCGATGGACGTGGTGCGAAAGACGAGTTCCCTCGTCTCGCACTTCCATCAGATGTGGCATCGATTTCAATATTTCTCTAACATTTATCCCTTGAAGGATAATGGAGACATCACATCGTACACACATATCTAGTTCTACTATAACATTCTTTTGATTAATTTCAATTTTTCAAATAAATGTTCTAGTGTTCATTTTCTTAAATATATTAATGTAAATATATTATGTTTGTGATTATATTATCGGGAATGCGGTCTGTATAAATTAGAAAACTCTTTTTTATATTGACTGGTAAGAATATATCTTGATCTCCCAGTCTCGTCCTGTTGATGTCTGCATAGACATGTCTCGTCCTTGTTCAGTGTTGTAGTTGCTGAATGTTTTTATAAATAACTCCATGTCCTTTATAAGTGATATTTCTGTTCAATTTTTTCTTGGATATTGATTTGTATTGTCTTCTGTAATTTCTCCTGATGAAGTCAGTGAATGACTGACGAAATATTGGGAATTAAAGGTGAAGAATTTTCTAATTTAAACAGACCGCATTCCCGATAATATTGCATTGTTATTAGCGGACACAATTTTTTCATCATAACCATGAATCATCAGTCCTCATTTAATCAATCAATCAAGAATCGATGACTTTCAAAACTCCCCCAGGTTCTATATCCGAATGAGGAGAATATCAGTTCGTGAACATTGACGTGAGCTCCCTCTACCGAAAAAATACGTATAAACTCTCCCCAGCATTATAGATTCCTACTCATGACAACATTAGTAAGAGTACGTACTATTCGTAAGTACCATTCTATACGTACGTATCCTATTATCATTCAACAAGTTCGATGATTTTTCGAAACGCACTTATTATTCGCTCTCGAAAGTGATAAGTTCATTCTCGTTGACAGCATTTGTGTAGACAGCTTCGTGAGAGTTTTATTTGATATATATCGATTAAGGGTCTCAGTATTTACAGTATAAATGATCTGGAGCGATTAGGCATAGGACCATTCTTACAGATTGCAGACAAAGTTCTGTTGTGTTCGAATGTCAACAAAACCTTTACGAACTCTAACTAATGTTGTCATCAGTAGGAATCTTGAATACTGGGGAGAGTTTATAGGTCTTTTTTTCGATAGAGGGGGCTCACGTGAATGTTCACGAACTAGTGTTCTCCTCATTCGAATATAAGACCTGGGAGCGTTTCGAAAGTCATCGATTCTTGATTGATTGATTAAATAAGGATTGATTATGAATGATTATGATTTATAATGATCAAACAATTGTATCCTATTATCATTCAACAAGTTCGATGATTTTTCGAAGCGCACTTAATATTCACTCTCGAAAATGGTAGGTTCGTTTTCGTTCACAACATTTGTGTTAAGAGCTCCCTGAGAGTTTTATTCCGATATGATTAATTTCACCCGAGATCCATCAAGATTACATTCGATCATACAGTGATATCAGCAAAAACTGGGGCATCATCAGGAAAACACATCAATCTAAATTATATCTCCACCTTGAAGTGGTGAAAACATTCTAGACCATCTTGGAGAAGGTGGCAAATTGATTTATGTAAGCCATCATACAGTCAACAAACAATAGGGAAGAATATAGCATCACAACATTCTCTAATTAATTAAACCCGAGTATTTCATGTCCATTTCGCCAGAAGCAGCAATTTCATCAAGAGATAGAACGAATCGAAAAATAAAGTTACGAGAATTAGTCATCTCATTCATCAATAATGTTTGTGTTGTCATACCGGGGAGGTCAGTTACAATACCAACATGAAGTTCTCGACAATTAAGTAAATGTTCTTCTCATATGCAATATTCTCAGAATACATTCTTTCAATTGCTAGAAAGTTCTTCAAACATAAAAGACTATTTAACGTTCAGAAT
The DNA here is from genome assembly GCA_030704895.1 of Henosepilachna vigintioctopunctata. NCBI lineage: Eukaryota > Metazoa > Arthropoda > Insecta > Coleoptera > Coccinellidae > Henosepilachna > Henosepilachna vigintioctopunctata. The sequence continues at coordinate 1,060,654 of JARQZJ010000010.1, read as the reverse complement.
TAATTTTCAATTATTAACAAAATGTCGAGCAAGAGTAAGGAGATTCCATCCAGTTTTACCAAATCTCAATATTCCCCCGGTGTTGTAGATACGAAAACTACAACATTAACCGAACAAATAATAATCATAATAAAGTTCTTTATTCTCAGCAGGTATAATACCCAATTACACAAAATACTGTTGAATAATAACTAAATGAATAAAATGAAAGAAATATAACAAAGAAATCAATCTAATTAAAAATAAAATAATAACTGATAACTAAATAATAGAATTTGATCAAATATTACAAATAACTCAATCTTAGTCAATTCATTTTAGTCAATTTCCTTTGTTCACATAACTCCTAATAATAACTTCCATGGAGTCAAAGCGAATGTCACAATTATTAGCAACTCTATCGAAAGTAGACTCCATAAATAGGGGATTGTAGGTATCAGCGAGTTGGGGTGGTAACACTGTTGAAACACTGGTCTAAACACTGGTGGCAACCACTGTGGTAACAGAATTAGTGATATTTTTCAGAGAATTATCTTATTATTTGTGATTCCCTAATTGTAAAAAGGTGTATAAAAAGTAACGCTTAAATCTTATGAGTAAAATTAGTACTAAAATATTCTGTTATATATGTCAAAATAATTCCATTTGTGTAAATGTAAATTATGAAGAAATATAAATTTCTTTTTGTAAATAATAACTAAATAAATAAAATGAAAGAAATATAACAAAGACGTTATATTTTTTCAATAACGTTGATACTTTTTTTTAAATTTGAGTAAACAAAGCCACAATTCAAATGATTTTTGCAACAACAATAACATCGTATTAGATTAAATTAAACACTTGGCTTAATATTTCACGATCATATTCTCTAATAACATGTTAAATATTTCGTATTTTCGTGTAAATATAATCGTGAAACATTGAGCCAAGTGTTCAATTTAATATTTAATTATGTTTCACCAAGAGTTAACCGAGAATTCAATCTCAGTAACAATAACATCGTATTATTCCACACCTCAACTGATCATGTTTCAGACCAATTGCAAAGAACACATTTTGAATGAAAAGAACAGTCAAATCTTCTTTCCTCTAATTATTCATTTTTTCATTGCGTCCATATGATAATAATCATCTTTTTGAAGTAGAGAATATTTTTAAATCAACATTCACTCTCAATATACCCGTATTAAAACTTTCAATTCCGGAACTCTAAAATGAACGTTAAACTGGATAAATTGAAACTAAATTCCATGCCCTATTTTTACGGTTTTCAAAGAATCAAAGTTGACAGTTCGAACGTGTAGGTAAGTACATATATGAGCATTTTCTGCTGTGTAATTTTCCTCCATTAGGGTTGCAACTAAAAGCGCAAATTAGTTTTAATCCGAGTTCTGCTTCAGAGTATTTCAGTTTGAAAAGCGAAATTGTCAGATTGAATTAAGATATAAGCAAGCATAAGTTGCATTTGTAATTACAAGGCAATTCTATACACGAGCAATGGGAATGAGTTATTATGTGTTAGAAACTGACATATATTTACCAGATTGTAATTAAAAGTTATTTTTGTGGTTTTCACTATTTTCGTCAAAACATATTTATGAGTAACCCATAATATATGTGCAGAGCATTGAAGAATTTTGTAGAATTCAGCAAAATATTTTTACAATACTCTCAAAAATGTTCCACCAAGTTCTGAGGAATAAATAAATATTTTTTCAGATTTAAAAGTATTTAAAATCTTTATATTATGAATTAGTTAAATGAAATATATAGATTGAGTTGATATTCGATAAAAATTCAAGATCAAATTGTAAATAACAATAAGCGGGAATTTTAAAAGAAAAGATAACTTTCACTTTATTTATTTTTTTATTTTATATTCCTCAAATCTTTGAGATAACCTGTAATGCAACTTTTTGTTGAAAATGCCGAAAACAAGGGAGTTTGCACCCGGAAAAGTGAAAATAGTGACAATGGCACCATCGTTTCTACAAACATTTTTGTAGAAAAACACAATGAAGGTTCAATCCACAGTAAATGAGGGAATAAGAATGTTTAATAACTCACCTGCTGATGTAAGAAATTGCATTTCACTGAGGAGTCTAGAAAATCTTTGAAATTATTCATATTCCGAAAACTTGTATTGTGATAAAAGTGGATAACTATTAATATTGAATTTGTTTGTAATAGCTTCATGCTAAATAAACTTATTATTATTATTATCTTATTTGATTTGATTTGGAAAACTGTTGCATATTTTGTATGATTTTTTCTACTTACGATGACTTCATCAATGAACTTAGCCGACTTAGAATTTCAAAGTGAATACCCAAACAACTGCCCACGTTGTCAAGAAAATCAAGTGCACTATTAATGCAATCCAATTTATCAGTAATGCATCATGTTATGATACACGTCAAATGTCAAAATATCAATTTGACATGACAACGTTGAATAACAATTTTAAGTAGATACAAACGGTAAAGGCGGGTGAGAATTTAATGCTTAATGTTTCTTTGATGACAAAATTATTTTTTTTTATTCCAATAGATGGAATCATGATATTACAATTCTTGACAGTTTGTTTCATTCTTTAGTCATAAGACGATTATTAGAGACGGGACTCTTCGCTTCACATGGCGGTAAACCTGGACAAATGGAATGAAACAGTTTAGTATGTGCTTTCATAAGGAAGACATAGATTCCAATGTTTTCTAACATTAATCCTTGAGGAATAGTGGAACCCTATATAGGGAAGGGTGTTTTTTTTTTAGAGGTATAGAACTTTAAATTGCAATAAAACAACGATGGATTATTCGATTGACAAGAATTTTTTTTTATTCGAAAGATAATCTTGTGGCATTACAATTTAAATATGATTTCTGGCATATGACCGCCACGGCTGGCTCGGACGTAGTCCAATCTGGACGTCCAATTTTCGATGAATTTTTCCAACATTTATGGCCGTATATCGGCAATAACACAGCGAATATTGTCTTCCAAATGGTCAAGCGTTTGTGGCTTATCCGCATAGACCAATGACTTTACATAGCCCCACAGAAAGTAGTCTAGCGGTGTTAAGTCACAAGATCTTGGACGCCAATTCACAGGCCCAAAACGTGAAATTAGAGGGTCACCAAACGTGTCTTTCAATAAATCGATTGTGGCACGAGCTGTGTGACATGTTCGCCATGTTGTTGAAACCACAGCTCCTTGACATCATGATTGTTCAATTCAGGAAAGAAAAAGTTAGTAATCATGGCTCTACACCGATCACCATTGACTGTACCGTTCTGGCCATCATCATTTTTGAAGAAGTACGGACCAATGATTCCACCAGCCCATAAAGCGCACCAAACAGTCAGTTTTTTTGGATGTAACGGTGTTTGTCCATACACTTGAGGATTATCTTCACTCCAAATGCAGCAGTTCTGTTTGTTGACGTAGCCATTCAACCAGAAGTGCGCTTCATCGCTAAACAAAATTCGCTTATGTAAATCGGCAACAACGGCAATCTCGTTTTGGCACTATTTGCAAGTGTTGTTCAGGAGTGAGTCTATTCATGATGAATTGCCAAACCAAACTTAAAATAAATCACGTCTCAGATGTTAAATCGGTCGCCATCTCCAACAGTAATGCCAACTTAAAGTTATATACCTCTAAAAAAACAACCGTTACAATAGGGTTTAATGGTTTTGAAAAACCGGTTATTAGTAGAAAATATTGGTTTTGTATTTTTTAACCGGTTATTAGTAGAAAATATTGGTTTTGTATTTTTTAACACATGTAACACATAAAAAAAATTTTAAAATGACAAATGTAGCCAAATGTACAAGATTAATGAAAACACTGTTGCAAGCGGTTTGGTTCTTGGAATCATATAGGTTCGATATGATATTTTCAAAAACAGTATCCGAAATCATATTTCGTTTAGAAAAATATATAGAATATTTAAATTTGTATTGAAATTTCCCGGAATAGAAAATACTCGGTTCTAAGCTTAATTGTCTTCAAACCTGAAATTGATTTTAATAAGTATGCATAAACTTTATTTACTCTTGTCTTTCCTTTCGGCTTTGTTATAATTTACATTGTATAATACACAGTTATATATTTTCCAATTGTTTTCAATAAGTATTCATCTGTATCTAATAACATTATTTTTTGAAAAATTATATGTTTATTATAAAAATATGAAAATATATTGTTTTTATTCATTCAAACCCTTTGCTGAATAACTCGTTTCAATATTTTGAAAATATTTACATGCTTATATGTGAAAATTATGCATAAACAATGAATAATTGTTTTTAAAGTTATATAATCCTGGTCAACTATTATTTCGTTGTTTTACTAAATTCCATGAAAAATTTCACTATCAATAACAGTAACAATAAACAAATAGTAAATTTTACTATCAATAACTTGAACAGTGAATAATTTCAGTCAAAAACAGCTTTTAATCACTCCAAATTTTCTGTTAAAATTTTTTGTTCGAATAACAGAATATGCGAGCAAAAAAATTTTTTATAAAAATTCGAAACCGGTTAAAACCGGTTTTCTGGAAAAGTTACTATTCTAAAACCGGTTTTCTAAAATGTCCGTTTTTGTATATACCCTAAGTACAACCTCATACAATCCACTCTACTATGAGTTTCTTTTAATGAATTTCGATTCTTCTAATGCATATCCTAGTTTTTCGTCAAAACATATACTACTTAAATAAATAGAAGGGGAGAGAGATATAGGAATAATTTTATATTTTTCTGGTTTGTAGAAAGGTTGTAACCCATGAACATCGAGCAAATAAGGCCAAAGGTCACGGGGAACTACGTTACACTGTATATTCTGGGTGACCCATGTTTCCAATTTACATAAATTCTCATTCATTGTATAAAATTAGCATTTTATCGGGATTATTCAGATTTGAACCTGTTGTAGTGTGGAAATTCACGGTTTGTGGTGTCCCTTTCGTTGTTGTCGACATTGAAAACAATTTCAGGCTCTAGGATGCTAAACTGAATGGCTCCTTCAATTTAGATACATACAAAAGATGTCTTTACTACCTAACTATTCTCTTAGATTTATAATAATAATAATAATAATATTAATAATTTCTTTATTCTTAACAGGTATAACAGCCAACTACAGAAAATAATAACAATGTTGAATACATAACTACATAATTAAAATGAAAAAGATATAACAAAGAGCTCAATCTAATCTGAAAAAATAGTAACTTATACCTACATTATAGCATTCAATAAAATATTACAAAGAACTCAATCTAAATCAATTCATTTTAGTCAATTTTCTTTGTTCACATAACTCCTGATAATTCTATGGAGTCAAAGTGAATGTCACAATTATTGGCAACTCTATTGAATCACCATAGACACCATAAACCAAATGGGGAATTGTATAAGGGAGTTGATACTCGGAGTCTCTAGGTGGAAAAATTCTGTATTACCAGAATTTTGCCTAGGAACACGAAATTTCAAAGCAGACAGGAGAGGAGGACAATCAATACTATTGTGCAGTAATTTGTACAAAAATTTGAGTGATAAAGTTTCTCTCCTGCTCTGCAATGAGATCAAACTCAATCGACTCAATAATTCATTATGATTGACTCCTCTCTGTGGATAAACTTTATCCTCTCTCCAAACTAAGAATTTCAATAACCTTCTCTGAATAGCCTCAAGATGGCGTTGATGGCAAGTGTAAATGGGATACCAGATCATAAAATATTTACTATTACGTATAACGAATCCATATATTTTCGCAGCAGATGAAATAAGTTGGGTGATGTGTGGGACAAAGGAAAGAAAGCATTTGCGTTATATATAATACTAATATGTATCGGAGTATATTTTTCGTAATACGGTGACATGGAAATCTTTTTAAATCACTCTTTTATCACTGCTTCATTGAAAATCTTTTCTCAATGAAACAGGGATATTAATTATTGGCAGTAAAACTGGAATAACCAAATGAATGCAAAAAGCTGGGCACATAAAAATCCAGAAGTTAATTGAACACGCGTGAGCTATTATTATTACCTAGTAAGAAAGAGAATTCGAAATTAATTTATTCATAGCACAATTGAATAAATGACCTTTCATTTTTATTATAAGCAGTTCCCTTGTTATTCTTTGGAGACAAACAGAATTAAGTATAATTAAATTGAACTAAAAAGTCATAAATTTTAACATTAAACACTATGTACAATAGCAAGCCAATTCTGGATAGATTTATAGGGGGCATAATTATTTCAGAAGTGCAATGAAAAGCTTTAATGTGGTACATTATTGAGATATATTCCGATAATTTATTACTGAAGAAAAAACAGGCTGAAAAACACTTTCTTCTATTACCGAAATCCTCTAATATTTGTTTTATTTAGACCTATAAAACTATATATTCTTGTCAGTAACAAGAATAAACACACTGTCTCTGAAAAACAGAGCCTGTCAAAGGCCGTGCTATTATTCTTTTTACGTTTCAATTAAGGTGAAATATCTGCACAAAAATAGAAGAACAAATAAAATCAATCTTGAAAGCGGAAATTCTAGCAGGATATCTGATGAAATTATCAAATAAAACATTTTATAGATCAGAATAAACCAGGAATATCTCAAAGGGATCGGTTCTCAGAGGCAGTTAAGAACATGTCGGCATCACAAGAAGGAACTAACATTAATGATGAAATTGTAGTTTTTCGCTACGAAAATTCGTAGACAAGATCGTAGACTGGGATGTACACGGTTTCATCATCAGATATTTCTTTTCTTTAAGGAGCGTATCGATTCGTATTATAAGGGGTGTGGAATGACTTCAGGACACATGTCTCGAAATTTGATAGGTATACCAACATATGAAACTAATATGAAGCGACCAACTGAACATAGAAATTGGTAGATATATTGATCTTGACGTTGGCACTCATTTAATGATAAATCCTAGTTTTTCAATTCAACCCGAAGAAGTAAAAGCCGCAAATTGTGTAATTGATAGATCGTCCAAAAGAGCAATTTCAATTGACAAAATAACGGGTGATTTTTTAAGAGCTAAGTTTTTCAGATTGACGTCACTTGTTGGTAACGGCATGCAAACGTCATCTGTCAAAATGAAAAGTTTTCAGTATACTCTGCCATTTCATCATGAAAAGACTTACAGACGGGCAACGATTGTAAATTGTTCAAATTTACTATCAAAATTCGTGCTGTGTGAAAAATGTGTATCTTTTGTTACGACCATATGATGGTCGTCATAATCGACCTGGTGAATCAACAATTTGTGCTGTTATTACCAAATTTCGCACCAAGTTTACTTTGTTGGACATCAAACCATTGTCTCGCATGCGTACAGTGCGTACTGAAGAGAATATTGCAGCCGTAGCGTACAGTGTTAATGAGGATCATGAAATGTCAATTCGTCGCCGTTCTCAGCAATTAGACATGTGTTACTCAACCACATGGAAAATTGTAAGTGTTGATTTTAGTTTGAAAGCCTATAACATACAACTTCTGCAAGAATTGAAGCCGAATGACCTACCACCACGTCTAATTTTTGGTGAATGGACCTTAGAACAGCTTAATGAAAAATTGTGTTCAGCGATGAGGCCCATTGCTGGCTTAACGGGTATGTAAGTAAACAAAACTATCGCATCTGGAGAGATGAACAGCCACATGCCATACAAGAATTACAGAATCATTCCGAAAAAACGACAGTTTGGTGTGGTTTATGGTCTGGTGGCATCATCGGTCCATTTTTCATCAAAAGCGACCGTGGAAGAAACGTTATCGTCAACGGCGAACGATATCGAGCCATGATACGCAATTTTTTTTGCCCCAGTTTGCGGAATGGAATTTGGTTGACGTGTGGTTTCATCAAGACGGTGCCACATGCCACACAGCTCGTGAAGCAATGGGCATGTTGAAAGATGATTTTGGTGAGCAGCTTATCTCTCGAAATGGCCCTGTGAATTGGCCGCCAAGATCATGCGATTTGACGCCTCTGGATTATTTCTTGTAGGGTTATGTAGAGGCGTTAGTGTATGTGGACAAGCCGGGCACGATTGAAGCCTTACAGGATAACATAACACGCGTAATTCGTGGAATACAGGCCGAAATGGTCGAAAAAATTACGCAAAATTGAAACTTCCGAATGGACCAATTGATACAGAGCCGCGGACAACATTTACATGAAGTTATATTCAAAATGTTAATGGCAAAGGCCAAGTTATCAATTTCAATGAAAATTTCGAATATATGATGCAAATTGAGTGTTTTATTCGATTCCAAAAAAAAACTAAGCTTAAAAAATCACCGATATATTGAATTGACTTTGACTTCATGAAAAACTTTTCAAACTAAAAACACAATGTTTCAGTAAAAGACTGGAAAATTGTAAAACAATCCGGTGATATGGATGAAAATTGCTCAATATTTTGAATATTTTCAAAAAAGTATCCACCTCTTGAAAATAAATTCGACCAAAATTTGTTCCAGCTCAGTTTCTCGATATCTACGATAGCAATCAATTTTGCGAAATAGACGTTCAACCGAATAAAAAGAAAAATTTAGCAGTGTCGCAACCCCAGACGTAGTTTAGACCCCACATAACAAACATAATTTACTAGTCCGTGAATTCAAATTACCAGAAAGTTCATTCAAAAAGTTTCGCAATTCGCGCGTAACTTTAGACTTTGCAATAAATTCTATTTTACAGCCGCCAGCTTTGTTGGAATTTTACATAGGAGAATTGTCACTGTGAATACCTCATGACTAGCAACGGACCTATTTGGGGAAAATAAACAATGGTGAAATGTTCACAGTTTTTAAATGTTGAAGTACGTTTTGTATGTAGCACTAGTTCTGTTCATTTTTAATGATAAAATATAACCATTTTCACATGTCGAGGTGAATCCACTTATCATTGTTTATTTATACACTAGCTACTACCTATATCAATAAATGATAAATTGAGTGTATTTACCATTGCTTATATGAAATGATAAATCATTACGAATTTTCGAAATGTATAAGCTAGTTATCACAAATTGATACAATAAGTTCAAAAATTTCTCATAATTACGAGGGGCGGCTGATAAGTTCGCGACCTAAGGTACTTAACGAAAAGGTATCATATCGTTACTGATAGCACAATTTGCGGCACTAATTGATAGTATAAATAACACCCATTTGTTCAATTTGGTTCATTAACACTTCAAACCTGAAACAAGCAACAATCCCATGTCAAACGAAATTGAAAATTCGCGCAATTTTGAGTACCGCGCAGTGATTAAATTCCTTGTAAAAATGGAAAAAAACTCGCCGTAAGACATTTTTGAAGAAATGTCATCGGTTCTTCAGGATTTCACGCCATCATATACAATGGTAAAAAAATGGGCTCGACGTTTTAAACAAGGAAGAGAGAGCTGTCAAGGCGGCCCCATCCGGGCCTCCCTGTGACGGTAGTGAACAAAGAAAATGTTCACAAAAAAATGAAAAATTAGTATTGGGCGATCGAAGAATAAAATTGTATCAGATAGCTGAAGAGTTACCGATTAGTAAAAAGTGAATCGTAGAAATTTTACACCAAAATTTACACATGAAAAAAATTTGTGCGCGTTGGATACCGCGAAGGTTCACACCACTCGACAAACAACGACGACTGGCGAGTTTGTAAGAATTTTTTGGAGTTGTGTCATAACTATTTGGACGAAATTTTTAACCGCATTGTGATAGTAGATGAAACCTGAATTCGTCAGTATGATTCGGAGTCCAAACAAGAGAATTTAAAGTGGATGAAAAAAGGAGAAAGACCGGCAAAGAAGTTTAAAGTGGAAAAATTGGCCTCTACGATTATGGCGACTATTTTCTGGGATAGGTGAAAATTTTATCAATTGAATACTTGCCTAAAGGAACTACTATGAATTGTCAATACTACGCCAATTTATTGGGTCGGGCACGTGAAGCAGTCGTAGAGAAGAGACGTGGCAAGTTGGCGTGCGGTGCGTTGTTTCTGCAAGATAACGCGCCCGTTCACACCGCTGGCCTCAGAATATTATTTCAATGATTTATAGACATTGTAATCACGATATGAGATGTGTATTTCACTTGAGGGTGATTGTATTGAAAAATAAAAATCAAAAAAATAAGCTTTTATTTCATTAAGTATCCTAGGCCGCGAACTTATCAGCCGCCTCTCGTATCACAACTTTCAATCCATTGTAAATAAGTGAAATTTATAGCTCTCGTAGTTTTACAGCTGTCAACATGAAAATAATTTCTGTCCCTTATTCGATGATAGGATATTCCACTGACGAATCGTACTTTATCTCTAAAGAGGCAACTTATTTTTTCATCTTATAGATAAAAATCGATTGATACTTTGTTTCACAATTCAGATTTTACAGGTGTATAAATGGTGTATATAATGACACCAATCAGCCAACATCAGCCTCATTGTCTTATGGTGCAATACCTGAAAGTTACTCAAATCAGGTTAAGTTATCTTGAACAAAACCATAAAGCAGTACTAAAAATGTATTATTGTAAAATATGATGAAACTATTATTATTTTCCATGAAAATATACTGAGCACTATAAGGTTCAACTATTCACCCTACAAAACAAGTGTTTCTACAAATACATGACTGAAATATTCACAGTTTGCCTTATAGTGGATGTGTTCATCTAAAACTTTACCCAAATATATACGAGGTTTGTTCGAAAGAAAAATTGAATTTCAATTTTTTTCGAAAAATATTTATTTATCAATATGCATTTTGTCTCCTTTGAAGTGATCCCCCTCAGATATAATGCACGTATGCCAGCCCTTCTTTCAATCCTCGAAGCTCTTCTGAATTGCGCTTTTCCTTATGGTTATCAGCTCGTTCTTCGATTCCGACTTAATCTCAACATTTCTAAACGCGTAAATCTCATTGCGAAAACGCTTTCCTCTAATTGGTTTCTTCAGTTTTGGGAATAGCAAAAAGTCGCATTCGGTCAAATCTGATGAACACGGTGGTTGAAGCAAGGTTACAGTTTTGTTTTTGTCCAAAAAATCAAGAACAAGCATTGATGTGTGAGATTGTGCATAATCGTGATGCAGAATCCATGATTTGTTTTTCCACAATTTCGATCGTTTGAGTCGTATTACTTCATGCAAACGATACATAACTTTCTTGTAGTATTCCTTATTAAGCGTACGACCTGTTGGCAAGGAAGAGAAGAGTGAGCAAAACAATCCCATTTGATCTAACTTGGCGTGATTTTTTCGGTCTTAGCTCTTCTGCCCTTTCCCATAGGGATGATTGGATCTTGCTTTCGGCGTCAGAATCATATACCCACATTTTGTCACCAGTTGCGACCTTTTTGAGCAATATTAATGCAACGTTGCTTTTGCTCAAAATTTAGCAATTTCGGAACAAACTTCGCTGCAACACGTTCCATGCCCAAAATATCTGAGAAAATTGTATGGCATGAGCCGATTGATATGCCAACATCCCCTACAACTTCCCTAATAGTGATTCGACGATTTTCCAAAACCATTTTTTTGCTGTTTCAATGTTTTCTTTGTTTGTTGACGTGGTTGCAAGTCCAGAAAGCTCATCGTCATCAACATCTTCTCGTCCTTCTTTAAAGCTTTTGTGCTACTTTCAAACACTTTTTTGAGACTAAGTAGACTCTTAGAATGCCACAGCCAGCAATTGATTCATTAGGTTCAATTTCGACCAGTGATGACATCCAAGAAAGATTGCCGAATACAGAGACTGAAGGGAAACCAAATAAAAATGAAGAGCCGAAGAACCAAGAAACAGAGAAGCCGATGAACACTAAATCTGATGCCGACTACCACAAAAATAAGAACAGAAAAAGTGAAAAAATTGTGTCGAATCATGAAGCAGATAAAACTAAAGACCTGTCCACACCGCAGTTGCAAAGGATTGTTTTCTTGCAACAATACAAACTGAAAAAGATCAAACTGGAGAAGGAAACTATATTGTTGGAAACCATGAAAAAGCAAAATGTTGAAAAGTCTACTCAAAATCACCGTGCAGCCCTGGCTTTTGTATCTTAATTTGAGTACAATCAAGGGCACCAATTACAGACGGCAAACGAAAATGTCTCTGACAAAAAACTTTAGCCTCTGTCATATCTTCAGCTGTAGTTGGAAATCGTATCCAATTAAGTGACTGTTCAACTACTCTACTCATCACGTACCTTATAGTCTTGTTAGCAGTAGTACGATGTACACCCACATCTTGAGCTACACCAGACTGAAAGCCAGCATCACCCACAAACCTCAGAAATATTTCCATTTGCTGTCTTATGGGAATACCACCGCTACGAGTATCACTTTCTTCATGAAACTGTGCCGAAAGGAAAATCAACACTCTCTTTGTTAGACCTTAGCAGTTATTCACAATTAAGTTCGTTTCTTCCAGAGCGAACAGAATAAATTTTACATTGACGAATAGGCATAAACTCAGGCATGATCAACAACAAATTGTGGACTGAGCAAACAGGTAGTAAATGCTGGGAAAAAGTCTAGCATGCCCCAGACCAGGCGTGAAAATATCGAAGCATATGCCACAGAACTTCAAAAGTTTTATTCACACCATTTTTTAAGCATTTACTACTCCTTCGGTAAAACTCTAGAATTTACTACCCCTAGCAAGTACTAGTTTGTTTATTCACACAAGACGTAGCATTTACTTAAATCCCTAGTATTTGCTTATACTAGTTTTTATTCATATTACTAAATGTGTGCGTTATTTATGTAAGAGTGTTCATCAATTGCTGTTCCAACGTTTTAAGGTAATCAAATGGAAAGTTTTCGTACCACAAAACACTACTAACCACAATCTTTTCGGCACATGTAAATGACTTCGCATTTATGGTGCAGAAAGCAGTTTGCCTCAGGTGTAAAGTAGAGGAACCACGTTTAATCCACAGTAACAGATTCGTGCATAGAATCATTAGAATTTCCTTTAATTGACCAAACCGTGTTTTCTATTCGTTTTGGGTTAACATTCAAGGGATAAGTACGACCTCATCTTACACAAAGGATTCTCGCATTGAATTCTAAATGTACCTTTCATTCACAGTATACTGTCTTAAATATTTCATACATTTAAATGAGAATCTTGCAGAATGAAATCGTGCAACTTCTCGATACTTGATTTATATACTCGATTGGTTGATTGCAGTTTCTACAAGATCATTTAAATCCGTTACTTATTTTTTTCACAGTTGAAAACGAAAAACTAACTAACTGCGGTATAGTTCTGCTACCGATAAACGATTTCAAATAGATAATTTGCAGCAATATAAATTACAAGTTATACATTTCAATGATTAAAGTATACTGAACAAGTATCATAGGTGAATAGGTATCGTAGTAATATGATATATTTGTTGGAATATGTAAATATTATGAAACAAACTACAAATTTCCTGAAAAGAAAACATGGAAGTATTCTGAATAACAACTGAAAATGAATAACGAATTCTCCTTAATTACTCCTAAAAGAAACAGGGACTTATTTCAATTTGTTATTAACTGATATAATGTTAGAAACCAGAAAAAGTAATATACGTATTTTCATATATTATGAAAATATTATATAAGATGTTTATTAAAATAACGGATGGGAGCAAAGGTGAAAATCAAAACAACTTATTCATATTCAAATGAATCTCATCGAAATGAATTACTCGCAAGTACCTAAAATACATAGGAAAACTTTTCCCAGAAGTTAATATATAAAACTGCATACGTAACCGTGTCTAATGGTTTCTTCTCGAGCCAAGAACTAGCGAAAGATGAATGTTCGTCTTCTACTTGGCAAGGTTTCTATTTAAAAATAACAATGTATTCTGTTTTTATTTGGGTTAACACAATCAATCTTGCAGTTTCAAGGATTCTCAACTCTTCGCAAAAAAATTATTTATTTGTCAAAAATTGTTATTATAGAATCTTCTGAAAGAATCCTCACAGGTCAATACGCAGAAGCCATCGAAATGGCTAAAGAACGTCACAATTGTTTAATGAAACTGTGTAAATCTGGGAAACGGTGCTTTCATCACCATTTCAATTTTGCAATGGATTTATATCAAATAACAGCCGTAAACATTGAAACTGTCACTCGAATGCGATCACTGAATTTATCGTTTAATTAAAAACACTTGGGTATATTCGCTTAAATATATCTTAGACAACAAATAAAAATTAACTCTGATAAACTCCTTGAGTCTGTGATTCTGTAGTTGTGGTAATGACGCATATTTTCCCAGTTCAACTGTACAACTTGAAAGCAAATTACAACTTTCACAAAATATTTGCATAGGTTTTTGCTACAATATACATATATGACCGAAACGGACATGTCCCCGGTACAAAATGTCCATGAACGTTACATTAGGCTTGTTATAGACTTAAATAATTACTTTCAGGCACGTGTCAGAAGCGCGGCTGGCCAATGGGAGAGTATTGATATAAACGTAGGAGTTCGTCAAGGAAGCGCCTTAAGCCCTTTACTTATTGATATCGTTATGAACTACCTGACGGAGAAAGTCCAAAAACCAGTTCCTTGGAATCTATTATACGCGGACGATGTGGCTTTGATCGCGAACAACCAAAATGAAATTCAAAAGAATTTAAATGAATGGAGGAAAGGTTTCGAGCCGAACGGTCTTCGCATGAGTACAACTAAAACCGAATACATGGTGTGCAATTTTGTGCCAGAGGAACCTAGCCTGCTAAAAGCAGAAATAAACTTGAAGGCGTCGCTTTTCCTAGAATTAAACGGTTTAAATATCTTGAATCGGTTATCACAAAGGATGGGTCTATATCCGGCGACATAACCCACAGGATTACCGCTGGGTGGAGTAAATAGCGCGAGCTTACCGTCTTACCGAGTCTTATGTGATCCAAAAATGCCTGTAAGGACAAAAGGGAAGGTCTATAAATCAGCTGTCAGACCAGTTTTGCTCTATGGGTAGCGAAAATTACATACTACAGAAATGCGTATGTTGCGATGGACAGGAGGAGTTACAATGGAAGACAAAATAAGAACTGAATTCATCCGGGGTAGTTTTAAAGTTGCAATGATCTCGGACAAATTCACCGAGACCGGGCTAAGATGGTATGGTCGTGTTAAGCGACGTCCCCAAGACCATATAATAAAAAAGTGCCTTTCCATTGTAACATAAAAGAAAGGGAAAGGTAGACCATCAACTTCTTGGTTGACGAATGTCCAGAGGGACATGAAGAGGTTGGGGCTATCGGATGACGATGCTAACCAGCGAAAGGAATGACGCCTCAAGATCAAGAAAGCCGATCCCATATAACAGGACCAGGCGAAGCCAAAGAAGAAGAAGAAGTTTTTGCTACAATAAAAAAAAGTTTTTTTTCATATTGGTCATACATATTATTCTCATAAAATTCTAAAAATGGACTTCAGGTTTCAGACACAATTTCTTGTCTTTATATATAAAATTTTGCTTCTATACGTATATATCAACATCTTGCCCCAGGTATATGGCCAACAATATTGTTTTCAGAAATAAACATTCTCGAAACATTATAAATAAATATACCAAAACATAGTACCGTTTCAGGCATCATTTCCGTACGTGTCTCTAAATATTTAAACCAACTGAATAACGAAATATGAAATTATTGAATATGAAACATAAATGAAAAAGTTATTATTAGGTGAACAAAAAAAAGGGAAAGCAAAACATTCTTAGTAATAATATACTGGTTCCATGGGGTTAATAAATACAAATGACAGAAAGCCAATATTAACCACCTTTTGAAATGGTTTTCCGTTGCTGATGTGCTTCTACTTGTTTGTTAATATTTAAGGAAACAGTGTAATGAGTTTCTATTCAATAAAGTTGTATTATTATTATTATTATATTCCTCAGAATTCACAAATACAAAGTTGAACACAATTAAACAATAGAATGAAACTTGAAACGTATTACTGTTTTGATGATGTTTCATAATAGTCCGAAACATACATATATCAAATGTTGAATTTTGTTGTGGATTGGTTTCAATAAAAGGATACATTCCAAAATGTGGCACCAAGTGTTGTTGGAATCATCGATTAGGATTAGCATTGATTAAATCACAGAATCATTATTAATTAAATCATTTTCTAATGGTTTACTACCCACTACTTTTTATTTTGGGATATCACATTGTGGCATATATTACATGGTACAACAATTCCTTGAAATCGACTGTAAATTCCTAACAAATGTTTAATCTGGCATATTGAAGAAAAGCCAAGAAGACTATCATACTATTTCTGAAATTTGAATAATAAAGTGAGTAATTTAATGTAACAATTATATGATATTTGGTCCTATTTTTGTGTGCAGTGTTGCACAATATTTGTTAATGAGACAGCAAAATCCGAGAGTAAATTTGTTGGTTTCTTTAGAAATACTAATAAAATTTTCATTAACGAATTGATGGCATGTATAGTGTATATAATCAAAAGCACTTGGCAATATTCTATAAAATTCATACTCAATAGATGTTTCGGGCTACACATCCGTTATTAGGTGTTTGATACAGTTTTTAGGTTGTATTAAACTTAGGTTTAATATTAACGTAAATTAATAGCCGTAAACATATATCGAGTATGTTGAAAAATTTCATGAAATGTAACGAAGTGTTTTAAATTGCCCGATAAATTTCAAAATGTTGAGGTGTAGTTCAAAAAATCTTTTGATATAAAAAAAGACAGAAATTACAAGACAGCAATTAGTTCTCCACCATCAAAATATGTGTAGATTATTCATGAATAATATATCTGAACAAAAATTGTTTTTCGCTCATCAACCTTTCCGAATCGAAAGGTTGGATCGGGGTAGGATCCGAAATTTTCATATGGGGACATTATTGCCGAAGAAATGTCTTCAATTCGTTTACATTCTAATCAGAAACTCAGTAATTTTTATATGGAATTGTCAATAGTATCTCTACAACTATGAATCTCTTCAGACCCTTCAATTTCAATTGAAAAACTGATATATCTTGTAATTAAATTGAATTTCCGAACATTTTTTGTCGGTAAATTCAATGTAACTTACTGTATTTTACAACTACGATGTATTTTAGCGGATTTTCAGGAATAGCTCGACTTCACGATCCTTTCAAATTGCTGAAAAAACACTGAAAATTCTTCATCTTTCAATTGACTTCATCTTGGCAAAGTGTCTTTCAGGTCATTTCAATAATTCTCACTAGCAATTATCATTTGGAAATTTAAATAAAATTCTCAACTTTTCTATTTCAAGTGCTTTAACATTAGGTAATTAACTTTTGGTGATCTATAATTAGTTTTGAGTTGAACTTTCATAATTATAACTCTAATTTTCAGCTTAAATATTGCTTCTGGTTATATTATCCGAAAGTCATTCAATGAGGGTTTTCGCGTATGAGAAATCCGCTAGATGGCAAGACGTAGATATGAGGTCTAACTGCGGTGAATTTTGACATATCTGTCAATGTCTTGTCAAAAATAACCAATCATGCAGCAGTCGGACCTCACGCCTACGTATTGCCATCTAGCGGATTTTTCATACACGAAAACCCTCATTGAGCTAACATGGCTATTCAATGTATTCAGATAAAATTTATCTGAAAGCTATATGTGATTATTGATGAAAACTACTCATAATTGATTGACTGTTCTGACGAACAGTCTGTTGTTAAATATCGTTAGAAACGAATTTTTGAGTGACTGGTGGTTTTGTAATAAATATCTGAATATATGAAGAGATATCTGTCTTTATTTTTCAAACCAAATTCGTCTGAATATAACCCCAGAAGAGCTTTACCCTTTTTTTCATAAAATAAGCAATAACGTAATTGGCAGTGTTCAATAATGTTCCACTAGATTAATAAAAACCCATTGCAGACATCATTTATCTGAGATCGACATTGGCAATCAAACAATAGGCGAAGTTCACTTCGGATGAACTTCTGGTTGCTAGCGCCCACCAAGTGCAAACAAACAAGATCGAGTCACAATTGGAAATATCCAAGTCTTTCAGTCCGATAGTTAGAAAACTTGGAATAGGAAAACTTTCTGAAGTAACTTACTCAGAATGATGGTGGTCAAAGTTTGAAGCTTCTAAAAAATTTGTCGAACAGTATGAGTTCACAAAGAGGTGAATGAAAAATACCTTGGACATACACCAGCATATATACTTAGCGAATGCAGAAACATCTGAAATTATTTTGAATTTATTGAAATTCTACACAAAATGGAGAGATCTCCAATTTTCTCAATGTTATGTCATATTTCTCCTTATTGTCGCTTTATTATTGGAGATATTACCAAGTTCAACATATTGGGAACAATATGTTGAATAATCAAATATGATTTGGTGGACTACCTTCCACTTGGTTTCGAACGAAATATGTCTTTTTTTCAAGATGGTATACAAGATGTTTTAATATTCAGCAAATAAACTTTATTATTCCTCAAAATAATTAATACGCCAGTTTTGGAATATTTTGTTCTATGATGACTTCTGAGAATTCTTTTTTTTCCGAATATACAGGGTGAAGAATTGGGATAACCATATTCAATTTTTTTCTGAACTAATATTGTGCGGAGTCAGTATATCTTCATGTTGTATTAAACCTTAGGTGGCAACGTTCTGGTTGAATGTTTGGGTTATAATTGTGTGTAAATATCAAATTAAATAGAAATTTATGCTACAAAGTTTTAATCTGAAGGTGTTTTGCAACTTCTTGGAGAACGCGATGGTTAAGTTTTCATAAAATGTATATACAACTCAATATCACATTTCAGTTTGGGTGCACGTGATTTTTCAACAGCAAAATCGCTGCTATTCAAATAAATAACCTGTTCAATCTCCAGACTCAAATCTACTGGATTATTTTTTGAAAGGAGCTGTGAAGACATGAGTTCACGCTACTTCAGTGGAGATTTTGGACAAATCGCGGAACACGATACCTAATAGTAAATACGAAATGAGTTTTGAATTTGGCACTTATAACAATATTCGAATGAAAGAGTCATAGTAACAATATATTTTACCATTAATATTGGAGAATTTGGAAATAACTCATTGTTGATTATATTTTTTTTATTAGTATTGATTCAGATTTTCTCTCCAAAAAAATTATTCCACAAAAAATTTTGTTGGGTTTTTTCATTAATAAAAAATCAAGCATTAATTAATATCAATCTAGAATCAAATCAGAAGCTTATTTAAGCCTCAGAATTAGACCATATTCTATGAAAATATGTAGAATACATGACAAAATATTCAAGGAACATATCTAGAATTACTTAATTAGAAAGTTAGTACTACAAAAAACGAATAATTATAATAACAATTCCTTGAAAGATTATTTCATAGGTTTTGGCAATTTCGCAGTGAATCCAGAAATTCATATTATTTGTCATATAGATCAAAAAAAGTATCGATAGAACAAAAAAACTGCAAGAGTTTAGACGAACTTGAATTGGAATTGAAATAGATTTTCAGATATTAGTTATCTGAAATGAACTTGAGTAATTATTTCAAGCTTAAAGGAACTGAAGGTTTCGAAAATATCGTACAAATCTTACGTAAAGTGATCAGGAAAAAAATGTTGGCTATTTGAAAATTTATGCAGTATTTAGCTCTCCAGTTATTTTACCAGGTTTTCAGCTGGTTCATCGTCGAAAGCTTAGCAAAAGTGAATGGAAAACGGAATTGCAAGAAACATCGTTTCAATTTAATCTTTAAACTAATAATTCAAGTTGAATGAAATTTCACTAATCGATAACATTAATAAGCGAAATGTATACAAAAACTAGGCACAGAAGAACCTAAAATTATCATGAATGTAGAATAATTATCAGTATTCTACATTCGACGGAAGCAGATTGGCTAAAATAGTTACAAGTTGATGATATTTAATTTCTGGTTATAACGGAAGTAAGTGTCATTTTACATATTTCAAAGGGAACATTCTATATATTATTACATATTTCCATTCTACAAAATATTTCCACTAGTTAGAAGTTATAAGATAAGTTTGAAGATAATAATGTATCATGTTTCATACCCAAGTCAACCGTTCTTAAAATTTTAGAGTTGTAAAAATTAAGTTTATAGACTCTAAATAATCATTAATTTTTCATTTCAAAATAGCTTTATTCAATAATTTATGTACTACTCTAATCTGAGAAAGTCATTTTAATACAGTATCAAATTATTTCGGGTTACCTTACACAGTGTTCAAGAAAAAGTCTGTTTTTTCGAGTGGAACCTCAACAATAAATGAAGCTTAATTTATATATATTTGTATATTATCTGAATTACTTTCTGAGATACTGACAAATGAATAATTTACATACGAGAATTTTTTCAAACATTTTGCTATAGTATCTGAAATTATTTCGCTATAAATTTGTTAACGCACAACATTTGAATAGAAACAATGCATTGAACCTCAATTGTATAATGTTCCAATCAACACATTTTTTATTGTATTTCATGATCTTCTATAATTACAAAATTTGTTGAATTAGGTTTAAATTTTAATTAACATAATAAAATAGTGGAAAACAAAAAGAGCATTTTGTACTTGTATAAAATATGGGATCATATTCCTCGTTAAAAAAGGAAATAAGAAACTTATTATAGAATATACAAAGCAATGAAAGCTCCAACTGTCGCCCCCGATTCACCAGCCAGAAATTGGCTTTATTAGTGAATATAGCCTGGAAGTAATGAAATGCCAAGAGGTACGCAAAAGCGGAAATTATATTGGAGGCTTTGCATAAAATTAAGATTTGCTCATAATACTGTCTAGAAGGGCGAGGATTCAATTCTGAATCCTATTTCAATCTATTTGCAGATGTGAACTGAAAAAACCAGTTTACGGAAAAGGAGGGCCAATAGTTACTTCTTTCTCTGAGATGTGGAAGCAAAATAAGTCGAAATTTTGCTGTTTTATGCATAGGAATAAGTAGCACATCCCTGTTCCTTGTTGAATACTCATGATTACTATTCAATTTAATAAACCTATCTTCATTTTCTTTAACATATAACAAACATCTATAAATATATAAACACGGTAAGGTGAGTATGTAATTATTAATGAAGATAGGTTTACAAGATGTTCGTTGATGAATATTGAATATTAATCGAAGTATTCGCTTCTGTGTAATAAGCACCCCATTTATTTCTGTAGAGCAGCCCCACAGCAGAATATTATAATTTAGATGACTATATACAAGATTTTAATACACATTCATAACACAGTTTCTAGGTAGGATGTTCTTGATTCTAGAGAATGTCCATCTCAAATTTCTGTCTACATAATATATTCCAAGAAACCTTGTTGATTGGGATAATGTTATAGTGTTATCCCCATATTTAACATCCAAGGTACTTATTCCATTGCCCTTCAGACAAAACTGAACACATACAGTTTTGTCAACGTTCACCATCAGATTGTTCATTCGACACCAACTTACAAACTTCCTCACAATGCATTCACATGCCTCCAGAAGTTCTTCAGCAGTCCTGCCAGAAACAACCACCGATGAATTATCGGCAAATAATGTCACCAAAAACCGGGACAAATTCACAGGCAGATCGTTTATGAACAATATGAATAGAAGAGGACCGAGTACAGAGCCTTGAGGCACCCCAAGAGCAATGTCATGTCTCTGAGAATAACTCTCGCCTATTTTCACTACCATTGTTCTTTCTTTGAGATAACTATGTAACCAATTCAGAAACACACCTCTAAAACCTAAATTGTTGCATTTATCAAGTAAAAATTCAAAGGATAGTGAATCAAATGCGGAAGATACATCGAAAAATATAGTCAACCTCAGTAGCGGAGATGGCACGTGAAGAAGAAGAAGATGGGAATATTATATGAAAATGCTTTGTAGGATTGTAAATACGAACTTCATTTACATTCATTCATTGTCAACGACCTGCTCCCAAATTGAAAGCATCAAGGTGATATAGTCATATTTCGAAAAAAGTTGTTTTCTGTAAATATTGTAGTAATGAAAATGAAGGAATATTTTAAAATATGTCATTTTATTTTGATAAAGATTTGCGCCACCAATAAATCAGTTGAAACCGGTAGGTAAATTTCACGTATTCAACTGGTTGTTAAACTTTCGCTATTCAGAAAATTAACAAATTGTATCATTATAGGAAACGTGCCGCACAAATTCCTGCCAATCAACTATCATTACTTAATCACAGAATAATACATAGAATGCAAGCACGAAATGGTGTCTAAACAATCGTGGTGACAAATATTTTATTTTGACGATTACATTCTATATACAATTTTTTTTCAAATTTTGTTTCGTTGACTTTATATCTAAATTGAATAATAAAAAACTGTTCAGTGTAATGGAACCATCAAAATGGTGAAACGTACTGAATCAACATTTCTCAATTGACAAGTGAAAGTGTGTAAATTTAAAAAAAAAAACATTTTGTTATAGAAAAAAAAAATGCATCAAGTAACTGCCTCCAACATTCAAACTCCAAAAGTAGTATGTTCAAAAATACCTTATATGTTCAAACATTTTATAAATAATAAACAGAATCGTCATTTCAATGAATCCAAATGTACTTAATATCATAAACATAAAGCATATGATTAGAACACGTGACGAAATTCCTCAGAAATCAATTAATTTACTCGGAAAAGGTTTCGGGATGCTAAGCCATGATCAGGAGTTAGTACAACAGACAATGGGTTAGCAGACCTAAGCATAAATCAAGTAATTCCATCTGGAACTGAGCCAAGTGTTCTAAATAGCTATGCAGTGTAGTCAATAAAGTGTAAATCATAAATTCCAGTGTTTGAATTTAAGTTAATATTCAATTATAATGGATTTACATCAAGTAAACGCCAACACTATCAAATACCGTTATAATTTTTGACAACTGGCATAATCATATTTCTTCTTCACTCTGCAATAGCTCGTCTGTTTAGGGTAAATATTTAATGTTTCACGATCCAACTACAGGAATAAAATACTCAAGATCTAAACAGTGGTATCGAGAATAATTCTAGGATTTGCTTTATGTATTTCTTAAGCATCCAGATAAGTACGTCCGTTGAAATTACATAATGCTGATTTTGGTGCAGGTCTTTCAATTAGGTTGAGAAGACTGGCTTTGAATCAAACATTTTCTAAGGGACCAATGTTCTCTGTAAAGACGAACAGTCTGGATGCGGGTTACTTCGACATCACTTCACTTTATCAAGCTCCTAAAGGACGTTTGCTCATCGTCTTCAGTGTGTTATAGGTTGGCACAGTACAATAACGGGTTATTGTCTAGAGTTTCAGTCTTGTAAACTCACATATCAGTTTTCTAGTTACCTAAATTGTCTTTATGTGTTTGAACCAAGGAGAGAAATTTTGTTACAGTAGGTCTTACAGATAGGTGAACATGCTTGGTGATTTTATTACAAACGTATAACCGTATATTCTTCCGGTTTCTGAACATATCAAAAACGTAATTATCTGAAAACTCTCTAGAACACATACGGGCAAAGAGATTAGATGGAATTTCAGGCCAATAACACACTCCATCAAACAATTTGAATCGTACATAATGCAATATTTTGAAATAGCTGGTGAAACAATGTTTCATTAAGCTTCTTATGCACAACAAAGAAGCAAAATTGTCAGCAAAATCAAACCAGCTAAGTGCCTGTTTACATCTTCAAAGAAAATTATTTCATCTGAAACTATGATTTCACTGTTTACTATTTTTCACCATAATCAGAAATAACTGTCGAACACCGTCAAATATTATGTAAATAATTATTAATATCAAATTGATATTGAAATTAGAACCAATAACAAATAGAAATCAAAATATCGGAACATCTTCGATAACTTGATAACTAATTTATGCAACATTTATAAACCTTACAGGTTGAGAAGTTTGAATTTATAAAACTTGCAGAATTTTGCTTCAAGTTTCCTTTGTCAAAATAAATTTCAATTACGTGTATCTAAGAATTTAGATACCCTTCAGAATAAATCTAAAGCATATACCTATATATGTACAAGTACGATTCATGAAGTAAATTTGCTCCTTAAAACTTTAGAAAAAGCTTTGATTTTTTTACAAAAATAAAATTTTGCAGCTTCCACCTTATAAAATCCAAAATTTTATTTTCATCGATGTTGGGATTGAAGAAAAATTAAGTAAGTTCATTTCAATTCTCAAGAGGAACTAATAATGAAAAAAATTGATATTTTGATATTTTTTGATAAGGCAGATACTAAGCATAATTTTTTTTTCAATATTATTTTTTCTATTTTTGCATACTGAAAACTTCTTACAAATACGAGAAAATCAGAATGTTAGATTTATCTATGTGCGTCCAAATTACTATTCAATTATTGCACGATTTAACCTTTGGAATAAACAAAGTTTCGTATATAAATATATTTTATTTAATTTGTGTAATATTCCCTCAGTTCAATTTCAATAGAAATAATTAAAACCTGAATGATAAATCAATGTTTCGGCAATTGACATCAAGAAAGATGTCAATTGATGAAACATCTGAGGGGAACAGAGATCAAAATAATCATTATCTAATTAGTGATTCCTTTTCAATCACACAATTCATAATTCTAACCAATCGCATAAAGTTCTGTCATTTATATTTTCTAGGTTATCAACCGTTTTAAGGAACTCCGTAAGTTTCAATTTTTTCTAAGTATATATGTTAATTACTTCATGTACCTGAATGGACAGATTAATTTCAATAATCTCATTTATATCCTTTGAGCATATTCTTTGTTTTCTTAATATTACCATCGAATATTCATTGAATAAAAGAAGTTATATGTGATTTATAATTTCCGTCGTCTTCCTTCTCGTTGTATTTAATCAAATTTCAAAATATTTACCTTCCTTAACTCGTCTCGTCCAGCCCATGATGAGTTTTTATGCGAATATTTTCCTTCTCCGAAAACCTGAAAGAAGCAGGAAGCATTACGTCTTATGAAGAATTTCACTGGCACCACAGGTAGGATTTAACACGCACGCGAGATGGGCCTTCGCGAAGAGCTAACAATTCGAGATCCGGCCAAATACTGCAGCAGGGCTTGCCGGGCAGCCAGATCTGCCCTCCTCAGCGCCCCTCGCGGAACCCATGAAAACTCCCCCGTGCCTTCGTTTCAGTTTTCCACCAAGATATTCCGCTGGATTAATAGAACATCGACAGTTGGATTTATGGGATTAATCTCCCCTTGAGGTGGAGAGTGGAAAGAGATTAAATTGAAATTGGAAATGGTCAAAACTGCCCAAGAATTCCATTTATCGCAGGTACGGTTGCATCTACCAAATCTCCTCTAAAACTTGGTTTTAAGTTCAAGAGATTTTGCTCTTATACTTGAAGAATATAAGTTCATATAAATTTTCGAAAATTTCATTAGAGATTTTGAGAATTTGGGTACATACTGTATCTACCTATGTGTAGGATTTCCCAGCTGACACAAATGAAATTATATGTATGAAAATAATGGAAACACCTACCTATAAATCATTTTATACTCATACAATAAAAAATAAATACCTTTTTTCGTAAGAAAAATCTCTAATTTCAGTTTCTTCTTTCAAACAATTAGTCATTGTTTGAAAGAAAAAAGTTTAATTTTGTTTCTCTGCATCAAATGGCCATTCAATTCAGAATAATGTATATCCCTCAGGTTCATAAATTAGTAATTGAAAGAGAAACGTTACATCCATGGACTAGAAACCATCAAGAAGTTCAGAACCAATATGATAACAATTTCTCCAAAAACAAATCAGTCTGAGTGTGATTTATTCATTCCGAAACATTTCTTTTTGACTCCATGATTTCATGAAAAGTTTTTTCTAAAAATACCACTTGACCTCAAGCATAACGTTTTTGGAAAAGTTTAGAGAACTTCAATTTTACAACTTCTGTAAATTGAACAAAATTATTCACTTCACTTTACATAACAACACAATTCGCTTAACATATTTTTCGAGCTGTTAACTCATTGTTAAGAGTTAACACAACTGATTTCAATCGGTTTCAATATTCATAATATTGATTGTAATATATGGAAAATCCTAGAATCTAGAAAGGCTAGAGTTCAACCAATGATATATTTTGAAAATAAAAGATGATATAGTTCCTCATTAGTTGTATAGCAAAGATAAACAAACAACTTCTTCGAAATTTTTGAGTTCCAGCAGTGACTCTATGTACCTATCTGGGACAAATGAAAGAAACACTGGCAAGAGAATAGAAAAAGACAAACAAGGACGTCCGCGGATTATGTAATCACTGTATCAAAATTAACTATTTCCCAGACCTAAATGACCAGAAAATGACATTAATTAATAAGCTTGCTCAGGCCGGTATTAGTGGAGATTTACTGCGATGGTTGCTGCCATACAGAAATATATGTCGCAACATGTCTCAATAAATGGTAAGAGATCTGTGTCTTTCGTCGGTACTTCAGGGGTACCTCAAGGGTCTCACCTAGGACCCCCATTATTCATAATTTATGTCTACGACATATGGACATGTTTCAGGCATACCCATTTTCTGATGTATGCGATTGACCTCAAGTTCTTTCGAAGGATTACTTCCTTAGAGGATTGTACGATGATACAAGATGATCTCAACAGGCTGGTTCAATATTGTAAAGAAAATTTTTTTTTTAATCTTGCAAAATGCCGTAAGGTATCTTTTGGTCGAAATCGACAGTTTTTGGTGGCCTTTATTGTTTTTATGAGCAGCTGTTAACTGAGGTTGACTAGATCAAGGGTTTAGGTGTTTATTTTGATCGTAAACTTCTATTTGAAAAACATATTGAATAAAACGCTGGGATTTATATTTTGCCATTGTAGATCATTTGAGAGCAATAGAACGTTTTTGTCACTGTATTATGCATTTGTATTCAGCAGGGTCAATTTTGCCTCCGTGGTCTGGGCTCTCAGTATGCATGCTACACTGCTATATTGAAGCGTGTTCAAAACAAGTTCCTTAGATTTCTGGCCTACAGAAGCAATATTACAATTGAAAATCATAATTATAACTACATTCGCTAGGATTTTGAAATATATTCTCTGATGCATCGTCAAGTGATTGCTGATGTTATCTTTCTATATAAGGTGTTGCACGGAGTTTTCTGTGTGGCTGGAATTCCTGCTTTTTTCCTGCTAGGACTTTTTTAAAATACCCGACTTGAGGCTTTGAAGTATTTAATAATATTTTGTATAATTCATTTAGAAAAACCATTGCTGCCCAAAACTCTCCTCTCTGTAGAGTGCTTGCTGCATATAATTCTTCGTGTAGCGATGTGCTGCTCGCTCCCTGCACTAAAACGTTACCTTAAAGCCAAATTGACCTTTGAAACTTTAATTGCTACTGAATTTGAACTGTTTCTTTCAACTTTTATTATTTTTTAAATGTTTTAAGTTTAAATTTCTAATTTTATGTTTTTCTTTTAGGTATATGTTATATTATTTTAATTCATCGAATACCGTTAATGGGCTTAGCCTGTATATCTTTCCCTTTGTAAATAAATAAATAAATAAATGAATAAATAAATAAATAAATAAATAAATAAATAAATAAATAAATAAATAAATAAATAAATAAATAAATAAATAAATAAATAAATAAATAAATAAATAAATAAATAAATAAATAAATAAATAAATAAATAAATAAATAAATAAATAAATAAATAAATAAATAAATAAATAAATAAATAAATAAACATATTAAACCTATTGCTTGAAAAAAATCAAAATTGAACCGAATGGAAGCTTTTGAAACCTCGTTACAAATGTTGAAGAAGCATTTAGTGAAAAAAACGTAATTATGGATGTCAAAGCTAGTGTGCAACCCATTTTAGAATATCTTTATTAGTTCTTGTAGAGTAATTTAAATTTTTTTTTCAATAAATTTTGCCCAAATGTATTTTACTATTCTATAATGCATATATAATATTGATTTATATATACTTTAAATAGAGAAAATATTCATTTAAACAGAGACTATTTTCAGAAGAAGATGAAATATTTGGTCGTTTCTAATAGAAAAACATTAATTATTTTCAACTAATACGCATAGATACTTTAGCTCTCGTCTCTTGAAACCACAGAATTATAACATGAACTAATAATTGAAATAGTTCAGTGATCGCATTTATAATACATTCATTGCACTCTATGACTCAATATTCATATTTTAAGAATGAGGGATGTAGTAATTTTCTACAGATTAACCAATTTCACAGGACATCGGATGTTTGTGGTAATAGCTCATTTTGATCCCTCTCAACATCCTGGGTTTGATTACACGGGACACGCAGAGTAATTCCGACAAACTAATCAATGCATAGAATTTGATAAATTCTGCGAGAGATCCAATTTGTTCTGTGAAGGAAAGCTCGAACAGCGACTGAATTGTCCTGTAAACTTTCGCGTGCAACGTTAATTAAAATATCAAATTAATTAGATTTTATTCCATCAAGCTGTTAGTTATCGTTGCATTTCTAGGTCTTCCGTAAATGTGATTCCCGAAACACGCCATTGATGGCGAAAACGGCATTGTGATTGAAATACTGACTTAAACAACTCAATAAAACCATTCTGATAGGTTTCACATCCAAAGAATGGATGAAAATTGAAATTAATCAATTAATTGAATGAAAAACGAATGATTTTTCAGTGATTTTCATATTATCTGAAATAAGTACAAATTACAACTAATGCATTACAACAAATAATATACAAGGCTCATAAAAGATACCGATCAAAACTCGGTCACATTCATTATTAAAAAATAACCTTGAAGATCTAAAGAGTACCCTAAAATTGCACTATAATAATTTGAAATATTTCATATAACTCTTACTGAGTTATCTACACAAATGTTGTCAACTAAAACATAACCTATCACTTGATCGCATTCCGAAAAACATCGAACTTGTTGGAAATACCAAACAATTGTTCGATCCTATTATGGAAATCTTCAGTAGTATGCATCCAAACAATCAAGTTTCGTTGGTTTTCCAAACGCACCCAGTTCTTTCTTCAAAATATCCATCAGTGAACTAATCACGTGAGCTCCCTCTATCGAAGAAACAGCAAAAACTCTCTCGAGCATGGCAGAGCGCATTCTCCAGATCAGTGCGTACTTAAAGGCTTTGTAAATGTTTCATTCAAAACTGTACGTTCAGTGTTCAAAATAAATCCGGCCTCTACAGTTCCCTTCACAGTTGAGGAAATTTTAACATTTCTTCGTCCACAACTTACATTGCAGTTGAGATATGTCATTATCTTCAAAACAAGTTGATTAATTGTATCACGTTCCTTTATTATTTCTTATATCCTCAGATATAATATTGTTTCTTTATTGGGATTGCCAAAAATGTATTTTAAAGAAGATATCAAATTTAAATCTTATTTTAATCAAATGAGGATTACATTAGTTCTCTAAGCCAAAGAATCGATTCACATTAAGAAGAAACGAAAAATAATAGGCATAACAGAGTGAGATTTCGCATAGAAGGTAACTCTCAGATCTAAAATAATTTTAGAAATAAATCTTTGAACAATGTGATCAACCTCCCAAACTGTGTAGCCTATCCTGAAAACAAGGTTCCACTGAACAGAAAAAAAGTTGAAGATATAAGGAAAATGTTCCCGTATATAATCCCTGAACACCAACAATTTTACGATATTGTAAATAGCTGGCCATTGACTGAAGAAGGTGATGAAGAAGTAGAATAGTGAAACAAAAATTGCATAAAATGATGTGTACTTTTAAAAATAATGAAACTATGTAGTTGAATAAAGTTGGATTAGATTATAAACACATTTTAAGTATTTTATTCGTAACTTACCCACTGTTTAGTGCAGAAACAGCATAAGTCAAATACATATATATATGTAAAAAATGTGTTTTAACATATTTTTATTTAATTTTTTTTGCCTATTAGGTTAGGTTAACGTAAAACCTTGTAAAAAATTACGTAAAATGATATCATCGATTCAATTATATTAAATTATAATAAGAGTATTTCAAAATATTTTAGTCAAACCAGCGTAAGATGAATAGTGTTGTAGTCTCGAAAAATTCTGGTGTCATAATTTTTCTCCAGGACCACAATATAAGTACCAAAAAATACATTATTAACAAAGTGAAGAAACTACAGCCACGTGAGATATAGAGAAGCTGTACTAATAAAAATAAGAACGATAGATATAAGTAAACTATGAAAAAGTTTATCACCTAGCCATATGCCACCCTGTTATGTCAATATGACACATCAAGTTGTTCCTGTAATAAGAATCAGCATAGGGTAAACCAGATTTAAATAGTCACAACTGCACTACATGACACTTTTTTCCAGATGCACACAGAATGGGTAATTGTTACCAAAATTCAATATTTTTTAAAAGAAAATATTCAGTCCTTGCTAAAGGGAAACTTTGTATTTCGAGGTTCTGGTGTAGATCAAATTTTTGATTCAGTTCTTTCAGGGTATAACGGTAAATAAACAGTTAGGATGTCACACATATCCTATTGTAGTTGACTTCATCTAGCGGTCGTTTTTTCACTTTAAAGAAACAGCAAACATCTGTCTGCTCAGTCCATACCGTGCCACAATATTTAATGAAGAGATAAATTATAATATATTCAGATTTGCATTATGCCTAATAAAATGATAAGCATTATTTCAGTTTTTATTTGGCTCTTATATATAGATAGATTTTATTAAAAACAATTAATGAGATAATTTAATAATAATAATAAAAATAATATTTATTTAGCTGAAACTATACAAAAAATCTACATATTCTGAACTGCCAATTTTTAATTATATACCTATCTCATTATTTAAAATATACTTTCTAAGATCACGCTTAAATATCTTAATAATAGTACTACTCGTAGTTTTCAATATTATTGGAAAATTATTGAAAGCTTTAAATCCGTCGTAGTATATGCTATTTTTGGATTTAGAGAGCTTACTACTTTGGATATAAGAACTATCAGTATTTCTTATACCCATGCACATCGCTGACATATGTAGCATTTTTTTTACACTACATGGAAGCAACTGATTTCTTATTTTGAATATGAATATATATGAAGCAAAGAGTATTCTTTGTTTTACAGACATTAGTTCCAACGAGTTTAGCCTAATTTTAACAGGGGTATACCTATTGCACTTTAAAATGGTTCGCATGGCTCTATTCTATAACTTTTGTAATTTTTTATTTTTTTTTTAGTCAAACCAAATAACAATGTGGAGCAATATTCAAAATGTGGCATTATTATTGATTGGATCAACAATAATTTCACATATGCCGACAGGTTTTTTCCTATTCTTTTCAAAAAATTGATTTTGTTAGAGATTTTAGATGATATTAAATCAACATGATCATTGAAACTCAATTTTTCGTCTAACATAATGCCTAAATGTTTTACTGTTTCTACTCTTCTAATTTTTTGTTCATTAATTTTTATAGTTATATCCCCATTTTTATTGGTTTCAAGGGTTTTATTTGTACCCGAAACTATGAAGTTTGATTTTTGCAGATTCAGAGATAAGCTAATGTCACATAACCATTAATTGCTGAAAAGTCTCTATTGATCCCCTCTGTCTTATTCTTAATATCTTTGCCACATATATAGAGCATAGTATCATCAGCAAATAAACGTAGAGAACACTTTTTCACGGGAGAAACAATATCGTTTATATATAAGGAGAACAACAACGGACCTAAGACAGTTCCTTGAGGTACTCCTACATCCACTTTCGTGCTATCTGACAGCATATTTAATTCATATCCGAATAATATATCTTTCATTTAGAAAACTCATCCTAAAAACTTTCAGGAGTAAACATATTCATTGAAATTGATTTATTTATCTGACTAAATTTCGATGTTTCTTTCAATATATCTGCTTTAAATTTTCTTCAATTATTCAGAGCTTATGAAAACGATTTTTGTCGGAAAATGAGTACATCGTCCAATTACGCAATAAAAATAACGAGTCAATTACAATTCTTTTTTTTTTTTGTTCAATTTACCATAACACATTAGGAGTCATTTCGGAATTGATTATCTGTAATTCTTTCAAACAACTTTCAATTATGATATCGAAGCAGAATTGGTGCCAAAAACACATAATTCATTTTATACTTATAAGCCAGATGTGATAATTAACACGTTGAGTGCCACCGTATATTACAAAAATATGTTTCCAGGGCGAATTATTTTTTTCTGCGAATTTATTATTCTTTTATGGTAGAATATTAAAGTTTCAATAAAAATTGTGTTTTCTCAATTTTTCTTCAGTATTTATCCAAGTGTTTTTGTGGTGACACACAGGTCTCACGCGGTCCATTGAATCACATTGGATAAATATTGAAGAATAATTGAGAAAACACAATTTTTATTGAAACTTCAATAATCTTTCATAAAAGAATAATAGATTCGCGGAAAAAAATAATTCGACCCACCCGATAAATAATTATGACACCCCCAGAATCCGTTTTCATTGACGAAACTCTTGTTCCTTTTAGAGGACGCTTAAGGTTTCGAGCACAAGTTGGGTATCAAATTATTCGAATTATATTTATAGTGAAATATATAATTTTTTTCATAGTGAAAATTGAGACCTGAAATTACAATTCAAAAGTTTTCGAACACTACTGGGATTTGAACCCAGGTCTTCAGGTTTACGCCCCACTTTGAGATGCAACTTCAATTCATATCTAAAAACTCTTTTATTCGTCAAGCTAGTTTTTCGACGCTCAGATTATCTTCGAAACTGAAGTCGAAAGTGAGCGAACACCTACCTATCCTCCCAGATGTATTAATTTTTCCTTAAGGAACAATGATTAATATGGTACAGTAATTTTTCATGTTAACCAACCACGTGCGGACATGAAGAATGTATTATTATTTTTATAGTAAAAATCTATTGAAATGTAATTTCAATTCTCAATTTTAAGCAAAAACAATTTATCTGTTACTGATTTCAAAGAGCTTCTGATTGAAGGTTTGCACAAAGTGAATGAAGAAAACCAACAGGACTTATCTGTTGGAAGAACCAATAGATATTGGCCGTGCGAAAAGACGTAGATGTGGTTTGTTATAAAAATATATCTGAACAACGCGGAAAGGAAATCGCCACCCGAAAAACCCCACATACCACATTGGGGTGCATCCAGTGCGATAAATAGACATGTTTACAATGTTTTTTTGAAATTCACAATGCTTATAGAACATAGAAAATTTGTTATTTAGTTTGGTTTGATAATTTCTATTCGTTGTTTTATAGAATTAAGATGTATTTGTTTTGATTTAGAGATCTGCCTTACAATAAAATAAATTACAATTTTTTTCCAACGTCACTATTTTCATCACGTCAAATGACTCTATATAAAACGAATTTCAACTGGCCAAGCACAGAGATATGTCTGTCAGGTCATGATTTCACAAGTAGTGTATATTTGAATACATTCTGTGAGATTAGAATGTGAACTGACCTAGTGCGAGACCATAGTGGTCTCACACAGTCAGTCGGTCCCAAGACAATGCTTGACTATAATAACTGATATAACTCACCAAATGTCATCAATGAACTGCTTTGTTTGCTTTGAAAGTTGTTATAGAAGAAAGTTTCAGTTGAATCCATGAATAGCATCAACTTATTCAGAGACGTAGTTTGATTTGAATGTTTGAAACATTAATAATTTCAATTAAGTTATACCTATTGATGTCGGAAATCTCATTCAATTTCACTAAGATGAAGAAGATTATGATGAAACAAAAATAATATTTAATGAACCTTAAGTTATTAGGAATAACAATTATCGCTAGAATATTGAAATATTGCATACGGAAATTCTATAAGTAATATAATAAACAATTCTGATACATTTCCTAAAGTATTACATTAATGATTTCGAATCTGTGATTAAATATTTGATGTTTAGAGAAAATTTACGTAACTAATTCAAAAATAATTTAAGGCTTACCGTTATGTATAAAAGAACAATAGATATGTTAAATATGTAGAATGTAGGTACCTATTGTTGAAAGTAATCCCGTAAATTCCAGTCGATAAACTAATAGTCAATGAAAAAATATATTAATTTTGGTTTCTCTCCGAATTCTGACAATATGGCGCGGAATTATATACGCATCATAGATCAATTCTTATTATTCAAAAAATGATTTAATTCATAACAATTTCACATCTTTACGTTTAAATATGTAGTTAATACCAAATGTCATATAGGTAATCATTTTCTGTTAAGTTTACTACGAAAGTTTGTGCCGTTGATTTATAAGCTACAATTTAATAAAATATTCTTTAGATTCTGTAGCACCACTAGGAAATCTTTATATTTAATTTTCACCGTATTTGCCAACAATCCCATTAAAAATAAAAATGTCATTTGTCATATCTTACTTTTTCCGATCTCAGTAAAAATAGAACTATCAAAATTTTATGTAGAATATTTGATTTCTATAAATTGTATAATGGAATTCATGACTAAACAACCACTAAAAGAAGGGGCAAATCAATCGGATATTCTCAGTATTCCCGAATATATTTACCATTTAAGTAGAGAATTAGGTAATTTAAATATTAGAATATTAATGAAATGTATTTTATTCCCAAAACTTCATCAGAAATTGAAAATATTTGTGGTGTTAACGGAAATGAGATGGAATTGATTGCACTAATAAGAAACTGTCCTTTCTTGTATAATCCATCATATCCAGATTTCAAAGTTGCCGAGAAAAGAGATCAAGCATGGAAAGCAATTGCTAAAGTATTCAGTGTGTCAAGTATAATTAGCGGATAATAAATGTAATTACACTATTAATAAGTGACATTTTCAGCTAATGAGCTCCAACATCATTGGAAGCATATGAAAGAATCATTCAAAAAATACTCATGTAAGGGTAATCTAGATCCGAACATAAAATCCTGTGTTACTTATTTTGATGAAATGAAGTTCTTAGTACCCTTTATGAATAGAGGCAAGTATGTGATAATTACATAATGAATATGAAAAAGTATTGTTCATTTTTCAAAAGTGTATCTAATTTTTTGATATTTTTTCTGAAAGATCTAGAATATCCTCAAAAACAGTAGACCATTTCAGAGAAGATGGCAATACC
Organism: Henosepilachna vigintioctopunctata; assembly: GCA_030704895.1. NCBI lineage: Eukaryota > Metazoa > Arthropoda > Insecta > Coleoptera > Coccinellidae > Henosepilachna > Henosepilachna vigintioctopunctata. The sequence goes on along the minus strand of JARQZJ010000010.1, from coordinate 1,025,375 downwards.
AGCGCTTCAAGTGAATTAGGTAATGATCAAGTTTTTATGGAATAATACTATGCAATACTTTAAATGCATAGATACTATTATGTGTATATATATATATATATATATATATATATATATATATATATATATATATATATATATATATATATATATATAAATAAGAATGTGGGTGAATTTTTCATTCTTTCCTCACCAAATTCATCAACTGATTCACAATTGGCAGAAATCTCTAATACGGATTATAACCTGAAGCTAGAAGTACTCATTGATGCTGTTTCCATAAACCCAGTGTTGTATGATAGAAAACATAAGGATGCTAAAAATCAAGATGTGAAACTCAAAACATGGAAGAAAATTGCTCTAAATTTAGGAATACCTGGTGAGAATTTAACGAGAATTTTTGTCAATTACAGCTTAAATTTGTAGTATTTTAGTATCTGATTGTATTAACAAATGGAAAAATTTAAGAGAAAAATATGCGAGAGAAAGAAAATACAGGAGAAGTAATCTCTATGGTAAAAAATGGCATCTGTTTGACAAATTGCTTTTTTTAGAAGACCACATTACTAACAGGAGGTAGGTAATATAATTGACAACATTTCTTTCAGCATGATCATACTTGAGTAGATCAGGTCATAGGTTGTAAAGAGCTGTCTATATACAGATATTATGAAGTTGAAAAATTAAAAATTACTCAAGATAAGAGATAAGCATTATTCATTAGCATATTAATTTTTGTATTATGGTATTTTGCTTGTCTGATAAATAGTACTAAAAAAAAATTTCACATCCTCATAGAGTCTGAATGCCTTTATCCCTTGCAATTATTTAACACCGGCTTTGAAAACAATGTATACCGTATTTTTACATACATGCCATTATATGTATTTTAAATATATAGTGCCATTTTACGTTTTTTGATTTATACATCATAATAGAAATCAAATGTTTGGTTCCTTCAAAATGCACAAACTCTTTCACTAAACCCTAAAATTCAAATACACATTATTAATATACTTTTGAGTTCTGTTTAAATAACCCCTTACAAATATGCATGCATACAGGAATATGTTATCTACAAAACATATTAATGAATCGGAGATTTAATAAACAATTATCTTTCTTTCAGAAATTTTGTTAGGGCCCCAATCGAAAATGGAAACAAAATAGGTATTTTCACAGAAACTAAGACTGATTTGGTTTCATCATCTGATACGAACGAATTCAATGATAACTGTTTTAAAATAGATGAAGAAAAAGAAGGATACAATACAAAATATTCTGCTGCCCAATATTTAAGTAATAACCGCTGTTCCAGTAAATGTGGTAATAATGGTGGATTTAGTAATACAGACTGCGAAGATGAACCTTCCAGAGATGAAGATGATTTGTTTGGCATAGCAATAGTTGCGGAAATGAAAAAGATTTCAAATATCAAGAAGAAAATGAAGTTGAAGGCTAATATTTACAGATTATTGTATGAATGCTCAGATTGATTAATTGCTTTGAATTGTGTTTCAGTTCTAGAACTATATAGAAAACTATATTATCATTGTTTATAAGTATATTGACAAAATTATTTCATATAATAATTCCAGTACAAGTTTCTTTTCAAATTAGATTGTAAAAATAAATTGTTGCAAGAATAGTCACTTTACTATTACAAACCTTCCTTATTTGTTCATACAATTTTTCAATTAAAGTTAGAGTGAAAGCTCAAATCAGTAATTGTTATCTACCATCAGCAACTAGAGGATTGATATGTTCCCTTATTCTCTGTTTCTCAAATTCACTTGCCATAATACCAACAGTTTGTCCTTGGGTTTGACACTTGTAAACATTGTCATTGTGTTCTGCTGTTTTCTGGTGCTCTTGAAGAACTTTATCAGCATGAAATGCAACTTTGCAAATCTCACATGAGTATTTAGATTCCCCATAGCGCTTTAAATGAGCTGAGAGGCAACCAGATTGAGTAAATGCCTTATTACAAATTTTGCAGGTGAATGGTTTTTCCCCTGTATGAGATCTTTTATGGACTATCAAAGTACTAGAGCCATTGAAACCTACAAAAAGGGTAATACCCAAAGATATAAATCATAATTCAATATATGTTTGTGTTTATTAATGAACCTTATATTACAAAAATCGATTGTATTTTGAAATATCAATACCTTTATTACAAATATCACATATGTGTGATTTCTCTCCAGTATGAGTCCTCATATGTTTGGTCAATTCATTGGACTGACAAAATGCCTTACTACAAACTGAGCAGACATATGGTCGTTCCCCAGTATGTGTTCTTATATGTGCAATTAATTTGATCCTGTGGAGAATGCTTTCCAACACATCGTACATTTATGAGGCCTCTCACCTGAAACATGTATATGAATAAACATTATATAACTGTTTAACAATTCGAAATAATATAATTTTTATTTTCTCATCACCACATTACAGTAATAGAAGATAGAAAACAAGTCAAAAAAGAAAACAACAAATAATTGGTACACAAAAAATTCATATCGTACAGATTTTGTACATTAATTCATACTTTCACATGGCCTAAAATATTCTTCAACTGTATAAGGTTCAGTTTCTATGATAAGAGAAAATATATTTTTCCTGAAAACTAAGAGGTTATTCTCTTTCTTGATATTGAAAGGAAGGGAGTTTAACAGATAAAAAGTAGAAAATGTTCGCCTTGTGTTATTAAAATTCCTTCCAATATTAGATAAAGTTTGATATTTGAAAAAAATAACAAAGTTCTGTAAATATATAGTCCTGGCAAGGTAAGTAAACCACATCTCCTGAAAACACCTCTGCAGGACTGCCCACACCTCATGCTCAGCACAGCTCTCAATGCTTTCTTTTGTATTGAGAATACTCTCAACATGTGAGAGCTACTTCCCCAAAAAATGAGGCCATAATCCAGTAGTGACTGAAAACTGGCGAAATAAACCGTTTTAAGTACTTCCTGCCTTACTTGATGTTTTAAGACATTTAGAGAGTACATAGCAGAGTTCAATTTATGCCCCAGTTCAGCAACATGCTTTTCCCATTTCAAGCATTGGTCCACATAAATTCCAAGTGTCTTGGTAAAAGTCTTCACCTGAAGGTTGTCGTTTTTGTAGCGAATGACTTCAGGATATATTTGTTTGGATTTATCAGTAGAGAACACCACACATTCAGTCTTCGAAACATTCAGCACAAGCCGATTTTTTATAAATATATATACATATATATTTATAAAATTTATTATTAATATTAATTTATTTATAAATATATATATATATATATATATATATATATCTTATCAGATATGAAGTGAATTGTCATTCATTTTTCATATGAATATTTATTTTTCCACGTCAGTCACGCAATGTTCGACACTGGCATACTACATATAGAAAAATCAATTACTTTCATTTAATTTTCCACATTAATTTTCATGTATCCCTATACGAAAACTAATTTTCTGATCTCAGCTCAATCATGACCGAAAATGGAGGGGATACAGTCACTATTACTGACCGTGTAGAAATAATGACTGTCCGATTGAAAATAATTCCGTATAATCCCAATGTGAAATGCAATTTAAAATCAGTAAAGCATTAAAAATTCTATCAGACAATTGTCTGTTGTGCCTTTGATAGAATAATTTCTGAATGAGTAAGAATGAAACCAGAATTGTACATCCATTGTTAACTAGGCAACACACATGTCGCTTTGAAGTAATATATGTTAGAATTATATTATTAACAATATATGTTAGAATTACATTATTGGTAATATATGTTAGAATATGTTAAAATTGTATTTTTCGTTAAATATTGTTTAATTTAACATATGCTCTTTATATTTATAATATAAGTATTATTGATCCAGATATATTCAGAACCTATTGAGACTACATTACCTATATTCTTGATATTAAGTATTCTTCCTTATATTTCATTAAAAATAGAACAGCATTGATTTATTGAATTTTTCGGAAATTCCTGGAATTAATGAGAATTTATTGAAAAAGCCTAGTTTTTTTTATTGAGATCTCTTTTATCATCTCTCTTTTCATTTACATCATTTCCAAAATAATAATTAATAATAATTCAAATACTAACAAATTATAATTGCTCTATAACATACGTACTCGAATGTTCTTGTTGAATTATATATTCGATATTATATATTAATATAAGAAATGCCTTAAATTAATGGCTCGTAATTAAGAACAAGTTTTGAAATATACTTATCAGGTTAAATCACTCAAAAAGCTGTTTGAAAAATGCATATTATGGAACATTTGCTAAACTTCATATTTTCCATTCGATCCCTTGAAATCATATTTCCAAAATCTAATTTCAGATATATGAACGCTCAGTAGCCCAACGTTATAATAATAACTAAGAGAATGACAAATCAAATTCTCCTATATTAACAACTTTCTCAACTAAATAAACTAGGATCGATAAATATGGTCCGAATAAAAACAAGCTGGGCACCTAACGGGCGAAAGGGCAAGATATGGACAAATTAGGCACGGAGTGGCGATATATGCCGAATTCTGGGCACCTTGTGGGTGTGAAGTAAACATATATATATATATATATATATATATATATATATATATATATATATATATATATATATATATATATATATATATATATATATATATATATATATATATATATATATATATATATATATATATATATATATATATATATATATATATATATATATGCAAAATTTCTGGGAGTCTATATCGACCGATGCTTGTCATGGGGTCAATCTATCGTCCCTTAGCTTACAACACCGCATAAGTCATTTTTACCAACTTTACAGGGACCCAAAAAACTGCGCGGTGTTCAGAGGCCAGTCTATTGGCGACCTGTCACTACCTTTCGAATTACAACTTCTGTTTAACTGAAATCTACATAATATTACGAATGGTTAGATGCGCAATGAGCAGATCTATCCAAAGACATCAAAATGTCAAAATCGCTAATTTTCGACTTGAGCTGTGGTGTAAGCTAAGGGACGATATTGAGTATACATATAAAAAACTCAGTCAGATATATTTTGCTCTTAGATTGACAAGAAATTACTTGTTGGAAGATGTACAGAAGATTATTTATTTTGCCAGCTTTGAATCTATCCTTCGTGGAGTAGAAGAGATTTTCAAAATTCAGAAAAGTGTTCAGAAATTCAGAAAAAAGAGTATGAGATGAGGCAAAAGTAGTTATGCAGAGGAATATTTAAAAGAAACAAAATCATGACGGTTTATGGAGTTTATAGATATATGAATGCCTAATATTTTTCAAGAAAAATTTAACGCTCATACAGCAAATCAATCCTATCCAACAAGTGTGGATGATATTCACTATCCCCAGTACAAACTCTCTCTCATACAGAGAGTTTGCTAGAGAGATCCATCATACAAATGTATAAAAATTTTCAATCACCTCCCAGATGACATGAAAAAAATTGATAGTATAAACAGATCAAGAAGAAAGTTATATGCTTATCTCATTGGAACCTTACTCATTAAATGACTTTATATATATATATATATATATATATATATATATATATATATATATATATATATATATATATATATATATTCAGATACTATAAATGTTGGTGGAAAACTATATTTCTTATTTCACTAAAAAATGGGAAAAAGATGAGCAATAATGAATTGAACAACTAGTAAATATACAACTGAATAATAACTATAAATTACTGTAATTGAAATAATTCTTTACTAAACTAATCATATATTCTGCATTTCATTATATTCTTTGGTTAAAAATATGTTTAGGCAAAATTCTACTATATATTCATATAATATAACTTTTTGAATCGTATTATATAGTATTTATTTTCTGAAAAGAAGCAATATTATTAGAAGAAAAATAGGTATTGACAGAAATAGAAATTGGAAAATTAACAAAGTAAGTTACTCCAATATGTTGCAAAGTACTATTATTACCTTTTGATGTTTTTAACTAGCATATTATATTCAATATTAGTTGAAAATTAATATGCAATGAATGATTATGTGTAATTATTCACCTGTATGTGTTCTCATGTGCTTCTCTAAGTCTTGAGCTTGCACAAATCTTTTAGGACAAACTGTACATGAAAAAGGCTTCTCATTATTATGCATTCTCATATGAATTTTATAATTTCCGCCATGCATGAACTCTTTGTTACATACAGAACACTTATATGGCATATCTGATTTTGAATGGATCTTCATATGCCTATTTTTTTTTGTTGAATTTGGAAAAATTTTCAAGCAGATAGAACATTGATTTGGATTCTCTTGTTTCTTATCCTCATCTTTGGCTTTTTGGGATACCAAGTTAGTTTGGATATTGTTGTTTTTAACTAATGGAGATACATCCATTGTAGATTGTTCAATATTTTGTTGCGTATGATGTATAGATTGTGTTTGTAATGGTATTGAAGTAACTACCTGAAACAGTCAAAATTAATGAATATTTAGAGCAAGCTAGTAAGAATAATCAATGTAAAAAGTATATAACCTTAATTCACCTATTTTAAAGGTACATAAAATTATAAAGGTATAAGTATATAGTTAATAAATAGGTAAATATACACGTTTTAAGCGCTCAATACATAAACATTTTTATTTCACTTTCATTAGAGTAGTGTTAGTTTTAATGTTGTAATGAAGAGTTGTTTCAGCTTTTATTGATGTTAATTAAGAACTCATCGCCACATATATAAATTCAATTCAAAGCCAACTAAGTGACTTTTAGCAGCCCATAGTTTCTAACTGTTTTTTTTTCAACTAGTAGTTTCAAAATATTGTTGTTATAAGTAACAAGCTAAACATTTTCACACAAAACATATTGGAAGTTAAGAGTTAGATATTACATTATTGTTATTATATCTTATAGTATTGGTGTGTTCTTTACAATTAGCGAAATATTCTTCTATATCAAATGTTAGGTAGTTAATAATGTTGGCGTTTACTTGATGTAAATCCATTATAATTGAATATAAACTTGAATTTAAACACTTGAACCTTATGATTTACACTTTATTCACTACATAGCATGACACGTTTTGTGGTTACAAATGACTTCTTCAGATGCTTACAGAATAATGTATTATTATTCTGAAATAATGTAAATTATTCTGTAAGCATCTGAAGAAGTCGTTTGTAATGAGGAAACGGGTCATGCTATGTAGTGAATAAAGTGTAAATCATAAGTTCAAGTGTTTGAATTTAAGTTTATATTCAAATGTTAGAAAAAGAGTACATGTGTTAAGTCATATTTACCTGACTGTGCACTAAATTATTAGGAGGTTGCAGTGTCTGTAAAGTTACTGGATATGTTGTACTATAAATAACATTTTGTATATTATAATTTCCAATTTGAATTGGTGCTTGTGACATATTATTATAGGTATTCATAGGTGCTGAAATTGTTTGTTGTACTGTTTGGCCACTCTGAATGAAAGATTGATCTTGAATGGGAACATCAATTACATCTCCATTACACTCTACAAATAAACAATTACTCTGTGGCTGCTGTATATGTAAAGCATTATGTTGAATTTGCTGCTGCAGCTCATCATGTTGCTTTACAAGTTTGTCCTCTTTATTCAAACAATTTTGTTGTTCCTGATAATGCTCTTTTTCTTTAGTTTTGGATTTCCCTGATTTTAGTATATATGTTCTTAATTTTGAATCCGATTTCTCACATAGTCTCTTGAATTGAAAAGCAACATGTAATTTTGCACAGCATTTTTGACAAATTTGGTGAGGTAAATTATCATTTGGCCAAACCTGCATAAAATAGTTTGATACTTATTTTAAACTACAAATTCAATATAGGTACGAAGTATTACCTGTACTGAAGCACAAGACATTATTTTTCTTGACACATTTACTTTAAATAATGACATCATTATTTCACCTTCTGTTAAACATACTCTACATATTTTCTCGAAATTTAATTCCATATTCAATTTTTAACGAAATTTAAATACTATGCTAAGTGAAAATCACTGTGTTTATAATGTTATATTTTGATATTCATTATTTACTTTAACCTCAAATGCATATTTGATGTTTACTCCAAATTATGATGCGTTCCTAAGTATGAACGAGGTTTCCAGTTATCGGATGGATTCCTAACACTCTTCTCGCTATAGCTAGTTGTGAATTATGAAAAACAAATACATGAAATTAATAAAGTGTTCTGGATACGAATTTTATGAGTAGTATCAATTCAAAAATTTACTTCATGATTGCACGAGTATTTATGTTTCTTCCCTAGTATGCATAAATATTTTAATATATACATATCTCATTATTTGAAAATTAAATGAAGGCTCAAATACTCATACAATTAGTGAAAAAAATTTCAAATTCATGTTCAATATTTTTCCTTAAAAAATAAAACTAGTTTACAAAGCAAACTCTTCATAAAGTAAACTATTCATAATCCGAACGTAATCCGAATTTAACTACTTAAATTCTTCAATGAGGATAGAGTAATGAAAAAATCATATGTGTTTAAATGCTGCGGTGTGAAAATTTCATTCCGAAACATATTTCGCTAAAATAAACGAAATTCATCGATTCATGATTTTTTCAACTGTGTAGGTACTCCAGATCTCCTTCTTGACAATCTTCTTTGTGAACCATCATCTATGAAGCATGAAGACATGTATTCTCTTCAAAAGATTCAAATTAATAATTTCTTTCCTACGTAGTGGTAAACATATGATTTACATTAACATAGTAATTTACATTATTACATTATATTGTATTTTTGTTACATACGTTTCACTTAAAATACATAAAACGTTATGTTCTCATTTACGTTTTCCATGGAAATTGTTCACGATCAACATGATTAATTAGTTATCAGTTTTTATTTGCCGTTGAAGCTTTCTTTACCATGAAAGATAGAGATAGGTATTCTGCATTTATTTGATAATATCTTTTCACTTATTTTGACGGTTTTTTCCTAATTTTGTTAGAATTTTTTTTTCACGTTTCAGCTTTTAAAATCCATAAGAATTACTGTATAGCCTAAACCAAATTTAATTCTAAATTTTCATTACATTTAACCTACCTACAATAGTGTTTCTTACAATCTCGTTGAAAAAATTTGAATTTACAGATTTTTTCGAATAAGTACTTATCTATTTTTTTAATGATATCATGGAATAGTACGAACAGGCAAATTATAAACCCTCGGACAGAGGGAGTCGTATCAGTGAGATCGTCGCCCTCTGAGCCTAGGCATCTATTTATATCTTTAGTACGTAAATAACTATAAAGCATTTGGAAATATTTTCAGTTCCTATAATCAGTTTACTATAATCAAAAAAAGTTGATAAAAACTATTATATCTAATACTGGATGTGCTATTGAAAATATATATTGCTCAACAATTAGGTGGCATACAAAGATTAGATAGTAGTACTACGACAAGTAGTTATATATATATATATATATATATATATATATATATATATATATATATATATATATATAAAAAGTCGAGATATTATTCGACAGTTTTCACTTAATAATAATAAGTTAGTTCAGTCGGCTCATTAACAACTTTTATTAACGAAATGACGAATTAGTCCCTGACTTTTATCTTATTATTTTGCTGAGAAAAGAAAAATGTTAATTGTAATTAATACTATTAGTAAGTACCAAACCAACGTAATTTCAATAATTAGCACTGTTAAATTTTTATTTGTGCTGTAAACAATATTATTAATCAACATTCGAAATTTTTAAAAAAACTAACGGTTTTTTGTTCAAAACATTTACAGCAGTAATTGCAAACTTATTTCATGCATATTCTAAAGTTCTAGAATTATACCTAAAAATAGGGACAATTACATGTATTACGCATTGAAATTATTCAAGATAGATGAAAACAATTTAAAAAATTATCTAATTGCTATGAAAATAACCGCAAGTCTTACTGTAAGATCTGAGATCTGTTCTTGACCTTGTATATTATTTAAGAAATCGTTAAGAATGATTCATAACAAAAGTTGTTTACGGATTCGTCCAGAATCTTCTTTGTTGGAAGTTAAATTTGAATTTGGTGGTTATTTTATTTGAATAGTTGTTCACCAATGATATCACAACGTTTTGAAAACTGAACCAATGATAAGTAGGCTTTCCCCATATGAAGTCTGACAGCCGTTTTGCCAGATGTTTATAAAAGAACTGGTGAACTCCATTTAAGAGTGCATTAAGTTTCTCTTTCTGTGAGATAATAATTTTAACGTGTGTGTTTCGCTGTTTCAAAGGGCTATCTATCTGGTTGAAGTCCTGGACTTTTAAAAAAACTGTAAGCATTTGGAGTTTATTTATGAATGATGAGAGGTTAATGAGCTGGAAGATATTCTATTTACTGATACTTGAAAATTAATCCTTAAAGTTTAGTAAGAATTCAGTTTTCACGGAAATCCCAATAATTTAATGCAATTGTTACATATCTTTCTGATTATTTTTGTGGTATTGAGTCGAAATTAATATTTTGATCATATTTCAATTGAAATCTCGACTGTTTTCAATAGTAATTAATAATGGTGGCACCTACAACTGTTTGAATTGAGATATATTTTCAATATTTGACTTCTTCATATAATAATTTCATATAATTTTAGGATATCACGAAATTAAAAATTGACGTCTTTGAAAATTTATTCATGTTTTTCTTTCTTCAATAGGTAGTTTTCATAAATTAGGAGTTCCCGAAATGGCGGATGTTTTGAATGTAACGTCTCCATCTGAGTGTAAGTATCTTTTTCTGTAAAATTAAAACAATTTTGATATAGAGCAAATGTAAACCAATCTTAAAGAGTTAAGATTGGATTCTTAAAATTTTTCTCTGCCTTTTTTGCTATTTAAATGAAAGAAATTTCCGTGCACTATAATTATTTTATTTAATAGTAAAATATACCTATCTACTTCAAAAGAACTACCAACATCTTGAAAATGAAAATCTTCAAGTTAAGTTTTTTCATGTTTTAAAATTTCATTACCTTATAATTAATTTTTCATTCTGACTTATGAAAGTAATATGCGTGACAGGCACAGAACTATCCCCAGAAATGTCAAATATAAATAATTATGTTCCATTTGAAATATTTTTTGTTTGCATTTTTCATGAGGAAAACGTGAGTGGATTATGATGAAAATGTATTAACTGTAGTATTTATATATAGTAGAATTTATGTGAATATATCGAATCGTATGCATGATAGTTTATTCACTTTTCTTTCGATTCAAATTATACACAATGGTTCTTTTTTTTTATCGTGAACCATGTGTCCGCTGTTCGTTATTTTGCAAGGTCGTAAGAGTTCAATATCTCTTTGAATGTCCGCATAACGCCACAGTACCTACAAAACTATATAGGAAATGAGAAGCATTGTTCGTTTAATCAGTGGAAAGCTTTACTGGTATCACCAAATGTTTTTTATCTAGCGATTCAAAGCGATATATATTTGTCATCGTGTGCTTTTATATGAACTATAGATCAAATTAAAAAATGCAAAATCAAAAACTGCAATATATTTTGTATTTTTCTGAATGCAAATGAATTGAATTTTGTATTTCGCTATAAGTATTTGTGCTTGTGTTATTACATTTACATTTGGAATTGTAGTAGATAATTTACTTATTTTCTTTTTCAATGATTCGGAGATATTCCTGGATGGGAGTTTTCAAATTGTGATGACGAAAAAGATGAATATATAAAAATGCTGAGCCAATACTTTTTCAATATGTTAAAACGGTGTGGGAAACAACTTTTTAATCATTATTTAATATTATTAAAATTCATTTGTTTCAAAATTTTGACAAAATCACAAATTGTAGCGAAACGTTAACGAGAAATAAATTTTACAATTTTTGCTGTCTGTAAATGCTAAGAAGAACTATTCAATAATAATACTGGACAGAAAAAAATTTTTTTAATAAAAAAGATCTGTTTTCATCTGTTTTGTTTTTTCAGTTTCTTGAGAAAGTTTATAAATAAACGACGATATGTTGCAACACACATTTTTGTGGTTGCAGTAAAGGCATCTGTTTTTTCTCATACAACAAATTAACGTCAAGTACGTGCATACGCCTTTCAGTGCTCTAATTAATGTTCTCAATGAATCTTCCGTTTATTTGTATATGTCCGCCTAAGTATTGTAGACAATGCACTCCAATAGTAGTGAAACGTTCAATGGTTTAAAGTTAAATAGCTGTAAGCGTTACTTCCTCCTTCTGCAATGGTTTACTTACGTCGTTTCGGTATTGAAAATTTTTAAAAAATGAGTAGTGAGTAACGGAATGCTAGCTCTTTTTTACGATATCGAGTGTCCTCGAGTCTCGGATCGAGTTGCCCTTTTATCAAAGAGACAACAGCTCGAAAGTTGGTCGAAAAAGAGTTAGCGCGGACAGAAGACGGGCACACATGACTGGAGGTCGCCCACAAGGCGTGTAAACGTACCCAAATGGAATTGCATTTCCATCGCTTGCGAGATACCCGAAGCGGTCATGACCATATAAGTGTGACCAACCGTCGCACTAATTCTTTTGTCTCGATGCCTACGTACGTAGAAAGGTAATCGGGTCGCTAAAACAGCCGAATAGATACTGAATATATAGGAGGTAGAAAACCCGGCCTACGCAGATTTTATCAATCGATAGTACCTACTGAAAAACGTTATGACTGATTTTTAATAGGATTGATTATTTCGTTGAAATTGATTTGCTGATTTGGTCACTGAGAGTTGTAGAACATTCATATTATCTCAACCAGTGGTTGCCAAAAAGGTCGATGAACTCCGAAGGGTACACTTAAATAAACCTCCAGAAGTTCAATGAAACAGTATTGAAAATGGCAGATATAATGTTATAAGATCGCAGAGGGGGTTGTTTTCTATCGATCCATTTGGGAGTTTGGGAAATTGTTACAGGCACAATTGCTGCTCTTTTCTTAAACAGTTTTGCATTTCTCTTTATTTTACCATCTTGTGCAGTGAAGTCTTAGCAGAATTTGGTCGTAGGAAAAAATTAGGTACAAAATCATCAATATGAATACTTTAGACCTAGTAGGAGCTCACTGACACAATCATAATTGAGTGTTTGCTGTCGAACCTTCATGTTCGACATGAAAGTCCATTTCATCCTAAATATCAATGATGATATTTGTATTCGATTGTAGCTTGTGAAATTTATATCATATCTTTTGAAGGTTTTCAATAAAGAGACTAGTACTAGTTATATGAACTTTTTGAAACTTTTCTCTTCTCAAAAATTTATGCTTATATCAAATTTACTTTTGCATTTGAAAGTTTAACATTAAACATCCAAGTGGTTCATGGTAAGTAGAATATTTTCCAGTCTGAGGGTCTGAAATGTTTGAGAATCGCTGGTCTATTCATAGTCAAAAATTATGTTGCAATCAGCGTCTCTTTGTCTTTATTGTCTTATCTAACCACCTTTTGTTGCCATTTTCCCCATCTTGTACATAAATTTAATGAAGCCGGTCTCGGTAGCTTAGTCGGTAGAACTCCCGACTATGGTGCGGTAGAACTCGGGTTCGAGTCCCGCTGAAGGCATGTGTTTGTGTTTGTCTATGATTTAAGTAGTTTAAATAATGAAATATGCTGGGTAATGTACATCGATTACAAGCCCAATGGCCGTTCGGAACCGGCGTTAAACTGTAGGCCCACTGAATTAAAAAAAAAATTTAATGAAAGGTAAATGTTATGTAAAGTATATGTATATGAAATATAGAAATCGTTGGGCAGTCGCCAAGAAACACACCTGCACTTATTATGCGTAATAAGACGTGAAAACACAAAATGCTTAAAATGTTAGCGTACAGATTGATCTAAAGAACAGCTTAAGTGAAAAAAAGTATATGTATATTTTCTTATGTGCTCTGAATTTTCCAGCTTTTTTCTCGAGGAAACTATGTGCTAGGTAACTATAAGGTATCTTCAAGGTCAATAACTGTATCGAACATATTCCCATCACACCTTAAGGTTTCGATAAATCATTCGCTACACCCATACATACATATAAGGGAATAAAAATATTTTTTGTTTAATTCTGGGATCTCCAAGGGTAGCATGCAGTATTTGACTATTTACAACGAAGGATATTAAACTGAGTACGTGACATCATTGTTTATAAATTGAATTTATATCCAAATTTTCTCTTTGTGGATTACTTATTGTAACTCGAAATGAAAATGTATAAAATAAATAATTATTTTGAACATTAACAATTTATTTGGAGATATATGATTAAAATATATTTGATATTATATAGGTATACAAAAATTATTTCTATTAGTTCTTGGTTAACGGTCTGCAAGACAAATGTGCTGGGTTCGATACAGTGTTAGACTTTTGTTAATGTGTATAAGATTAATGGTTTAATCTTATCATTGATTAGATAGGTAGTATTATTATAATGTAAGCCCAATGGCCGTTCGAGACTGAATTTTTGATTCTTGAATTTGAATTTGATTTCTGAATTCTTGACAAAAAACTCTATCGGAATGCTCTGCGATTAGTATTTCCTTATCAGTCGGATAGAAATCGTAAATATAACAGTTTAACATACTTTGGAAACGTCAGTCAAAAAGTCAAAACCTTTTTAAGTAAACATAATTTTAATATTTCATTTAAAACGAACAATAATTTATCAAGACACATTAAGAACAATAAAAACAAAATTAAAAGAGAAGACAAATCAGGTGTTTACCAATTGAATTGTGGAACATGTCCCGGTATATATATATATATATATATATATATATATATATATATATATATATATATATATATATATAGGTAAAACAGTAGAAATTTCGGTACTAGAATACAGGAACATAAATATAGCTTCGCCCATAATAAAAGTAATTCGAATTATGCTAACCATTTATTAACAGAAAACCATACTTTTGATACGAATTTCAAAATTTTACACAATATAGAGAGAAGTAGTCAATCAGATAGTTGGGAAATAGTGGAAATAAATCGGCTTAAAAACTCTGGAAATTTGCTCAATGAACAGATAGAATTAAACAATTCACTCTTGTTAAACCTTTTCAGGTAATAGAAATTATTTTTCAGAATGGAATATCTTAGGTAAAACCAAAACCATAGAATCCCAAAATTCCCTGATATTTATACCTGTGTTTTTCAAAATGCTGTTATTATTCTGTAAGCATCTGAAGAAGTCGCTTGTTACGACGAAACGCGTCATGCTATGTAGTCAATAAAGTGTAAATCATAAGTTCAAGTGTTTGAATTTAAGTTTATATTCAATTTTAATCAATTTTATGACTCTCAAATAAAAAATGTAGAAAACATCAATATTTTGATGATAAAACTTTATGATTTTCTCATAAAATATTGCTATTGTGCTACCAATTTATGATTTTATTCATAAAAGATTGATATTCATGTTATTTTAGCGCTTATTAATTTAAATAAGAATAGATATATAAAGACGATGTTGAGAACTCACGAAAATTCGTCGGAAACTTTTCTTTTTATTTACTTAATGTTTCTGCAACCCAATTGGACTTTGAAGTGGTACTATTGTAGAGGAAGTTTAATTTTTAACATCTTGTATAAATTTACTGAAGTATCTTCTATATATACGTCTGTTAAATCAGTTAAATGTTGACAGTCATCAGTAAAGTGTCACGATCTTTTGATTCATTAGATTCATGAATAAATAACTGGTCGTAGAACTCTCAGGTGGGCGATTAGTAAGTAAATAAACATCACACTTAATTCAGGTTATTGTACGATGTTGAAATGTATGTAGGATTTATATTTTCATATGTCGCAAGTATAGAATATGCATTCAATATCATCATTTGTCTATGTTCTATTGAATTACTATAGAAGCATAGAAAAAAGAACTACCTACCCTAATCACTCTGGTTAGTTCAATCTATGTTAAATGAAGAATTATTCTAAATCATAATGATTTTAAATGTGAATACTGAAAATAGTTCAGGAAATTAACATGTACTCATATTTCAGCACATGTTAAATAAACATTACGAACATGCTTCTTCCTCCTACGCTACGTTAGGACTTAGTCCTGCGTTTTCTACAATATTACTTATTTTTGAAAAACTTAAGTTCAGTCGTCGTCCTAGAGTTTTTGTGGTCTTCGCTTTATTGACTTATTCCTTCTCCACTGTTTTGTATTGTTGATATTTTTATATCCACTTCTCTCAGCTATCTTCATATTCTTCTGGCCTATCTTGCCACATCTTTTAGCTCAAATGTCTCTAATTTTCTCATTTTTGATCAATGCCTGCTACAGGGAATAGTACAGAATTTCTGTTGTTCTTAATAATTGTTTTTTGGACATTTTCTGTCTTTCTTTCAATATCATGCGTCATAACGGATGGTAGATGTACTCATGTTTTCATTTCTCTCTGAACAGGTTGGAACATGTTGTCTGTAGAATAGATTTCAACCAAGAAGCGATCTGATCATTGTTCATTTTTAACGACTTTAAGATCCATGCCGCTCCTTGAAATTATGTTCGCTTAAATCCCGGAAGCTATTAGCGTTGTTGTAGCGCCTTTGTTCTACTCGGAAGTTCCGAGGACGTTTGCCTCGTCTCAATAGGCCATCGTTCCGCGACCCTCCGTATTTGGTTATCTTGGCAGTCGTTAAAAATATCCTACTCGAAGCTTTCTTACTTCTACGGAACGGTGCAGTATCGCGCACTCGTTTCGTGTACTGCAAGAAAAACGGGCTAGCAATGAGTCACCGGGAGAAATTATTCCAGGTCATTTAACTGCCCTGGCGAATTTAATCCGTCGTTTTTGTGCGGATTCCTAAAGGAGGATTTTCAACTGACTCACTGGTCGTGTACCTATTACATGACCGCCAGGAGATATTAGCAAGTTTTACCCTGTGGTTGAGATGGCTTATTAACTTGATATGATCGGTTGATATCGTATACCTGATTAATCATAAAAATTGCAAGTGTGCTATCAGCCTTTACCTCGGACAGAATAATTTCCTGTTAATTAATATATAGTAAACTAGCGATTACATACCTGGTTTAATGAAGTGTTACTTTGGGTTATTTTTACGCAGCGCAGCGTCTGCGATTTACGAATGAATAAATCAACAACATACCGAGTACCTAGTGATAATAATAATAAAATCGTTCATTTAGCATCGCTAATATAACAATCAATACAAAAAACAAACTTTTCGTATTCGAAGATAGCTATCACATATTCATACAACTTGTAAAATTTTCTATAATTATTACAGTTCTTAATCGTCACCGTTAGGTTATTAAACATTCTTAGTCCACCAGAATATATAGAATTCTGAGATCGTTTAATATTAGTAATGTACTACATAAAAATCATCTCTACGTCTAATTCGATAACAATGTATATCATTAACAAATAGCCAACTCATGATGTTTCATCTTATAAATGAAATCCATTGTTCTGTCCTTACCTTTGCCTCATATTTAACACATATATTACCTTCAACATACTTTGAATAGGCGATTATCTATTAAATCTCAAGATAATTCCTTTATTCTGCAATACCTGAAACTTACTGAGCTCATTTCAATTTTATTCGCGATAAAAATATACAAATATCAATAAAAAACGGAAGATCTGAACTTTAAAACATAAAAGTGTAAAGTAAAAAAAAAAATAAATAGTAAAATAAAAAGTATAAATACAAAATAATGAATACAAAGTATATTTTGTTTATATATTCATCCCAAACATTCCACAAAAGATTTCGAGGTGTAGGTACTAATATTTTGTGAAAAAAAACAGAATAATATTGAACTTTCTGCTGTTCAATTCAATTTCAATTCATTCACGAACGTGATTGACATTGCTGAAAATTCCAGTTTTTATATCTTCAGAAGACCATTATAGACTTCAGAAACACCATTAAAAATGGCGTTTGGTCGAAGATGGTTCCTTGAGATTAACCAAGGCAACCTCCTTCATGGATGGGGGATAAGGGGCCTACATACCATTTAACTCCCTTAACTAGTATCTGCACTAGTTACTGGGCTTTTGGCTGCGCGAGCACATTGTACTTGTTTATTATATATATTGTATTGATTCCGAAAATTAGACATGAAACATTTCTCCTGAAAGAAATTCCGAAAATAACAGTTACTTTTATCAATAAGAAGGTTACAAGTAAGTACAAACATTGACAATCTTCACTTTGAATAAAACGCTTGTTCAATATTTGAAAGACGCATTAACTTTCCAAAATGTTAGTTCAAAACTAAGCACGAAAATCTCCAACATAATGAATATGAAGTCCTAAACTGGAAACACAATTTTACTTACAGAATAATATTTCACAAAGTAAACGATTAATTATGAGTAGTTTTTTTTGTTGGCCATGAACTTATACATATTAAAATGTCAGGCAATGAAGTGGGAATGTACGGAAAATGCAACCGACATACCCTCATTTCATTAAGTGCACCGATCACGTGATGACGGAATAAAATTCCACATTGGTAAAAAGATGATATGCGCCAACTTGATAATTTTCCGGTTCGATTATCAGAATAATTTGAAATGCACCACTTTTCGTAATTGGATTTATTAGCTACCAAGTATAATATGAATTTTGCTTCATTTCTTTTAATTTTACTATTTATTAACAATAATATAAAATATTCGTAATATATCCATTGAAATTTGTGCGTCTTGATCATATTCGAAAAGGTTGCATTCAGAAATGAAAGTAAAAAATGTATTATACTCACAGGCAGTAAAGAAATTTTGATGGGGTTGTTAGATATACTAATCTGTAAAAATATTTGTACTGTGTAAAAATTTCACAAAACTTTTGTGTACACGAAATATATAATTTTCTTTTCGGCGCTTAGTATCTTATTTAGTGTGTTTGAAACCCTTGGGTTGATTTGTTGAAGAACTTGTTCAAAAATTTCTTCTTATCTTACTACTTGCGAAAATACTCGCTCATAATGATAACAGGTAGGTATATTTAGAGCTGTCGGTAAAGTAAATTTTAACTATTCCAAACTGATAAATTAAGAATAAGTATAATAATTCCTTCAAATCAGTTTAAATTTATAATTTACCTATAATTATAAAGAGAACATAACTCAATTCAAACAACAAATACCATATAAAAGAGTTGGTATTATACCATCGAGTCACTCGAACCTAATTGGTAAAGTAATTCGTTACTAAATATAAAACAAAGTTATTTGTTACAAAAAATTTATTACAAAATTGTTTTATTTCTTAACGTAAGATTAAAAGAATTTCTTTAATAAAGTGAAACTAAAGTTCAAATGTTCAATTTCTTGAATGGTGGAACTAACTTGTTTTGGTGGTACATGTAAAAAAGTAGAGTAGTACTACCTATAATTAAAAAGCTTTGAATGATTGCTTCAATAAATTATATAGTTATAGTGAATAAAGCACGCGATACATACCTATTTCTTGCTGATAATGCATTGTCAAATATATAAATT
This sequence comes from Henosepilachna vigintioctopunctata, assembly GCA_030704895.1. Classification (NCBI taxonomy): domain Eukaryota; kingdom Metazoa; phylum Arthropoda; class Insecta; order Coleoptera; family Coccinellidae; genus Henosepilachna; species Henosepilachna vigintioctopunctata. The sequence goes on along the minus strand of JARQZJ010000010.1, from coordinate 1,005,787 downwards.
CTTAAGAATGTATTAGCAACCCGAAACATGTCGTGTGAATTAAAAATTTTTCGAAATTGAGCCAAGTGTTTTCAATTATAATTCCATTCTTCTAAAGATTAATAAAAATGTTACGAGAAAACTTAGTAAGCAATATCAACCTATGAAAAACAATCTGAAAATATGGAAATACTTTGTTTTTTTACAGATGAAATTATCGTATTTATTTGACTTTTTTGATTTCTTATCACGACAGGAGGTTAATAGCTGCATATGTAGTAAATATTGGAATTTTACGGCTTTCAACAAAGTGTTTCGCTTTGTTGTTTGATATTGTATTGACAATATTCCGTTACAAACATTTGCAGTTAATTGAAGTTATTTATGAATAATTTGTTTCATATTCTCAAATAGTAATTACTTAAAAACAGCATCGTATTGAATTATTTTTATAGGGTTTTTGTTCATCATGTTGAATTATTGACTTGATAATGCCAATTAACTTTCTCACAACGCTTGGTTAAAAAAATTTGTTAGATTCACAAAAAATCAATCAATTCAGTAGTCATACATGTTGGGTTGCTAATTCATTGTCACGAATTAATACATCTGAATTAAACAACGTGGTCACAATATAACTACGATATTCATCACTTCAAGTATTGTGAAGGCATACAGTGAATTCAATGAATATACAGGTAATTGAAACCACTAACACAAATGAAAAAAATTAAATCCTTTTCTGTTAACAATTAGATTAACAGGTTTAGTTTGAGACATTATACTGTATCGAAACACTGTATTAAAAACAATGAATTAAAATTAAAACACTTGGCTTAAATTTCACTAAATATATATAAAACTCTACATATGTTTCGGGTGGTTAACTCATTATCAAGAGTATACAATGATACTCAATGGTACTCAGTAACATTGTATTCTCTTGATAATGGGTTAGTCACCCGAAATGTATTTAGAGTTTTATATATATTTAGTGAAATTTAAGCCAAGTGTGTTAATTTTTATTTATTGTTTTCAACATAATCTATTGAAATAAAATAAAATAATCACTAAACATTGTCTATGTGATTAAGGCAGTGATACGCAGAAATGGATTTTACGTACAAAATAAGGGTACTTTCGTTCAAAATTGGGGATTTTGAGATTTTTCATACTTATTTTTGAGGTAATTATATGAATACATATAGTGATAAATATAATGAACTAAAATCCTGAAACCTATGTAGAGTGAATTAAATAATTGTTTGAGTTTGAGGAATAGCCAACTGTTTCGGCCATATATAATTTTATAATCTGACAAATATTAATTTTAATGGTAGGTACATTCAAAGCAAATTATTTTACTTTTACTGATTCAGTTAATTAAATAGACTTTAATTTCATAAATTGATTGATGAATGTGGCAATACTGATGAGAATTCAATACCATATTGTAAATGAAACTAAATTAAAAATTTAGAAACTAAATGAAACATTTATGGTTTCAAATATATTTTGTTACGTGAATTAGATGAAATGAAGAAAACAAGTAGTAAATGTATGGCTTTTTGAACAAATTGAACAAAAAAGCATTTTAGTCCATATGTACAGAAATGTAAACAAGAATAAGAAAATATAAGAGGAATAAGAAAATTTTCCCTGACAAGGCATCAATCTGCCTATTCCTTGTCAGAGGGTTGATCAGTTGCCGACTGATGGACTACCAATTTAAGGCCCAATTCTCCCGATTCCTGGAAATCGCTATGAAAGTGTTCGTTGCAGACAAGACCTCAATCTGCCTACTCCTTGTCAGGTGAATGAGTTGACTACTGATAGACAACGTAAGAACTTATCGTACCACTTGAACTTATTACTAAGCTAATTATTATCAGTTGCTTCTCTCTTTTTTCTCATTTTTCATTACTTTTATGTATCATGCACTCGTATGGAATAATAATCATCTATAGGTTTAGAGAATTATAGTTATACATTACTTAGGAGCGAAGTGTCCTTTCCTTATTATATTTAATTAATCTGTTAATTCGATGTCAGTGCTCGAGTAGAAGCTGAGAGGCGCCAAGTAATATACGAATTGACGCTCTTAATTCGACGTCGGTGTATATATACGTGGGTAATATTTTTCGTTTGAGTATTCCCAAGTTAACCGTAAAGTAAGTTTAACAGTTACGCCAATGCGTTACGAGTTCCCCGTGGGGCGGCATACTAGATCAGAATCAAAAAGTCCGGCGATATTGGGAAAGATGTCGCCGTCGCGGCGGCGGCATCCCGACCGCCGACGCCGGCCCGTATCGATTGCTCGACCCCTCGACGCGTGCCAACCCGATCCTGCAATGCAGTACCGTACCAATTATCGCGTCCTGTGGGTAATTATTTCGAATTGAGAATTTGCCATCACCGTCTATGTCGATTTCGGTTTATATTTATCCACGAGATTGGAAATTCCAGCGTGGCTCGCCTTATAGGGGGTTGGCGAGGGAAAATGTCCTTCTCGTCTATAATTACGTTGTTTATTCTGAATTCAATTAGCCTTTTATTGATATATATTCTCGTTGAAAAATTGAACAAGTATATTATATTGAAATATAATTGTTCTTTTCTTCATTGAATTGTATAATTGAAAACATTAAGGCTAAATATTCTACAAAATTCTTGATCGCACTCGACATATGTTTCGGGCTACTAACTCATTATCAAGAGTTTAATACAATCGACATATTTTTAATGCTACAACACATTTATGAAATTCTTGATGATGAGTTAACAGGTTGAAACATAAATCGGGTGTATTTTAATATTCTTTCATTTTAATGTTCTTCATTAAAAAACATGTGTTTCTTCAATTATACAATACATTTCAAAATGTTCTGCAAACTGTTGCGTGTGAAATAGATTGACATTGAGTATCATACTTCATTTTATATTTTGACGATTTTTTCGAAACTTTTTTTATCACTTCGTTTGACCTAAACGCTAAGCCACTTAATCACTACTTAGTTCTCTGTGTTCGTGTAATTTAGGATATTTAGTTTAAGAAGATGGTCGCATTTATCTTTCTAATTTAAGACATTATTTTCCTAACGTTATTAGTATAGGTACAAAATTGTCGGATGATGAATTGATGATTCGAAAATTTGTTTAGCAAAGGCATTAAGCATTAGATCTGAATTTTATATGAAATCTTCCAAAGTAGACGATGTTGAAATTAAGTTTAATGGAGCGTACGGAGATATGAAAATGATATTACTGTATGAAAATTCAAATATGTTTTTCGATAAATAGACGAAAAAATTAGGTAGGTAATTTCTAATGTGATCCAGGTTTATCGAATCCTATTATAACGAACTGCATGACTGTAAAAAAGAATTTCTGAAATGTATTTCCCTAACGCTACTATGTTTTTTTTTATTCTCTAATACCTATTTTGAGGTACTATTTCGGTTGCACAAACTGTCTAAAACGTATCTGAATCTATTTTTCTATTGCAAGCTACCCTGTGTTATTTCATTGCTTTGGAATGTTACTACTGCTTAATTAACCGTCTCATCGATGTTTTCTCGCTAATTTCATCGTATTATCGTTCACCTCGATGATATTATTCACTTTGAAAACAAAACACTTATAACAAATTGCAGCTTATTCAATGCAAATAGAAAAATTAGAAGCGCCTAAAGATATCTCTCGCGAAAACAATTATCGGGTATTGGTATAAAATACGAACAATTGTGCTCCAAAAGTTATGAACATATATAAACAGTTTACCACTTAATGCGACCAATTTTTAATATTTTTCTGAGTAGTATAAATAAGTAGATTCACAGCCGAATTTAATGAGGGATGATATCTAGATTTCTCGTCAGTGGTCTGTCATATAAATAACGAAGTACTAGTTGGAAATACTGATTGTATTATCCAGTTGTTATGATGATTAACATTATTGACGAAAGCAGTTCCGAAGAATATTATTGTGGGTCATAATTCAACGTTATATTTGTGAGTACGAAGCAAACATCGTAATTTCCTCGGAAAAATATAATACGGAAAAAAATTATCAACTCATTATGTTATGATATTTAATGAACTTCTAGATGTATCCCCTAATTAAATACACTTTGGTAGATTCCATATTATTATTTCTCGACCTATCTCTCGGGTTACTGACCCATTATCAACAGTTTGATTCAATTGTTTTTAATTATTCGATACATCTCACAATGATCTACTGAGTGTTGTGAGAGGAATCGATTAAATTTACTAGACTCGTATACAATTACTCATTCTGAATAAACTTGCTTTGAACATTGATTTATTGGGTTTATATTTGGATTTCGTCGATGAAAACCTCTGGATTAGCTCTTCGTTTGCCGGCTTTTTACGCCCCTAGCAACAAGCCCCCAAGAACCCCACTATTACAGTCCTGAATCTGATTGCCGCCCCTCAGAGCGCCGTCTCCGACGGGCCACCACACCTGTGCGCGTCTAGTTTCTTCAGCCGTCTACGCCAGCTGGTCGAGAATACAGCCACTGCCCGATATCACCATATCAGAAGGCCCTTGCCTCGACGCCAAACCTAACTCGTCGTGTACAGCCTAATTCGTTGAGCAAACGCGATAGCGAAATTATCTACCGGTATTAATATTCACCACCACATTCGAACGTTTCGAATCGTTGGCATTTTTTCGTCTTCAGGCGTATATCGTCACCGCCAACATGTTGATCGGATTGGTAAGGGAATCGGTAATGCAGTGTTTCTGCCATACGTGCAGGGCACCCATCGCTGCAGTTCGTAAGTATAGAACTTTTTGTAATATTGTTCTTAATAACGATGAAGATTCTGTAGTTTCAATAGAATCAAAGTTGCTCTTTTCCATTTTTACCGCTTGTGGTCCTACCGGCATTTTGACTTTTGACGACAGTTCGTCGAGATCAACAGATGTCCTTTCAAGGAAAATGGAAGATGTTTCTCAAAGTTATTTTTAGGAATGCTTCACGAGTTCATTAATTCAAATAATTTCACATTACATACTTCGAAAATCCATGAATTTGTAAAAAAAATCTTAACTTTTGTTTCAGATTAAAAAGTATTTTATATTTTTTAGTATTGCTATTTCAAAGGTATTGCTATTTCATTCATTGCAGTAATTTATTTGCGTAATGTAAATTTTCAATTATCTGTCGGTTTGAAAATCCAACATCTTGTCTGCCGGTCGTGTCAATAGAGTTCAATACTTCAAAGGGCAATTTTAATTTGTATTGATTTGTTCAAGTATTCCCTAGAAAGAACAAATTAGGATATTGCAGCAAAACTTTCTCTTCGTTTTTACTTTTCGATCAATCAAAAAAATTATTTGATGAATCGTAAATGTGCATACTAATTTCTACTGAAATTTTTCATTTATTTTGCACATTAATATAGGGATTGTTCAATGATTCTAATAATATTACTACCTTTTACAGCTCAGAAATATTCTGCATTCAGAAATTCCATGGCACAATCGATTGAGTATTTAAGGAGAAAATCCATTGCAGTATATACCAATGCACCAAATTAATTGAGTTTGTAGTTATTACAGTTGAATACTGCATCTCTGTAAATCTATAAAACTAGTAATTCATACACAGTGGAGACAAACTGAGTTTTCCTATTCATTTCTTCATACTTATGTAGAGCAATTTCTATTTCATTTGCTGAAGTAATACTCTAAAAACACTAAGCAATTGGTATTCAAGTGGCATTTTCTTTGCCACTGTTAATTCAGCTATAAGGAAGCTTATTCCCGAAAGTAATTGTTTCTTCAAAAGCAGCGAAATAATACCCTTAGAGTAGTGTCACCAACTGCACTAATCTTGGCACTATTCATCAAAGAATTTTCAAAAATCAACATTTCGTTTTATACCCCTTTCGGAGGTATTATTGCTGTGGTTGTTTTTCATTCAAAAATTCAGGGGACTGTCGGTTCAAGCGACAGTGTCCTGGGAAGAATATACTGATATTACTTGAAGGGGTTCAATAACGTCCCATTAAAAAAAAATTACTTCTCTCGGTACAAAATTTGCTTTTAAACTAGTAGGTATACCTATAACAAAACATAAGCTGCAATATCCTATTTTATAATCAGTTATTTCAGTACAAAATATCGATGAATTATGTTTGTAATTCAGTGTGTGGACATGAACGATCGCTTTTAGTCGTAAATTGAGGATTTTTATGTCATTAACAAATTTAAACTAAATCCCAACTGACTACTAGTAAATGTGGTTATCGATTTTTTTCATAATGGTGAGTTAGTCTCCAAAATAGTTTCCCCCAAAATCAAGATTATGTTGATGAATAATCATTTTCAATGATTAAAATGACGATTTTGACGGTTGGATTCAAAAACATTCATTAAAACATTTTGGATTTTTGAAAATTGACAAATGTGGGAAAAAATTAACAAATTTTGGATTACTACTAACAAATCACAAGATTGCATAGAAGTAATAAAACAACTAAATAAAGTTTTCTCAATATTATTTAACTATTGCGTGTTTCGAATTAACAATCCTTCATGGGATGCTAGATTAATAGAATATAATAATTAGATCATTGAATTGTTAAATATTTTGACACAACGTGATTGATATTGTTTTATTATGAATATTAGTTCCTAAGTGTCAACCTAATCAATTAGTAACAAAGAAGAGAGTTATACGTTTTTTGTATAATCCAAGCTGAAATTGGAAAGGTCTTTCACAAGGAAGACATTTGTGATAACATTTGATAACAATGTGGTAACATTTTTCAATCAATACAATAACTGAATTTTTTTTTATGTAGTAAACTTTAATTTCGATATTCTAATTGAGTTTTTCTTTGTACAAAGAGAAATTAAAGTCTCTGATTTAAAGAGACTTTATATTTCATAGTTTATTTATTACGGTCTATGGAAATTATTAGATAATGATATTTCACAAATTTTGTTAATATTCAGGGACTGAAATTGGTGAAATAGCGTTTTTATTTATTAACGTCAATTGACCTCTTGCACAATACCTAGTGGATTTTGTTGAAAGTTTATTAATATGAAGCGAAACACTCGACTAAATTACAAAAAAACATATAAATTCAATAGAAATATATTTCGAGTTTTATCAACTAGAAGTATATTTTTCAGTTTTTCTTTATATATAGGTAAATCTTAGTCATAATATAATAAAAATTTTATCATATTTTTTTCATTGAAGAATATTCTGATAGAAAATGTTATTTACAGTTTTACGGAGTTTTTTCCCAGATTTTTCAGAACATATTATCTAAGTTGTCTTTCTTTTGTTAATTGAGGACATAGATATTTATATTATTTTCAGATATTCAAATATTTATTTAATAATTGTATTTTAGATTACGACTTGTGTAAAAATCGTTATTCATGTTGTATTGCACCAATAACCTATTAATAGGCGAATCTCAAAAATTAATTGTCGAAATCATAAATAATGAATCTTTAGATACGCTAGTTGAGTGCTCTTCTCTGTTTCCATTATAAGGCGTAGGTTCAATAGGAATTCTTGTTGAATTATGCTCTAATCCTAACTATAAATTATGATTGCAAAGTCTGCTTAAGATACACATCAAATTTATTACAAATAACTGTAGATACTGATTTGCTATATCAATGCAGGGAACATTTATAATATCCATCTCTTCTAATAATTGGTCATTAAATGCCTCAACTATGGGCAATTTCATAGCTCCACTTAAATGTATAACAACCTGTTATCGATAATAATCGTACATTTTCAATTTTCAGTATCTTCAGTATTTTACGACTACCCAATTATCCTTTTTCATTCAATCTAAAATTCAGTTTTCTAGAGATCTGAACTTACGCAAGGAATAATGTTAACGATACTTTTCCATATTCAAAACAATATATAATGATTTATGTCTTAATTTACAATAACTATCGTAATTGAAAACTATATAAATACCACCAAAAATGAAAGACAATCGATCTGCATTCTTTGGTTTTACTGACTGTCATTACATTCATTTAACTTTACTATTGTTTGCTAGCTTCGTCTCATTCGAGAAATTGTTTATAATAATTTGACGTTTACGTAAAAGGTACAATCACTTCGATAATTGAATTTGGTGTCCTATTGCTTTCAAATATTCAAAATGAATGTTTTCTGCGAAAAATTTTAACTTCCTTTCATTGGTATCTTCTCCGGGACATAATTTGATAATATTCATTGCGATTCAATTCAATCTGAATCTGTCACTTGTCATGTTGGGAAAAATAGTCGCGTTCAGTTTGCATGACTCATTTTTGAAGTTTTCGATCGTTTATTTAACATGCGATCGTTTAGATTCATACGAAATGTACATGTCGAGAGGAAACTATATTAAAAATTGTATGCAAATGTAGGGAGACCCTGGGGGATGGAAGTCTCTGTACGAGTTGTTCACGATTAAACTATCACTGCGTTATTGCAGAGTTGAAATATATATCACGGAGTTCAGTGAATCCATTAGGGAAATTAATGTTTGTCCCGAGAACTAACTTGTCGGGACAAAGTGAAATTCGATAGTGATATATTTACACATATTTTTCACGTTCCATAAGATCGAATGTTGGTATTTCACAACATACGACATATTTTCTGAAGGGTTTTTAGACATTTTAATTAATGTTGAAGTTTTTATGTTTCCTCGATTCTCCTGAATTATTAATATTAAGTGTTTTTTTGGAGACTGAGTAGAAGGTGGGGAGACTAGACTGTAGATCTCCTTAAGTAGGGCTTCTATGGTTTCGCTTTTGTGTCCAAACGATCGATATACCTACTCCTCACTTATGGGCTTAGGGAAATATTCAACTGCAACAAGGGTCATTTCATAGGAGTCGAACAAGAAGGATGTAATCTGAAGTTACACATACTGTTCGTTGTTGGGACTTATTGGGGTTCATTCTCCAGCTCTCTTGGTAGCAGTACAGAGAGATGTAAAGTCTAGAGTTTATCACTATAAAATTTCCAACTGTCTCCCAACTTTCTCAAAGGATCGAACGTATTTATAGGAGATAAATAAACGTTTAACTATATTCGATTGAAATAAAAAAATATTCAAACCCGAATAAAAAATCTCAAAATAAGGATAATTTATTCTAAGTAAGGCCCTGTCAACAAAATTGCAGTAATAAATTGTAATGGTGTAGAATCAGATGACACCTAAACAAATAATACAGGGCGTTTATGTCTGGAGATCGAGCCCATCTCCATGTTGTGTCCCATCTCGTCTAATTCAGCAATCTCCGCATATTGCTGTTGAGCAACGATCCCTAACATATGATTTTAACCAAATGTAAATTTGGTGATGTACCATCCTGCATAAACCACCCTGTTTTAAATGGTATATCCTCCAGAAACTCAGTCAGCGTTTCGAGAAGTTCCAAGAAGCAAAGAGGTTGTTCTAAAATAATTATAGAAGAAAATGACCTAAGCCATGACCTCTTGGATTTCTATTTACTTAACGCTGCTTGTTATCGATTCTTTCATTATGCTAAACTGTAATATGGGAACGGCGGAATCAGTTCATGCACATTTTTAACGTTCCTATATGATTTAGTCTCCGTTTTTTCGGCGTTTTGTTGTATATAGGAAGGTTTTTTCATGTTAGGTATTGACTAGAACGTTTCTCAACGTTTGCTCCAAAGTCTTCCTCCCTTTCGAGATGAATCGTCGAAGGTCGTGAAAAATTTATGGAGGTCGATAAGTCGTGAAAGGAAACAAGACGTGGATTGGAGGCAGCGTCTGCGATGACTCATCGGGATAGAGGGAGCGTGTGTAGGTTGCTCCGGCTATTCCGGGCTCCGGGTTAGCGTGCTGAAAAGCCGGCTCTTGCCAGTCGGGATGACGCCGCACTGGCAATAAACTCCCTTCAACTTTTAACCGATATTCTTGAAGCATTGGTGATAATAACGCTAGTAGAAATTTGAAACGTAATATCTTTTCTGGGGAGGCAGAGCCGTCAATTGCTTATTTGTAGTATGCTGCAAATATATTGCAATTTATTATTAGCAATATCCTTCTTATTTTTAGAACTGTATCTTTTTTTTCTACCCGAGAGAAAAAAAGTGCTACGCATTTAATATGAAGTTTCTGATTGCTGAGAATTTTTAAGGGACTATGGAATAGAAAATCTTGCTTTTCATATTTATTTGTCATCCCAAGAGTAATTTGTATTTGAATGGGATTGTTTTTATGTAACTCTTCGATCAATATTTTGGGTTATCGTTTGTTGGAACCGTTATTTTTAGTTTTATCACCTATTTCCGTAAAACCTGTTCATTTTAAGAAGATATTTCATGCGGTTTTGAAACATCAAAGTCCTACGCTATTCCCAGATTACACTAAAGTATATTTCAAATCGATGGAGTTTTCCGCTCGAGGATTCAAAATTGCATAATTTCTTCGTGAATTTGGCGTTGGTTTAATTCTCCAAATTCGTTGCTCTGTTGAAAATCGATTCTGATGTGAGTCAAGGCCGACCTCCTTCAAGAGTGAATAATGGCATTTTGATTAGTAGTTTTGGTACGAGATCCAAACAGAAACGAAAATGACATCAAGAAATCGATAGCACACTTCATCATTATTTGATGTATAGAAGAGTATGTATAGAAATTAACGATCTGTATTGAATCATTGATGAACTGAACAATCTTATTTTATTCAGTGTGATAGAAGTGGCCTTTTTCTCTAAATAGATTAAACAATTTCTTTCTATATTCTAAAAGTCAACATTACCCATGCAATGAATATTTTACAGAAATTTTGTAGGATGTTTTAAAAGTAATGTGAATTATCGTTGGGGGCTATTCGACATTCAATTGTAAGACTAGTTTCCAGAAATATGTGTTATTGCTACCATTCTTTGTGACGTTCGTTCTTTCCAAAGCAATAGGGAAGAACGTCCTGATTTTAAGAGCCATTGGAATATTTGAAATACCAAGTAAAACCTAAAAACCAAAGTAAAAAAGTAAGACATTGTTATCATAATGATTTCGTTTGTGTTACCTTAACATCGATGCCTTATGTATCTCGTGGATATTTGAAGTTGTTTATTTAAACAAACTCGATCTTAAACATAGAAAACCTTCAAAATCGTCTAATAGCGGGCTGTAATGCTATTTCCAACAATATTGGAGTTTTCCACAGTCTATTAAACGTCAATGGGTTTTCTATTACATGTTTACTACATTTTTTGGTTATGTTTATCACAATGTTACCTCCCCGATTGAAATAATTAATATATGAGCACCTTTCATTCATACACTGATAAAACTTATCGCACTTGCATTCATAAAACTTGTCATCTCAAATTTAGACAAACGCGTTCATATTAAATGAAATCAAAATGATTGTTTTTGAATATCGGGTTTACGACATAAAATAACAAAACGTTAATCCAGCGACTATTAATTAATGGAGACTATTTATCATCAGAGTACCTATCTGTATGCGTTCATGTCCAAACATTGTGTCCACAACAAGTGGCTTTCGTATGAGAATAGCATTAGAAAATGTTTCTTTCAGCTAACAGAAGACAGTTTCCTATTACAAAAGTTAAGACGAAACCTAGAATATCTCAGCCAAAGAGGGTTCAATTTGTCAGTAAGTATACCATCATATTCCGTTACCAATTGATGTGTTTCTACATTAGCAAATGTTTTTGTATTTCTAAGTAAATAAAATTTTATTCAGTGAAAAATTCGTTATTCTTTATTAATAATCGCAAAACAAATCAATTTTGTTTTCATTTCTCAACTGAACACTGATTCACATGTGAGTTTGAAGATTTGTTATTATTGATTTGTTCTGTTATAAAACTAAAAAACTCATTATTCAATCAGTATTGTTTGAAAAGTTGAAATTAGCCGGTTCGTGAAGAAAGTGGGCAACGTTTTATTCACTTAAAATAGTCAATACGGTCCCTGCATTGCACCAGCTAGTCATAAACAGATGTCGTTTTTCGTTTGAAAAGTCTGTACGAAAGGGCTATGGCACTTTGCCACACGTTTTGCTTGTTCGTCGTTTCTGACATTTGTGGAAATGAAAAGTAATAAAGACTGAATTTCCCGGAAGAAATTGACGTGACAGTAATGTCCGTTGAAGTGTTATTACGCGAACAGAAATTTGTCACTCGAAGGTGCAAATTTTCTGATTATTAAAGTTATATAATAAATATATGATGTTATATAATGATATATGAGGTTTAGTTTTTATAATATTTTTAGTAGAACACCAAATCACCATACTTAACCCCGAGTACTAGCTCCAGGAATAATTAAACTATCATTCAACCATCTGATACACAAAAGCTTGATTGCGTTTTTGATCTCACGTGAGATTTTATATATCATAAAAAGAAATTTGCCATCTTTTAGTTGTGGATCATGTTTAACCCAAATATTCTCACCATGTTTTCTACTGTTTTTCGTAGAAAAAAACCTCATATTTTAATCTCACGTGAGATTTCATTATATCTATCGTCTAAAAATTTTGCCATATTTTAGTTGTGAAATATTTTCGACCCAAATATTATCGGAATTTTGAAATATTTTTCACAGAAAAAAATCTCACATTTTAAGAGCACGTGAGATTTTATTCTATCATAAAAAATGTTTGCCATAATTTAGTTGTGAAGCATGTTTGCCCAGATATCGCAATTTTGAACTATTCTTCGCAGAAAAACTCTCCCATTTTAATGAAACGTGAGATTTTATAATATCTATCGTAAACAAATTTTGCCATATTTTAGTTGTGAAATATTTTCAACCCAAATATTACTGCAAATCTGAAGTCTTTTTCGCAGAAAAAAATCTCACATTTTAGGGTCTCACATTATCTCATTAAATCTCACATTATGAGATTTTATTATATCATACAAAATGTTTGCCATAATTTAGTTGTGAAACATGTTTGTCCAAATATTCTCCCAAGTTTGAACTGTTCTTCGCAGAAAATATCTCACGTTTCAATGAAACGTGAGATTTTATGATATCACAAAATTGTGGAACATGTACAACCCAAATACTGTCAATTTTGTAGTTTTTCGCAGAAAAAAATCTGCGATATTTGCCGAAACATTTTTCTACTTCACCTAATATTAGGTAAGATACAACTCGTTGCCCTACCCCTTGAAACACTATTTGTAATTTATGGACACCTTCACTTATGTGGCCTACGGTCCAGTGTGATTCTCTATGCCTTGCTTACAATATGCCACAGCTCGGTTCAGTGTAGGCGTATATACTCCACAGTCGTAAGACCCTGGTGTTCATCTTCCTTTCAGCTTATTGTGGAGTGCAACGCTGTCAACTTTGAAAGTTCGCTGTCAACCTTGATCTTCGCTATGAGTTTAAGCGCCCACCTCAAAACACCTTGTTCACATTACAAATCTCTATGTTCATTGGGGTCTTATAATTAAATATTTTTATATTCTAATTCTTCAGGTAAATAGTGGTGAAAAAATGCATTTTGAGATTTATCCTTTGAAGCCTCTTAGTGATAATTGATTCACATTGGTTCTCATTCATCTCTAATATTAATTCCAGTAGCTAACTTACTATCTTAATGCCCTCTGTGAATAATTTCGCTTAACTCATATAAATATATTTGGATATATAGTACCCACATATATCCAAAGAAAAAAGTAAATATGTAGGTAGAAAGTCTAATAATAACACAATATATCAAGTGTTTCAATGAGGTACTCAAGTACTCAAAGTTACTTTTCAATGTTTTGTAATATATTCTAACACAAAATAATATGAATGTTACTGTAGATGGTAGTAGGAAATAAATATAATAGGTAATAGTAATAGGTAATAATGAGTTATAAAAAGTAATCGAGAATATGCGAGAAATGAAGAATATTTGTAAATACGTATAGATTGAAATTAATTGAACCCATTCAACACCTAAATTGAAAATACTTTTTAAGACTTTACCGTGAGGCCCCGATTAGGCAGTTCGGTTTTTTTTCAGCCACAATCGGCGGGAGGCAATTTTCTTGTTGCTCGGGCCTTATCGATCTAGCTACAGGCGGCTTGTCGACACCGCCGTTGTCTGCCGTCGGACGTGGCGCCTCAGAGTCTATACAATTACGGCGGGGGCAGACGATGTGCCGCCCCCGCCGGGACCTGAGATCCTGCTTCGATACGCAGACGGCGTTTTCGGTCTGTGACTAATCAGACGAGGGAATTTCACGCGGGAGGATAGGAAAAAGTACGTAACGGCCGATTTTATGACTACAAATTCTCCCTTCTGACAACGCACTTGCGAAATGTTTCGTATATATGAATAAGTAACAGACAACATGATATTTCGTTGACAACACGTATTTTATCTCTAGGTATACCACACAAAATTTTGGTGTTTTTTGCGAAATAATTTCGTGTAAAATTAAGATTTAAATTATTTCGATTTCTCAAAATTATTTTGATTTTATTGAAAAGTTTCCCTAATTTTCTGATAATCTAATTTGATGACATTAAGCGTCATATGCTGTACAGTAGTTATGCAGTTCATTCAAGGCAACGTATATATTTTTTAGCAGATAAATTAATACGATATTCGCGTTCTATATCAGTTTTTAATATATTTTCTTATATATCTTCTTTTGAACTAGTTAGTTTCAAACATCTGAGATGAACCACATAACAGATCGCAGAATAAAGTGCTTTTTTTCTTTAGAATTGATAAGGCACTGAAACGCTTAGCCGGTAAAGTTCCTCGTAAAATAAGTGCACGAAAATGTGTCACATTTGCCGTTAATTATGAGACAGCGTTATTGTTGATTCTGTTGTATAACAGAACGCCGTAGCCAAGTTCAAGTTGTACGACCTTGGAGATGGAAAAAACAAAGTGGCCACTCTTTAAACTTCTGTATTGATTCTCTACGGATTGGGAGATTTGATCAGTTACTTCGCCCTTGAGGTGACTATTCATCCTTCATGGAACCTCCAAACCGAGAATTTCAACAATCGATTCCATCAATTCCAACTTACATTTACGGGTTATACCGATAGCTTTTACTTCTAAGTTCTTAATACTTTCTCGCAATTTGAACCTTTTTTATATATCTAAAATAGATATAATTTTCAGTGGAATGTATATTTTCAATAAACACTTGAATTGATCATGAATGTGAAAAACATTTTAAATTGCGGTATCTTTATAATTACCATATTATATTATAATAATATCGTATCTGGATTAATACGACATTATGACAATATCAACGTTGATAATAATTGACGACATAAAATTATTGCTTCATGAAATGATGTCGAATAGATTTGTAGACATCTTTGAGGTTATTGACTTATGTCGCTATGAGGAGTGTTTGTTTATTTTATGCCATTTTAACAGTTCTTTCTAAAATTTGTATTTTTCTCTTACCTGCAAATAATTAGTGTCACTGCTGGGTGTTGACTAAAGTTTACCTGAGATAGTATGTTCTAAGAGGGATGCAGGCGTTACTTACCAAAAGGTTGAGGGCGTCACTAGCACTTACCGCCCTATTTTTACAACTATGGTCACGTAATGCGCCATTTTTAAGGAATGGTCAAAGTGAACAGTTGACAGAAGCACCATCTTACATTATATTCTATATTTATATTTCTCAAAAGCAATGTGAAGAATTATAAACTCTTTCAAATTTCCAAAAATTTTTTTATATGCCTAATGTCATGCATTTTACTTCATAAATAATTAGACTTTGTTTAATTCTATGTCGGAGCTATCTAGCACATAATACTTATGGCGTGATGTCTCAGTAAAAGTATAGAATTGCTTTTCGTTAACTAAAATCGTTCATGGATTGTTTTATCGAACATATTTATGAATTTTCATTATTTTCAGCGACCGAGGTCAGATGTCAAGAAAAGACGAGGGGCGGTCTGAAGTATGAAGTAATTTTAGGAGAACCAGAGGTCAAGGCGAATCCTCCAAAGAAAGAAACGTCTCCCAAAAACAGCATTTCTGTAGAAGAAATAGAGGAGAAACTCAAAGCTGCCGAGGAACGTAGACAGGTATATAATTATACTTATTCAAAAATACAGCTAACTGATTTTTGCGATTTTCATAGCAACTCTAAAGAGAACAATTGCTTCGACAAAACATTGATTTCACCTATTGTAAATTATGATACACTAAGTTAAATTTTGTTTTTCTTCTACTATAAGGTTGTTGAAGTTCAAGCTTTTCTCTTGTAGCAAATAGAATCAAACAAAATCGCCACATGGACGATGAAAATGCAGAAGATCGAGGAGGCATCTCGTAAAAAAGACGAACAAACAAACCACTTCATTTCTCAAACCAAAGAAGCGCTAGAACAAAAAATGGAAACTCATACCGAAAAGCGAGAAGCTTATATAAGCGATCTTAAAACTAAACTAAAGGTGAGTGGTCCAGGCTTACGATTCTTCAATAATTAAAGTTATATATATATATATATATATATATATATATATATATATATATATATATATATATATATGAAAGTTTTTAGCAATAACAGGCTTTTTTTGATATGAAAAAGTTTATTTTTGTTAAATAAATAAATAAAAATAAACTTTTTCATATCAAAAAAAGCCTGTTATTGCTAAAAACTTTCAAAATAAAATATCTTAAACAGGCAATAGATCAATTTCAAGAAATATATATATATATATATATATATATATATATATATATATATATATATATATATATATATTTATATACATATATGAAAATAGATGAAGGGCATAGGGAGAAACATGGAATGTCACAATAACAATCAAGTGAAAAATTGTTGAATAAATAATTTGGACATTGAAATATGATACAACCTGAAATAAAACAATAATATATCATTCATAAACAAAATATATTTGTCTTCAGCCTGTAATAAAAAATCATTTTGCTTGTATATATTGAGTTAATACAGGGGTTTCCAGTCTATTATTCTGTGCGGCTCCATCAAGCCTACGCTCAAATACTATGCCCCCTTGTCACATCTCAACTACGATATAAATTAAACAGACGATGAGAACTTCAATGAACCTTTTTAATCAAACATATTATATTAACGATTGGTGAGAAAATTGTGCTTGAACTTTATTGACGAATTGATGAATTCCTGGCTTCATATTGGTCAGTACAATATGACAGTACATCACTCGTGCCGCGATCGAAATTATGGATTTAATAAATACCTAATTGCGCCCCCCTTAGATAATCCTACGCCACTGAAGTGGGAAGCTCCATTTGTTGGGAATTCTTGAGTTAGCAGAAAAAAGGTGAACTGAGTTTATGTATTATCTGTGAGAGTATTTTGATCAAGAGATCAACAAAATTCTGACAAGGCATGGATATCCATCAATTTGCCTTTAAGACAGAACCTCATTGTACTACTTACAGTTCTGACAGTAAAAACTTGGAGAGATCGACGGTATGAGTGTTACGAGACTTCCAACAATTCCGATTCGAGACTTCCAACTTCCGAAGAAGTCCAACAATTGTAGTGATCTCTATGAGAATTTGATTTTGAATGATTCTTCTAATAGGTCGGGATAAAAAAGGACATGATATCCTATACATGACTGATTTTTTTCATTTTCTGCCAAGGGGTTGATCAAATTCAATCACTTTCAAGTGATGTTCCATACATGAGTGATTTTTTCATTTTCTGCCAAGGGGTTGATCAAATTCAATCACTTTCAAGTGCTGTTCCAATCATCAGCTGTTTCACAAAGTGGCTTCTGGAATTCTGGACATTGCTTGATATTGCACTGTATCAATATTTTTTCAAATACATGACATGTGATGTTGCATCATTTTTCGTTTATTCCCATATTTCCGTGTTTATTGAAAAAAATTTACAAAAGAGCACGAAGAGGAAAATTAGAAGAATCAAAAAACACGAATGAATTTCAATATATAAATACTTACATAAAATATTTAAACTTAAACATGTTTGAGGCATACATTTCATCTTTAATAATATGCAATGTCTAAATTCAATTAAGAATTTTCAAATATTCATTCTGGATTCGTCAGATGCAAAAAACTTCCATTCAGTAAAAAACTTTTCAAGTAGACAATTGTCCACCTTTCTGATTAAACCCACAACATTTGTTTGTAGATATGCTAAATTATATTTCTGAGATTCCAGATCCATTTTTTTCCTGTTTAAATATTCATAATCAGCAACAAATCGAACAAAATCCAAAATGTACAAATTTGTGACAGTTGTAATTTTTCTCTTAATGAAGGCATACCTTCAGCTTTCTTTTTGTTTCAATTTTAAAATGTTGCGCAAATACTTTTTTGTAGCACCAAAACTCTTTTGACTTCACTTCTCAAGAATTTTGCCAAAACACCAACCAACATTCAACACACGACGAAATAAAAGCCTGATATACATATAGCTACATGTCGTAGAGTGTCAGTTATAACTTTCACGCATAGCAATACCTTTCAATATTCGTCTCAAACCTTTCAATATGTTTTCCTGATACAATCTTTTATCCATTTCCACACCAGGAAAACACACATTCCAGCAATGTGTGTGTGGGTGTTATTATATATCATATTTATTATTACATTTCTTGCAAAACCTCGACAATTTCTTTCTGCTTGCAGGATCACATTGAAAACGTTGAAAAAACTAGACAGTCCCTCGACCAGCAAACCGAGGAGGTCAGGCTAGCGATGGAAGAAAAACTCCAATCGGCAAACGCACTTCGAGATGAGAATATCAAAAAGATGCTCGAACGCCTGAAGGAACACGTAAGTATCAAGATATATTCTCCTGTTCTTGCATTTTCGTCACGTCATTATTAATGTTCATCATTCGCCACGCTTGCATGTTTATGTTGCTTGATACTGCGCAGGAGGAGCAGGTGAAAAAAGTTAGAACTAGCAACAGCACAAAACTACAACAATTAGAGGCAACGGTCCAAGAAAAGTTGGAGCAAGCTCAAAGTAGGAGGGCACAGCTGGAACAGGAACAAAAAGAGAAATTGAGAAATTACGTAAGTTCCTTTTAGAGAAACATAAGCATGATTTTCTAGAAATACATTGTTTGTTGAGAAAAATGTCAATAATAAGATCAATATCTAATTTTATATGAACAAATCCAACGCTCGTTGGATGTTGATACATACCATTTCATTTTCGGGTATTGCTCATTACTGTAAATATTGATCAATATTTCTTCATTTTGATTAAGTAAAGATGAATGCAATCTTATTCGTAAGGAGAACTTTATTCAAGCAATTGAAACTTAGAAAAAACTAAACCTTCTATAAAGTACCATTAATACATGTTTAACTCGATAACTGGTCATGTGTGATACAATTGTATAGCTTTTTTATTGTGTGCATTTCATATGGAAAGAATATCTATATTTGCTGATCAAACATGTATTCAAAATTCATAGGTTTATTCCTTGAAAAATTCTAGTAATATATTTCCTCTTTAGGAGTCATTATCATTAGGTGATTGTACATAAATATTAGTGCTCTTAAATTTTTGTATCGTCCAATAAATAATCAAAATATTCTCTTCCTGCTAGGATTCAGATATCCAATCTTGTCTTAATTATTTGCCAACTATCAAATTGTTAGTGTGTTTTCTAGTCGACAGCCATAAGAATGGAATCTACACGGTTCAACAATTGTAATTTGGCACATCTTCTTTATATAAACTCACAAACATTACTCAGACCAACAGCATACCTAACCTAGAAGTCGAAGCAAGCACATCCACTTCACAGGCACTTACCTACGTTATTCCAAAATCTGTTCCACAGACGTGTAGACAGTTTCTTGCTGTAACTAATTAAATCATATACAGTAATTCGTTTTTGCAAGTTGACCACTAGAGCGGTAAAGTCTAGAGTTTCAGATTTCACACTTCTCAAACATAGTTAGGTATGTCATTGAACGTTAAACAATCATCAAATGACGAAATATTATGAAAATATTCTCTAATATTTGTCCCATATTGAATATACATTGTATGTAACGATTTAGTTAGATTATTGTTGAACAAGGTTAGTGTCTTATGTGCGTTATTTTGAAATTTTCAAAATTTCATTTCAAGTAGAAATACTAAATTAACAGTTACGATTTAAAACGAAGGTTCCAAAACGTATAAAGAACAAACCGTAGTCATATAGAGAGTCATGTTAAAATCGCGAGCCGTTTGAGACTTTCACCTTTCAGATTGCGATTCACCCGGATATTTTTAGAGAAAAAAAAATTATATTAAAAATTGAACTTCATTTTCACGCTCGTCAAATATTGTATTTTAATAGTTCTTAGGTTTTGAGTATTTGGTTGATGGTCTTGTGGCGTATGATGGCAATCTCTTTGAATAGTTTCATGTACCATTGCCCGCAATATAATATGAGTATGATAGGCCTGATATATACAAAGATTTCTAGAATTATAGTAGAAATGTTTTTCTTTTTTAATTTTTTTGATCATTTCTCACTTCTAATTATGTATCATCTGAGGAAATCCCAAGGGAACTAATAATTTAAAGTTCAAAATAAGTGATGGCTTCAGAAAGTCTCCTTTAGCATGTTTCTATATGTTAGTTAATGTTTAAGATTATAAGATTTAAGACCAAGTTTGTTAATATGGGATTACGATTTATTGACATTTTCCTAAAATTAGTCATTACGCTCTCCAATCATTGATGGATGCCATTCCCAATTTTCTGTGTTTTCAATGTGCATGTTTTTTTGCCTTGTTTAGAATAATCGCACGTTAGAATTGAAGCAGACCGTCGAATCTACGATGGAAGTGAGAAAAACGGAAGTATCTGCCCAGTTGGAATGTAAGTTATCGACTGCGGAACAGAAAAGGGAGAAAGAAATTCAACGCAAACTTGAAGCGGCCAAAAAATATGTAATTATCAATTAAAAAATCAGAAAATTATTTGAATTCGGGACTTTCGAAGATTTCAAGAAATCATCAATGAGCAAATGTTGCTACTATGATCCTTTTTGATTTCCTACATGGAAAATAACCATAAATAAATGACACAGAGGTTTCGCTTATCTCTTGGTGAAACATTATGTTAAAAACAATAAATTGTCACTGAATATATAGAAACTCTACATATGTTTCGGGTGGCTAACCCATTATCAAGAGTATTCAATGTTACATGTGGCAGTAACATTGTCTCACATGTAACATTGTATACTCTTAATAATGGGTTAGCTACCCGAAACTTATATAGAGTTTTTAATATATTCAGTGAAACTCAAGTCAAGTGTGTTAATTATTTTAATTTATTGTTTTTAACCATGAACAAATATGGGAAATTAATATTTAGTATCAACTAACTATAAATTCCAAGACCAGAAGTAGTAAAATAATAGAAAGACAGAAACATGAAAAAGATAACACATTTGAAAAAAAAAACAAGAAGTAATATAGAATTTCGTGGATTGAATCACCATTAGGCAATTTATAACAATACCTAATTTATGTTTGAGTTCCAGTTACAATAATATTCTAACAAAGTGTGTCAAGATGTGTTTCTTACTTTTCTCTTCGATTTATTGAGTAGTGAAGAAGATCAAATGGAAATCTGCAACATGATGAGTTCAATGATTTCCATTTATATCTAATACAAAGAACAATTGTTGATATATGTACACTTTTTACATAAAACTTCATCTTCTCCTGGTGCTAATTCTAAATTGAAACTACAGACTATCGGGGACGTACCTATGAGAGGATGATGAAAGGGAATCATTAAGGCTTAGTCCGTAACAAAAGGTGTTGCCAAATTTTCAATCTCAAAAGTTCTTTTCTTGGTCGATCATTGGAGATGAGGTATTTAATATCCCCTTACCTACGTAGTTCACCTTTAATGGTTTACCTAAATGGTAACTTTAACGTACCATTATATTGCTACGTAGTTTCCTAATAAATCTACTACATGCTATATTAAATTTGGGAAAAACATTCTGGTATTTCAGGAAATACGTTTATTTGTTGAAAGATGTTGAATTTGCCCCAGAAACGTGTCTTGCAACTATTGTAATTTTTTGTAATACATGTGGAAAATATCGAGTTTCATTTCCAAAATATATTGTTATTCAATAATAATGAAAGGCTTCCAAAAAATTATTAAGGATCATATAACATTGCGACTCATTTTTCTATTTTCGTCACTGAAAATTGCTGCGGATGAAGCTTGGATTCAAATCGAAATTCTCGAATTGTCTATAAATAATTTTTTTGAGTTAGGCTTTCACTGTTTTCGGTATTTTTCATAGAACGAGCGTATGGTAGAAGTCAAAAACACTGTCGAGAACGCAGAGGAGAGCCGTAAGACTGAAAAGGTTTACAAAATTGAAAGTAAACTAATTTTAGCGGAGCAAAACCGTGAGAAGGAAATTCAAAGAAAGTTAGAGATTTCGAAAAAAAACGTAGGTATCGTACAAAATATGTGGTAAATAATCTATTATTCTTTCTTCAGAAATTTTTGTATTAAGTTACTATCATTTAGACATTAACATCAGTAAGTGAAACTCTTTCTGAATTCAATTACCAATTGAATAGTGCAGCATGTGTAAATATTTCCTACATTTCAGTACTAAGCTGGTATATGTCCAAATTCGAGAAATCAAAATTCATTTGTGAATTTTTGGTAACTTATATTAAAATAGAAACCCTGTGGTACTCAATTCCAATAATGCTGTCTGTTATTTTTCGTTAAGGTCAAGATTTAATCAGATAAGTGGAATCTATATAATCAGTTTTTAATGGAGTAGAAGAATTCGTGCTACATTTATACACTTCTTTCTACATACAAGAATTTTGTTTTCAGGCTTGAATAAAGTTATTTCCTCATTAATGTGTTATGTTTCGGAATTTTTTCTGATAATATAATGACTTCATTTTATTTGCCTGTCCGAACCTGTATAGGCCTAAATATAAGCAGATATAACTTTTCATCAAGAATATATTTCTGAAATTTATTCTTATTGCAAAACTTGAAGTTTCACAAAAATAATGAAACTCTATTCCTTACTGAGTTTTCAATAATTTAATATTATTACTTTCAGGAAAAACGTGCTGAAGTCGTTCGTCAAAATAAGGCAAACATTCTTGCTACTAAGGAAAATCCATCAAGTGGTTAAATATGAAGGTTGTAGTGGAATTTTATATATACATACATATTATCTCTCGCTTTAAACTAAATAGTCTTGATATTTTCATCTTCAAGATTGAAAACATCGTATGAGAGGATAATTTGTAGTTAAGTTTTTCTCTCGAAAGTATTTGCTTTTTAGACTGATAGATTATGTGATTATTTTGTAACATGTTTGTTATTTCTTTTAATGTATTTCTTATGATATTACAAATTGATGCTCATTTGAAACAGTTTCATGAATAATTATGAGGTAATACGGAAACTAAAAAGTATCACAAGTTTTTTAAGGTAAGTCTCAAAACTAATATAGGATTTCAAAATATGTGTATAATGAAAAAATATTTCGGAAACGACCAGCTAGCTTTAGCAATTCGTGTGGAGTATTGATGATTTTTTTGAAACTACAAATCATTGACGTTTTACTGTTTTGTAGAACAATTTACTATGATGAACTAGTCCAATGGAAACCTTTATTGAAATATATCAACACCATATACACCTCTACAGTGAATCATTTTTCAACTAGAGCTTATTGATATTAATAAAACAATTTTTGTACGCATCTAAAAATATGTTTCAAGGTTTCACATGATCAAATGTTCAATATAATAACCTGAGTAATTTGTACTATATTATGGAGAACCCAATATATTAAATTTTAATTAAAATAAGTATGGGGTGGTTCTCGAAATGTGTAAACTCTATCTTTGAATTTCTAAAAAATATATAAAAAATTTTATTGTGCTCTACTTTATATTCCTTTTTTTAAATAAGGTTATTTTATTGAACACAAAATACTCCCAAAAGAATTATTAAATGTGAGATATTTGTGCTTAATTGGAGAAAGGGCTTGCCCATATCAATAAAAATGCCTCGTCTGCCTTGTGAGTGATAGCGGAACGATTGTATGTTGAAAGAAATATTGCTTAGCAGCAGTTTAGTTGTTCCAGTTTGTTCTGTTTCTACTCAGTATTTTTAAAAATTTCCAAACAGAATATTCTTGAACAAACTAGACAAGCTTCTGTGATCAAATGTTGGAATATTTTAATGATTAATGAATTTATAAAGAATGAATTTGCTACATAAATGTAATGACGTAGTATTTGTCTAACGTTTTAGCAAAGTATCCACCCCACATTTTAATAAAGTATCTTTGTATTAAAAATATAATCCGTACTTATTTTAACTTACCTATGATTATTTATATGTTATTTCCCTTTTTGAACTGAATTTATAATTTTACTGTTCATTTCACTAATGTTGCTTAAATAAAATTATTAAAACATTGTTTTATGAATTTTTATGTTCACCTCGTACATTCCATCTAGTCATTCCTAAGGTGATCTAATTTGCTATTAGAATTAGCTTCATTCAAAGCTGATGAATTTTTCTAATGTAAGTATTATTCACAACCAAATTTTAATGTTTCAATTCAATGTAAACAATTTATCATTCAATAATAAATATTCAGTATTTTTAGAATTGTAAAAAATTAACATTAGACATAGAGAATTTAAGTTATACTTCACAAAATAGTTCAATACAATTTATTACTCTTCTGAAAATCCTAATGGAAAAGAATACATGATACTCTCAAGCTGTTATCAATACATAATAAAATATTACTCTGGTTTTGACAATGAACAGTTGATCTCATTCACATAAATATTGAAATTGAATGTGGTTATCATAAATTAGAAATTCATCAATAGTATGTTATAAAATTATTTTTAAACATATTAGATTAAAAACTATTCCAGAACCATTCAAACTGTTGAAGGCTTAGAAATATAAGCAGTTACAATGAAATGAATACAGTGCACTTTTTTGTGCGAATATCAGCCACAATGTCATTGTTACTGATAACTACTTCTAAATGAGATCTGATTAATATAATAGTAGAAGATCGAACTGAAATCGATCTTCACCGAGCTGATAATAGAATAAAACATATTTTATAACAAATTCAGTATATTACAAAATATGTTAAGAATGGGTTGCCTAAAAAAATCCTGGACAGATAATTTTTAAAAAATAATTTTTTTAAATGTTGCAACATCAACATAATAAGAAATTTTTTTCCCTGACTTGGGTTGCCTATTTTGTCAGGTATAAACAGGTATGTCGATGCCAGTTACCTTCACTTGATTGGATAATAGAAAACATTTTATATCAATATAAGCGTTGTTATATTGCGAACACGTTGATATAGGGTTGTCTGCAAAAAACTTGGTCCTAATAGGGGTTTGCGAATTTGCAAGATTTCAATTTTAACTCTAGTGGAAATGTGTGACGGAGAGATCTGAGTTGAGTATAGCGTGTAATAATAAAGACAGTTAATGATGCGAGAATTCGTATTTTTATGAAGAAGTACGGCGCAAGAGAAGACAGCGAACGATTTTTAAAGGAGATAAAAAGTTTTGATTCCAACTTTATACCGCTATGTTGGATTTCCTTACTACAAAAAATTTTAAGGACTATATATGTAAATTCTAAGTGGCTCAATGCAACTGATGCTGTATGTACGAAATTAAACCCTGAAAGCTACAGTTGGCATTTAGATGATTTTTCAAAACCAACTTGTTTTATCGGAGATCAAACTCCTTTGAAAATCCAGGACATTTGTCGAAATGGAAGAAATTGAGGAAGAAACTAATAATGAGTCAGATGAATTCGAGAATCAAAATTATACTTCTGATGAATCAGATATAGAACAGAAAATATTTATTATAATTTATTTTTTATTGATATTATTTTTGTATTTATGCTGTATTTTTAATAAAATTTTCAAACGTAAGACAAGATTTTTAGTCTGTCTTTTTTTTATTTATGAATTTGAATTTTCGGCTGTCCACATTTTTTCTCATGAATTTAGAGAAAAAAAATTTTCAAAGTATTGATATTTGTATTATTTACGTCATTATATTTTGAGTTACAAAAACTTGTATAAATATATGATACTTATAAGTCAATAAGTAAATTCATTTATTTATATTAATTAATTTATTTAATTGAGGTTATATTGTGTAATATTTTAGTACTATAATATTATTATAATACTTAATAGTTTACTATAGTATCGCTGTCATTCTCTGTTGTATGAATACCGAGCATGCGCACTTTCTTGTATTCGTATTACATGCGACTGCCATGTTGTATCCTTTATTATTACACGCTATACTCAACTCGGATCTCTCTGTCACACGTTTCCACTCGCGTTAAAATTGAAATCTTGAAAATTCACAAACCCCTATTAGGACCAAGTTTTTTGCAGACAATCAATTATCAACGTGTTCGCAATAAAACAACGCTTATATTGATATAAAATGTTTTCTATTATCCAATCAAGTGAAGGTAACTGGCATCGACATACCTGTTTATACCTGACAACCGAGTAGTTTATCCCGGTAAATAATAGGCAACCCAACGGCTGCACATTCTATACGTTTCATACTTTAAGTCGGGAAAAAAATTTTCTTATTATCTTGATGTTGCAACATTAAAAAAAACATTTTTTAAAAATAATTAAAAATTGTCTGTCTAAGATTTTGTTAGGCAACCCATTTTTAACATATTTTCTAATATACTGAATTTGTTATAAAATATGTTTCATTTTATTATCAGCTCGGTGAAGATCGTTTTTAGTTCGGATCTTAGACTATAAAACAAAAATTTATTTTGTGCTAATAAAAGGTAAGACTTCCTTGAAAAGCATATAAATAAGTACTGAAACATCACTTATACTAAACAACCTCTATTATGTACAAATTTCATTCTTAAATCCAACATTAAATTCCTAAATATGCACAAAATATAAAAGTGAGAAATAGAGTCGCCACAAGTATCACAATTGCAAGCCACATAGGAATGGTTTCTGAAAAAAAAAATAAAAATTGAACATCAATCATATACAATGTTATGAAAATGAGTAATTCAATTAATTTTTGAATGAAATTCAAAATATATGTGTCCATTCATCTAAAATACATATACAACAATTTTTCACACATAAAATGTATATGCTATTAACTAAAAAATGTAATATTCTAAATTTTAATATATTTTTAAAATTTGATGGAAGTATTACTTACTTCTATAATATAATGTATGAATGCATACATGATTATCAACAGATATTGACAGTACAGCTGCTTCAGCATTACTTGTTACAGTGTGGGAATCTGCTGCAACAGGTAGAAATTCAAGTCCTGTTACAAACATAGAATGAGCCCCAGCAACATTTAACACTTTCTGAAAGAAAAGTATAGTTCTGTTATAATATATTCATGTAGATATTTAATACCAAATCGTATAAAACTTTTTTGTTGAAATTGAAAAAGTCAATTATAAACTGCAAAATTTCACTCAAATTCACATATAAAATTTAATTATCCATACATACCTGTAAACTGAAACTAGCATGAATTGATACAGATCCACTAAACATGCTACCCACAGCAAGAAATCTCCCATCATCTCTAACTGCCAATGCTGAAAGACTTTCATCAAAAGTACACGATTTTATGAGTTGACCTGATTCAGGTAACCATTTCTGAAGGAATGATTTCTGATTTCTTGCAAGACCAGTAGGATTAGCAAGTGTATATATTGCACAAAAATCCTCATCTTCAATTTTTCCAAATCTGTTGAATTTAAATTATCTGTAATTAGGTCAGGAAATAAAAAGTAATGCTTGAATAAATAAAAATGTGTGATGAATACTTCCTGAACAACCTTGTCACACACACACAAGTAATAATTTTCATAAACAATGATTCTTTAATGTTTTTTTAAATTTAGCAATACAAATTTAAACAATTGAAAGCTTTATAATCATATTTGAAATATAAAATGTGTTATTCACACTCACTAATAAAATGTTATTGTATTCAACAATAAGGTGCTAGTGAATTTAGCAATACTAATAACTGAAAATGACATAAATGTACCACAAATAAGGTAAGGTTCAGTGTCCGAGCGGTATAGCGACCCTATACGCTCTCGGCTTACTGGCGCTGGTGGGTTTTACTCCTCTGTAATCTCGAGACATTCAGAATCGGTGTTAAACATTTGGTCCAACAGAGCTATATAGGTCTCTGACCTCCGCTCTTGAGAATGATAATAATACTCTTACATAAGCACTCTGAGCTTTTATGAAAGTTGATCCTTCATTTTAACGCCAATTCCGAATGGCCCAAGAACATTGATCACCAGTAAGCCGAACGAGTATTGGGCCTCCCAATTGAATAATACATTGTGGTATAATTCAAAACATGCTTTAGAATTATTTATATTGTACCCACCTACATCGCTTAAGAAGATACTTGGACCCTTCTGGCTGGGACCAAGTTAATTTACAAACTTCTTCAGCTTTCAAGCAATCCCAAACTATACCAAGTCCATCTTTAGCTACTGTTACAAGTAGATTATTGAGTGAACTGAAATCCAAATCATCTATTTCTTTAGTGTGTCCTTTCAGAAGAGCAGCAGTTTTCAAGCTTGGGAACTTCCATAATCTAACATGACAATCTGTACCTCCTAAAATCAATAAAATCACAATAATATTTAAGCTACTTTTCATTCCATAATACCTGTAGCTACAAGCTGACCACTTGGGTGCACTCTTATCACTCTGAGA
The DNA here is from genome assembly GCA_030704895.1 of Henosepilachna vigintioctopunctata. Lineage (NCBI taxonomy): Eukaryota > Metazoa > Arthropoda > Insecta > Coleoptera > Coccinellidae > Henosepilachna > Henosepilachna vigintioctopunctata. Next base: position 976,939 of record JARQZJ010000010.1, on the reverse strand, counting down.
AGAGGTTCTTGTCCATTGAAGTCACTTTGAACACTATCTGCAGGATTTATAATGAACTTCAATTTTTTTGAATTCTTATTTTTATCAGTTTTCAGTTTAGCCTTTGGCTTACGTTCCCTGAGTTCATTTTTTTCAACCTCATTTCCTATATTCTCAACACCATTTTCTGCTGTGATAATACTATTTACATTGTATAATTGGCAATAATTTTCTTGTCCTGCGATTATGAAAGAATGTTTTGCATTTTTATATGTGCAAAAATTCATAACTACAGATGGTCCAGTTTCATGCCTAGTTACTTCTTCTGCTAGAAATTGCTTCCCATTGTGTGATATTTCAAATATTTCCTAAATTTAATACGTCATACTTTGAAGGAACAAAATATTCAAATAATAAATACTTACAAATCCATTTGCTACTCCAGTTTTCGAAGAACCACCACCACCACCTACAATGACATGTCTATTGGTCAGCATTTGAACTGCATAAAGAGGAAAATTAACTCTTGCAAGGATATCATCTCTATTTTTTCGCCTTGACATTTTTGTCTTTCAGAAAAATCGAATTTCAATTATTAAAATTTAAACCTCCACGTAGGTTACCTCAAAACAATAGGGATGTCAATAAAATCTATGCTCAAATAATTCATGTTTTCTATGAGTCTTCTCGAACACAGCCTAGCTCTACTTACGTAAGTAGAGATAGGCTCTGTCTCAAATTTTTTTTGTGAATTTAACTAGAAAGATGTGTTCAGGCTACTGAGAGATAACTCTAAACTCAAATATTTGAATCGCATATTTGAATTGTATCGTCTAAAATTTCTAGTGAATTTTTTTCTTGAAGCATAAATATTCAATAATTTAGCAAATAAATTGGCAAGATGGTAGAGAGAATTCAATCAATTAATCGTTAATTCGAATTAATTAATTAGTTTTTAATTTAAATTATTCAATAATTTCAATTAATCGTTCACAAAGCTTTGGTTATAAATTAACAATAGCAAATAATGAGAGTTTTGTGAACGATTAATTTTACCTGTCAGTAAAATCTATTTATAGTTCAATAACTGTGGGTGATTTATTCTGTGAAATATTCAGAGGAATATATAATATACCACATTATGTGAGTTATTAAATTTTATAGCTATTTGTTATAGTTTCTTAGGATAAGTTCGGTTATGTTAGTTAAAATTTAAACTTTGTATAATTTTAGGCGACTTTAGGGTTCTACAGAGGAATGCAAATTTCAAAATGTTTATAAACGTTACCTATTGATTTTCAAATAGTAATTGGATTTATCCGTCGAATAATATATTATATACAATTCGATAACGGCATTGTTGTACAACAACCTAACTCTACGTATTTTTTACTAAACTTTATGTTCTTTTAATAAAGAACATAGAGTTCATTTAATTTTAACTCAACATATAACCTATAAAATGGCACAGGCTATTATGCGTCAGATATATTTGTTTGTGGACAATATTTGTTGAATTCGTCATATAGATGAATAAGAATAATTCACATCAAATTATGATATGAGGAAGCGGAAACAAAACAAAGATTCAAATTAGATTCATTCGAAAATGCCAAAATCACAATACATTTTAAAACATGAACAGTTGTTGAGAGATTTGAAGACAATTATCGATGGCTTGTTATCAAGGCAGGTAGCCAATATTTGGTCAATTTATGGGGGACTCAGTAGATTACATGCTGCAGTGGAAAAAATCTTTAAACATGGATATAAAAGTGATGGGAATGTAAGTATTATATTTGCAGAATGCAGTTCATCTAATGAGAGTGTTTCAGGTGAATGGTTCTTATTATTATTTCGTACAGGGTCTGGAGTGGCTGCAGCCTAAGACATCAAATAATTATTTCTCTATAGATTGTGAATATCAGCCTAATATTCCAGTTCATTTAAAAGGAGATAAAGCTTCTATATGGTTATATCGAAATTTAGAAAATCTAACACTCTCCACAAAGCTGGGCTGGTTGTTATCTGATAGAAATCATTTGAATGGGTGCTATTACTCTCATGCTTTTTTACGATCTGAAAAATATGCTGAAGCTACTTTAATTTGCCTCAAAGCTTTAGAAAGAAAACAGCCTAGTTTGATGTCAGAAATAAATCCACGCTTATTTCTTTTACAACCAAATGCTGAAGATATTCATAAAATGCATAGGAGATGTTCCTCTCTTCCTGATCGATATCTGAACAAGATAATATATGAAAATAAAACAAAAAGAAGTAAAATTCTAGAAAGACATAGTGAAGGAGATCTTTCAAATGAATTACTTAATCCAAGAAAAGAAGTAGTGGGCAAATTTAAACCATGGAGTAGTACCCCAAACCTATATGTAGAAAAATTAGAAGTTATTAAAGAAATAATTCAAAGTAAAACTGAACCAAGTACTCCTATATATTCTAAAAAAATTTTTTTTTCCAATACTAAAAATCAAAATAAAAGGTGCACGTTTTTTCAAAATCAAGAAAATCATGATGTTCAGTCAACTCAACATTCAATTCGCTTTGCGAAAAAGAAAATAAAAACTATAGTTGTTGACAATGTGGATATTATTGAACATACTCCACCTTTGAGCAATTCTTACAGCAGTGGAACTACTGTGGTAGAAAATTTGGATAGTTCCTCGTCCACTCCACAAAATTTTCTGTCAGATTCTATCACTTTACCTAGGTCTATGGTGGATTACTCTTTTAGAGCTTTACCAGGAGAAAAGGATTATAAAAAAACTCCCAAAAAATCATTTATTGAAGATGGTGGAAAGACTATCCTTCCAATGTCTACTGGGTATGGAAAATTAAATATTGAAGAATAATTAAAGCTTTAAAACTTAAAATTTCATTTCATAATTTTTTAGGTATTTTCCAAAACCCACTAAAGGTCAAAGCTTGATATCATTTTTGACTTCTAGTAAAATAAGTAGGACAAATGCGGAATTAGATAGAGAAAATGCGCATTTTAGTGTATCTGAAGCCATAATTTCAGCTCTTGAACAGATAAGATATAATCAAGATTTACAATTATGTGATGAGCGTATGGATGACAGTGATCCAGAAATCATGGATTTGAAACAAAGAATCCGTGTAAGAAGAAGACAAAAAATAGAAGAAAAGCAAAAACGTCTTTGGAACTCCACTGTGTTCAATAATGGAAAAACTGATGGTGAGAATAAAATTCTTTTAATTGTACAGCTTTCAATTGTAGAAAATGCAATGTGAATAGATTTAATTTTCTAGCTGAACAAAATGTACTTTTGAATTATTGCTTTATATTTATATTACTATTTAGAGATATTTTGATTAAGAGAATAATTTTATTTCTTCAACATCTTATTTGTAGCTACCACTTCTACAACTTCAGATACATATTCAGAATGTTCAAGTTCTGATAATATAGATGATATTGAAATAGATGAAGCTTCAAATTTAATCGAAAATAAAGGCATTTCAATTTCTATGGCATCCTTGTATTCAGAAGATGATATTAAAAGAATGAGAGGTGTACCGGATGGTGCTTCTGATGTTTTTTCTGCAGAAAGTGTAGCTATATCTTTGATTAGCAGATTCAAAGCTAAACAATTACCAAAGTAAATATGCAACTTATTTTTATACAGAACTATTTTTCAATCGAACATTTCAGAGCATCAGAATTAGAATGGCTTGTTTCGGAGAAAGATGCTCCTCAAGCTTTGTTACCATTACCCAATAGCTGGCCAGTAAATCCAGATGATTTTGAAGGTGATTCGGTGCCTTTGAGAGGTACTCAGGACTGGGCTCCACCTAGACCTCAAATTATCTTTACTTTACATCCTTCCTTCACGTAAGCCAATTTTATTTTATTTATAATAATAATGATAATATAATATAATAATATAGTTTATTTAACATAAATTGGTTACAGAATTTTGTAATATATAAATTAGCACATCATTTTCTATAATATGACTTTCATACTGTCAAATCCAAAATGTAAATAAACAAAAACTACTCTATTCCCACAAAGGCTTTGCCAGAGCGTGGGATAACAATTTCCTCAACTTAAACAATAATTTCTTCAACCAAAACAATTATTCAAAGTAGAAATAATTCAAAGTAACATTCGTTCAGAAAACAAACCCAAAGTCAACACCCCAGACAGAGCGCTTCCAACCCACTCATTCCATCAAGGAGCCGATGAGATTTCTAGATCGCTCCATGAGAAACGTTTTCGTTCTAACTACGAATTTTTTTCTAGTTTTCTGATTTCTTATTTCATGCGGTAGAAAATTAAATAATCTATTTCCCAGATATTCGAGAGACCGGATATTTAGAGTCAATTAAACCTCATTATATATTCTTCCGATGTAGACGTTTTCAGTGAACGTTTCAAACTTGAAGAAAATCCCTGAATTATCTCTAATTCCTCTAAATAATAATCCTCTAATTATCTGTCTTAGCCTTTTTAGCCACATTTGGCCTCCCATAGGAGGAATAGATAAATATATGTTTATATCCTTTACTACTACTTAATTTATAAATTTAAACTGGTGTTTCTTGATTTCTGCACAAATATTCCTTAAGAAAAACTTCAGTGGACTCATTTTATTGTACATTCAGTTTTCACTACTTAAACTTAACAAGATGCTATACTTAATAGGATTAAAAACAAATCTCCTTTTGCCCACCCATATCACATACTATTAACCTAATATAAATGAACAAACTTCTTAGCAAACTAAGAATAAGTGAAGAAAAATGAAGAAAGTAAAAAGTAACTTGAATAAACAAAATCAAAATCAAATTGATGCGTCCTAAGTAAATACTTCAATGAGGTATTTTATGTTTTTTATTGATTTTTTGGTATTTGGTCTTAAAAGTCATGTAATAAAATATTCATAATTATTAATAAAATATTTTAATGCCTTATTACATTACTCTAGTTGAACCAAAAGATGTCAACCGTAGAAAGGCAGAATTTCCAATTCTGATTTTGCAGGTCAAAACCCATCATGCTATTGTAATGTATATGATACAATGCACTCGATCATTCTCTAAAAGAGCCTATAATTAGTATGCTTTGTATAATGGATCAGTAGAAGTATTAAATAGTTTTTTTTTAGATTTTAGCAGAGTATTTTTCATTTTACACTGCAGTAAGAGTAAGATGATGTGAACTTAAGGTACTTTCTAATATTTCAGTCGTACCAAACAGATCACATAATTATATTATATTTGTATTACAGATGAGTGATCTATTTGAATATTACAACTTTTTTTTTAAGGAGGAAGCAGTTGATGATCAAACAAAATTATAGGTGTGCAGGATGTAGCATGCGAGTATCTCCCCAATATGCTTCCAAATTCAGATATTGTGAATACCTTGGGCGATATTTCTGTACTGGATGTCATTCAAATCAATTATCTTACATACCTGCTCGAATTCTATATAAGTGGGATTTCACAAGGTAAATATTGAAAATTGCACCTAGAACAATAACTAATTCATTATTTCAGATATGCAGTATCAACATTTTCTTATAGACTTCTGGAAAAAATGTACACAGATCCATTATTCAGAATTTTTGATTTAAATAAAAATATAGGGAAAATAGCAAAAGATGTCGAATTCTGTAGAAGATACCGTTTGGGCCTATTTTATATAAAGGATTTCGTTTTGGCATGTAGAAATACAAGCAGGTACAATATATTGACATAGTACTTTTCTTAGTCATTCTCTTTTAATGTTTCAGTATTTGTGAAACGGTAAAACCTTACTTCAAAAAAGATAAAGAGGATATTGAGATATATTCATTACAAGATTTGGTAAAAATCAAAACAGGAGAAATGAAAAAAAATTTGAAATTTGTCGTCGATTTGTGTATTGACCATATAATGAACTGCCAGGTAAGTGTTCAAATACTTCTCATAAATTTGAAACTTTTTTTTATGTGAATAATTTTTAATATTTATTTGATTATGTGGATAATAACGATATTTTTAAAATATATTTTATTTGAGATGGTAAATGTATTGAAATAATATGTGGAGTACAGTATTAGACGTTTATGTTTTAATTTATACCATTTCTAGAATATCTTGAAACCTATAAATATTAAGGTACTTTTATTTTGAATTTTAGATATGTACAGGTCGAGGACATATTTGTGGAATATGCAAAAATGATGACATTATATTTCCCTGGCAAATGAACTTAGTATCAAGATGTGATAAATGTGGAACTTGTTACCATAAAAGTTGTTGGAAAGTGGGAATGAGCCCATGCAAAAAATGTACCCGATTAAGCAGAAGAAGAGAAAGTGACATGAGTCAATCTTTAGAAGGCTGTCTATAAACTTAATGATATATTGAAACACTGATTATATATTTAGTGAAGTTATATTTGTGATATATTCTATATATTTTCAAATAGTTTTAGTAACATTGTCTTTAGAGAATTGATGAATTTTATTTTTATGCAGCTATTATCAGTTCAGTATTAATATTAAATTCAAATAATAATATAAAATGGCCGCTTTGAAACTAAATCCATTTTCGTGAAATTCTAATAATCGGTAACACCAGAATGTCATTCATTATTTTTTCAAGGTATGAGGGGTTTATTGTCTCTTGTTTGATGATAAACAAATTGTTTTTCACTACATGAAAATAAATCAAGCTGTTACGACACATGCAATTGACTAATGTTTATAACAGATTCATTTTATGGTTCTTATAAATGTATTTTTTCTGTAATATATACATCTTTTAATAGTGTTTTTTAATTTTTTTGGAATATGTAAGAGGAAAAACGCAATTTTCAGAGTGAATGTGAAACGCAAATTTAGATGCCAAGTGGGTAGCTTGAAGCAATTGCACTCGTGTATCAGTATAGAATATAATAATGCTTAGCTCAATCATGTTTAGGCCTTTAAAGTATTCACAAATCTGCGCAGATAATTTTCTGATAAACACGTTACAGTATTGTCGAGAATACAACATAACTTTATGCTAAAATTTTAGAATTAAACAATTTTTCTAGGTAGAAACTTAAAATCTTGTATCAAATAATATATATGCAATGGTTTTACTAAATTGAAGCAAAGTTGTTTATACTAATTGTAATATGAACAGGTTTATTTTTCGAAAAGGGAAGAGTTATTTGGATATTTAGTACAAAATAAAATTTTTTGGGATTGTTTATTAAAACTCAGAAACTATAATAAATTTACAGCCATGTACATAATGTGGTGTCCAAATTCTGTTTGTGTATATTGTACCAAGTTTTCATTTCATCATTTATCTTTAAAATGTCAGTTAATATACTACCATAAAATATATAATATACACAATCTGTTTTAAAATATAAATTGTGCATATTTTACAGTGCATGGTCCCTAAAAATTACTGTATAACATGGTAAAATAAACATGTGAGTCAAAAACGGTCAATATAAAAAAATTACTTTAAATAGCTAAAATTAATTTATCGACCTACTCTTTCAGATCTTCATTTTCTAATAAAGGTGTTTTGGCTACTTCAAAAAATATCTTGTGATTGTACTTATTGCGGATTGTCATCAATTGAGGTTTGGGTTTCATATGTAGGTCACCGTTGAGTAAATATACAGTACTCATAATATCCTCAAGTTTGTATCCTGAAACAAAAAAATATTACATTTCTATTAATTTGCCAATAGTTGTCGGAAATAAATGCTCTTTAGAAACAGATATAAATATACATTCTAAGACACTATATTTTTAGTATGGATAGCAATTATAGGGTATAAAATTATATAGTGTATTACCTGTATAAAATTCCAATGTTGGCGTCCAACCACTGACTTTTTTCATTTTTAGAGCTAAATACAAGCAAGCTGAAGCCAGTATTGATTCCCTGATTGTAACTGCATCATAGTTCATGAGAGACATTTCCAAAATATATCTGGCCAAGGTTAGCACAGGCATAGACACTTTAGCACACTAAACAAACCAAATATTTTGATTGAACAGTTGTCAAAAAGATTATCAGATATAATTTTCAAATCAATAAAATAAACAGAAAAATTACTTACGCGGGCGTATCTTCTAAGAAATCTATAACTGATTGATATTCCTAGATCAAAACCGCACACCTTCAATAAATTCAACTCCATTCGAATGAGTTTTTTTCTGCTGTAGGCACCATCACAAATATACAGAAAATCATCAATTAAAGGTGGAATACGTTCATCAAATTTGCTTGCCACAAACATTGCTGCTGCACCCACCAATTGGAGTGTTTCCTTGTCTACAGTCAATTTGCTGAGGTAAATATCTACGAGTTTAACTCCTAGATAAAGAGTTTCGTGATTGAGTTCAAAACTTTCCTGAATTTCCACCATCCAGTCAACAAGAAGGGACCTCATCCAAGCATTTAGGCAAACTTGCCTAGGCATATAATCGGGAATGATTTGACTTTTCTGAAAAACAAATAAAGTTGTTTCAATTCTGAAAAACATGAAATATATTGTTTAATTATTCCATCTGAATAAAAATGTTATATATAACTGAAATTTCATATATTTAACAGGCTTAAAAATGGAAAATTGTATTCTAGTTTCAGCACAAATTGTAGCTGATTGACTGTATTTAATAGATATTCAGTAATTTACCTCTCTTTCCTTTAAATAGTTGAAAATATCCATTGCATATTGTGATGACTGATTGACATCATTCCAATTTTCTTTGTCGAAGTCATTGACTCCTTCAGGTACTAAATGACTGCCAAGGTTTAGTTGTTTTTCTAATTGGGAAGCAACAAGCGATATATTAGACAAGCTTTCCGTTTTTGGGATATTTTCTTTTGGTGAATCTGCTTTAGATCTTGTTTGTGGCCCTTTTGCACTACTATATATGGAACTGATACTGAATCAAGAAAAAAGAAAATGAGAATTAGTGGCGACAATAAAAAGCAAAAAAGGTGGATAATTTATCACTTATAAAATAACTAATTTTTATTATATTTATGGTAATGCATGCACTTTGTTATGTAACCAATTTGAATCAGTGAACTGAGAAGAAAATTATAGTTGCTAAATTTACACAAATACAATGATGACATGCTATACCATGTTCATTCATGGCATAGCATGTTCATTCATGGAATAAAACACAGCAAAATGTACAAAAAGAAAATGAATTTTGATTTGATCATGACCTTAAAAACTTTGCACTCTCATCAAATACTTTGATGAATTTGATATTTACCGAAAGATATTGTTATGTGATTTGGAAAACAATGACATTCAAAGCTGAAAAAATTCAATTATTTATAATTATCATTAATCGAATGGCCCGATACTTGATGAACATCTAAATACATAATTTAAATAAAACTAAGTAGTTTTTCGATTTTCATTATAAATAATTCAAAAACATGACAATATCATTTCGCCAACACAGTGGCTTCATCAAATGTTGATGATAAACTGCTCAGTTTATTTTTTTACTTAGTTTTATTTAAATTAATTATGCTTACCTCAGTTCATCTACTGCCGATGAATAGATAGATTCTTCAGTCTTTTCAAATTCATTGCTCAGTCTGGTCTTAACTTTGCCATTATTTTCTTTTAATGGTTCTTTTACCTTAACTACAGTTTCTGTATCAGTTGGTGCTTTTATAGAGAGCCTAGTCTTTATTTTTACCCCTGGTGCGTCAGGTGGAACTATATTCTCATTATTCTTTGGCTTGACTACAGTTCTGATACTAGATAATTGCTTAGTCTTTACAACAACCTTTGTTGGGGGTTTTTTCTTTTGGTCAACAGTTTTTAATGAGATTTTCTTATCATCGACTAATTTTAATAAGTTTTTCTTTTCGTCCAAAGCTTTTTTAATTGGAATAACATTTGCATTTCTAGTTATATCCCCAAAAGCTGATCTTTTAACATTTGCAGTTGTTTCTTTGGATGGAGAGCAGTCTGCTTTTCTTTTAGCACGAATCATGTTATTTTGAGTATTATTAACTATTCCAGCTTTACTTCTCGTTGTAATTGAAGCACGAGCTGGTATAAGAGATACATTTTTGTTTGCTAATGGTGCTTTCAGTGGAGCCATTGGATTGGAATCGATGTCACTGTAACAGAAGAGTAGTCAAGCTTTCAAATAATAACTACTTTTATAAAAGTTAGTATTTCATATCCAATTTTCTCTTGCATTATATTGCAGGTTGACTTCAGTTGATTTCTTGAGCAACACTTAGTGGCAAGATAATCAGAAGAAATTCTAATTACTCTCTTGAACATCACATTAATACAATTATGACAGTCTAAAGCAAAAAAACATTGCTTATAAAAACCACGCAAATCTTTTATAAAATCATTATTGAACTCATGAACAACTTTTAGAAAAACATGGTGAAACATAACTTCAAAAATAATAAAACACACTTGGTTTCATGATTAGGTGACGCCTTGCAAATGTTGCCAGAGAAATTCCTGAACATAGTGGGACATTATGATGAGTGTATTGTTTCATCAACTGAGTTTTAATCAACCATCTTAATATCTGATAAATAACATTGATTTTGAATGTATTGCATTACTTTTAAACACTTCAATCAACAATAAGATTTGAAGACTTCAGAATTGATGGAATATATCCACCTATAGACATACAACATGAAATGCTTACAAGTCGACATAATGTGGACACACTCAGTGCGCGAAGGAAATGCCATGCAATAATCTTCTTGCATAAAATAATTAACAATACAGTGAAATGTCAGGAATTATTGCAAAAGCTTAATTTCATTGTCCCAAGAGTTTCTTCCAGAAGCGCATTCACGTTCTACCTTCCAGCAGCTAGAAAAAATGTTCTAAAATTTTCGCCATTGCACACAATGTGTGAACAATGTAATATTTTGGGAGCTAAGGTATTTCCAACTCTTCTGTAACTGATATTACGGCAAATTTCCTTGATATATATAATCTCTGATAAAACAATTACTTATATGTATTCACGAACAGAATTCATATTCACTCATATAATTATGTGTGTATAAGTGTTAATATGTGAATGTATATGTATTTGTGTATTTGAATTTATACGTATGTATAAGTTTGGTCAGCATTTAAGTTTTTTTTACTTCTATAATTATTTTATTTCATTTCATCAGTTGTGATTCATATCGCAAACTCCTTCATTTAAAATGAAAATACAAAATTGAAACTTTCCTACTACCAATTTTGTTTTTTGTATATGTTGTGTTTCCCGTTTTGTAATTAGGACTTGTCCTGTAAAACAGTGTATGTTAAATAAATAAATAAGCTTATGATAATTTCAAGTAACTAAACTTCACTTGCAAGATTTTTGCATTATATTAAAACTTTGTATTTAGTAAATAATTTGGCAAATTAAATTTTAATGAGAAGATAGAGTATTCTAATTTCTACTAGATGAGTTTGGTTTCTTAAAATCAGTTTCTTCAGTGAGAGAATATAGAATTTGCATTCATATAGTTATGCTTCAAATTTCACTTAAACATAACATTTCAATTTTAAAGTAAAATTGAGAAAACTATGACTTACCATTCTATATTATGAAATTCAAGGACACAGATTTCGTCTAATATTAATACAAAATATTTTATGAATCTCAGATATACCTTTAATTCTGAGAGTATTGCATGATGTTTAAAATCTTTCATTCATAATTAGCCCTTTTTTAAACTTTAACTGACCTTTGAAAATATTAAAGAGATATTAACAAATTCAGTATATTTGTAAATTCAGTTAAAGGTAGTGCCAATTATATATTGAACGCCAAGATTTTTTTAAATTACTTTTCGCATTGCAGAAGTAGATCTGAAATATTTTTCATAACTGAGTGAAGGTCTTAGTACTTATATATTTGTATTTAGGTAGTATTTTTTTATTGAATAAAACATCCTATTTTGAGGCAATAAGATATTGAGAAATTAACATTCTGATTTGGACTAATAACCAAATGAATAACATAATTAACAAGAAATAATTGCTGAAATACCAATTTACTAATATTTCTTCAAATGCACATTATATTTGTTGCAATAGTTTCATTTTTACTAACGTTAATAGAATGTTGATGAATTTAGTGAATTTGCACTATTTTAACAATAAATAGTGTATCAATCATTATAAATTGAAAATAATATCAGTTTTAATTACTATTCTTAATAGTACCTTTCAAAGTAAATACATTTAACGACAATAACGACAAATATTCAAATTAAAATATTAACAAAAAAAATTAGAGAAAACAACTGAAAATGAAAATTCACCTGGGAAATAATTTTAACATACAAGTTATTAAAAAGATTTAAAGAATTTAATAATTCTGTTCATTTTGAATTATGTTATTCCTAATTACTAATTTTTGAGAGATAATTTTAGAATTCCCTGGAAATATTTATGAAATATCTATTTAAACTTTATTATAATTTAGGAAGAATAAGGAATTCATTGCAGCATATAAAATGTGGTAACGAACTTTACCGCCCTTTTCTAAAAAGAAATCTGAAATCAAATCACAAAATTATATACTTATAATTACTACTTATATTATAATTTATATAATGTTAAAAAATACTACAAGCACTATTAAACTCAAAGCGAAACTATAAAATTTTACCTACCTAAGGTTTTTGAAAATGGTGGTTGGAAGGGACTTAACGTAGACATTGTATAATTTGGTAAAACGGCAAATTTATGATGAGAATTTGAAAATGGCTTACCCTTATTTTGAAGATCTTTTTAATTATTATCACATACAAGATACAAATTTTTAATTAAATTGTCACATCAAAATGCTCCTTGCTTTGCTATATCAGATAACTTTTGACGGTTTGACGGTTTTCGGTTGTTTTCAAACGAGGAGATGTAATAAATGATTCTGATTGGCTAGGTATTCAAACCATACGACCCCGTGATCTAGTGTGCGAGATACATACTTCCCAAATTATGTCATGAAGAAATCTATAAATGTTATTATAGCAATGTACAATAGTTGATCATAGACACGGATAGAAAAAAATTAAGAAAAAAGATTTCACCTTTTTTAAAGTGGTAATACAAAAATACAAGTGGAACTAAGCTTCAGAGACTTACTCAACTGTTTAAGAATATTTTATTCTCTGAAAGTTCTTTCGAACTTAATTTCAATTTCCGGATTTAAAGTATATAAAAGGCATCCTAATATTAAAGTAAGAAACGGGGAGTTGGGAAATTTAAATTACTTATAAAAAATGAGATTGATATTGAAAAGAGAAATTTTTTTTATACTTTGGACGAACGTGGATTACTTACCAATTTACTACAGTAATATGATTTATGAATATCTTTGAATACCCAGAAGTGGAGAACTTTTACTAATATAGAATTATCAATGCCTTTCTGTGAAAAATTTATAAATAGTATTCCAACAAAGATATTCAAATATTTTGAAAAATTATTTGAATGAATGAGCAAATCATGTTTGTCATTGCATCTAAATGCCTAAAATAATAGAATACAAATAGATACTTCTTTTTATATTATTTCTCTTATTTCTCTGAATAATGAGAAGAAATAATGGTTTTAAAGTGTTATCCAACTCCAAGTTTCCTGCAGGAATAACAACGAATATGGTCCATATGTTAGGGAAAAAAGGGTTGCTTACAGTGTTAAGTTGTGCTGGATTATTTCTCTAAATGGTGCACAAATAATATCAATAAAGTCTGGTTTAAAGATTATATTATTATCAATTACATAACAAATTATGGATAATGGAAAAACGCACATACTATTATAAATTCATCGTCGGGAGAGAAGAAAATGGGTGAATATAACATTATAAAAAACATAAGAGAGAAAGTCAAAAATAACAATCTAATACTTACCAAGGCCGATAAAGGAAACATTTTAGTTTGTTTAAAGAAAGAAGAGTATGTCGAAAAAATGGAAGACGTCTTATCCAAATTAGATGTTTCCGTCTTACAGAAAGATCCCACGGGTTCCTTTTTGACTGAAATTAAAACTAAAGTACAACAGGCGTCGGAATTGTTGGATACTATTTACCTTAAAAATAAAGTTATCCCAATGAGTTCAAAACCTCCTGAATTATTAGGGCTGGTTAAAGTACACAAAGACGATCTATCCGTTAGACCACTTGCTTCTTTTTCAAAAGCACCTTCGTATAAGCTTTCTGAATTTCTCAACACAGCCTTCAAAGAACATACTCATTTCTCTCCTAAATATAGTGTAAAAAATTCAATAGACCTTATTCAAAAATTAAATAAAATTGACTTTGATAAAAACTTCAAATTAGTATCCTTCGACGTATCCAACATGTTTCCTAACATCCCTACGGAAGAATGTATACCCCTAATTGAAAACATCTTGGAAAAAAGAAAAACACTTCCTACGATAAAAGCAGACTTCTCAACATTATTTAAGGTTGCCTTGGGACAGAATTATTTCAGATTCCAAAACAAAATATATTTACAGAATTCAGGTCTACCTATGGGTTCTCCCCTAAGCCCGTTATTAGCGCACATATTCATGGACAATTTGGAAACCACAATTTTAGAATCGGAGATGTCAAAAAAACATATAATTTTTGGTACCGCTATGTGGATGACATCTTAGTTGGGTTTAGTGGAACAGACCGACATATCAGTTCATACCTGACATATCTAAATTCATTACATGAGAAGATCAAATTCACGGTAGAGAAGGAACAGAACAATTCGTTGAATTTTCTTGACCTTTCAATTTCCAAACAACAAGATAAATTTTCGTACAAAATATTCAGGAAACCTACATTCTCTGACGCCATCATAAATTTCAATTCGTTCAGTCCAATAAGTCACCGAATCGCAGCTCTCAATTCAATGATCCATAGGGCTTTTTCGATTCCCTTATCTGAACAAGACCTCAGGGAAGAACTTAATGTGATTCGTACGATAGGTAGGAACAATCAGTTCCCACTGGAAATAATCAATACACTAATTATAAAGAAAGAGAAACGCTTCATCAATAGACTTTTATATAGGCCACACTACATCAATAGTAATAATGACAGAAATGAATTGAGATATGTGAGCATCCCTTACACACACGTTCCCTCTTCAAAAATCATTAAGTTCTTTAAAAATAATAATTTAAATATAGCATTTTCAAGTCACAGTAGATTGGATAGAATGATCTTTAATAACAAATTGTCCGAATCCGAGCCAATGAAGAAGTCTGGAATTTATAGATTAGACTGTGAAGAATGTAAGTCGTCATATGTTGGCCAGACCGGAAGATGTTTTGAAACTAGGCTAAAAGAACACGTAAAAAACGGACAATCTGCTTTTCGGGAACATCTAGAGTCGACAGGACATAAGATCTCAAGTTGTTTTAAACCTAAGATAATTCATTACTGTGAAAAAGGGATTAAAATGAACTACCTGGAAGCCATGGAAATAAATAAACTTCAATAATCCGATAAGTACGATCTTCTTAATGACCAGTTAGACCTAAACCATTCCCCGCTGTTAAATCTCTGATAATTTGGAAACCCCCACCTCTATGACGTAATTCAAGGTGGTCCGAACAGGTTTGCAAAATATTTATAGGTTGTCTTTGTAATATGTATTCATTCTTGATAATGCTGTAAAAGGCGAAACTAGTCGAATAAAGAATTGTTCAGTCAGTGATTTTTAGACAAGTTTTTATTATTACCTCTCATTTAAATATGAACTATCACAGAGTAGAGTCATCGTCCATTGAATTTATTAATGGAAAAACATTTTTCAATAAGGGAGGCACTAATAATTTCTTATCTGGTTCGACAATATGCAAATATTAGTTCGAATATTTCATTTATATTGGATATAAATAATATATTTATATAAATGTTATATATTACATTTATAAATGTTATATATAACATTTTTTCAGATTTATCTTAGAGCATGTTCTAAAGCTGTGCGACTTTTGATATTTTAAATTTAAAAACACTAGTTTTCGTGTATGCAGAAATATTCAGAACTTGATATAGGTTTTATTGAATGATTCGCTGAACAATTTCGATTCTTCACCATTACTTTCTATTAAAAATGAAATTTGGAATCCGACAAGTGTAATTAAATAATTATATTTGTCGAAATAACAACATAATTGTGTCACATTAAGTCACATCTTAAATTATAGGTGTACTTAGAAATCTATCTCTTCTTTTAACAATTTTTTTCCCTCTGCGTCTGTGTTTTTTTCATACTGGTGGAGGATAAAAAAATTTACGAAAGAAGATCTGACTGAAAAATATAAAAACAACAGTCCATCTATAGATAGAGAGAAAAAACTCAGACAGAGTCAATATAAATTTAATAATACAAAAATATAATAATAGAAAATTACTAACAATATGATACTTATTAAATAATTAGCATTAGAATTAGTGAAAGAATAATATGAAGATCGTATGAAACAATATTAAAACTGTCACAGGATAGCGTCGAGTTATTGGACCTCCTTTTTACAATTTAGGAAGTATGCAGAAATATTCAAGCACAAAACTGACATTTTCATTTCTAAAGCACAGAGTTTGCATTTCTATTTAGGGTAAGCTCTGAGTATTGAACTGAGTAACACTTATTACATGAAAAGCAGTAATAATATAAAAGTTTTTTCCGGGGATATTAATCACAACACATTCGAGTAAAACTCTTACGTATATTCTATGACATTGATTATTGAGTTAACTCCTTCCCTAACCTTACAAAATTTATTTTCAAACAAACTTACAAAGCAAAGAGACTGTGATCCGTTTTCTTTTATACTTTATAATGTTGGAGAAAACATTAACGGTGAAATTTCTTAATGTGAAAAATAATTTTTGTGTCTTACATTATAAAACTTGTAGAGAATCAAATGTCAGTTTTCATTATTTGAGGAATTTAAGCTTATTAATTATTTATCTTTCAGGTATTTGTTAAGATATCTTATGGCAAAAATCAAGAGGCATATTTTACAACTGGGCCCAGTCTCTATGGGGATTCTGATAATATGTTTGGTATTAGTTCCTTATGTGCGAAAGCATTACAGATAAAAGAAAACGATACTGTTTATTTGATGGAAATAATTTCTCCACGTAAAGTACAAAGCTTTACAATAAGCCCTCTTAGATTTGACGATTATCATGTTATGGTAACGCCTTATACATTATTTATCATTTTATAATTTCCAATTTCCATATTTTTTTATTTTAGGATATGTTGAAATTTGAAATAGAAAATTGCATTTTGAACCAAACTAGAGTGGTAAATAAAGATCAAAGTTTCATTATTTGGATTGGAGAAAATTTGAATATTCCTGTTAAAGTTGGCAAGTATTCAACTTAGTTTCTGATACTAATCATTTTATATTACATGTATGAATTATTCAAAAACTAAAAAAAGGATATTTTAGTATCAGTTGAACCGTCTACACCAGGTGTATTAGATAACTTGACAGAATTAATAATTCTACCTCAAATGAAAACAATGAATAAACAAAGAGTTATTATGTCAAAAGTTTCTTCAAATCCTAAAGGTAATATGACTTATTGTTGAGTTCTTAATATTAATATTTTAATCTTGTTTATATTTTTTTAGATGCTACTTTCAAGCATCTTGATGTTGATTTCTTCAATACTCCGAGAAAGTTGACAGAAAGTGGAAAGAGGATTGAAAGAAAAATTCAATTTTATTTGAATAGAAAAACTTTCTTTAAGGCTAGGCTAGTTCCATTCAACATTCTGAAATCTTCAGATATTTCAAATTTTTTATATGAGTTTAATGTTTTTATGCTGCAAAGTGAAGTGTCTCCAGACTTGAGGAAGATTGATACTTTCAAAGAACCTTTATTTTGCTCTTTAGAAGCAGCTAACAATTCAAATGCCCAATTGGTTTTTGTTCGTGTGTTCTTCATTGAAGAATCAGTTTTCAGTAATTCAGTGGTACTAAGAAATAATATTTATGGACATGAATTTGTGTTTAGAATATTGGAATGTGAAACTGGTCGACAAGTTATAGTGAAACCTATTTTTAGAGCAAATAATGTTAAAGAGATTATTGTACGTACAAACAATAATAAAGAAAAAGCCTTAAATTTACTTAAAGAGTATTTAGCTAATATATGCAAAAATCAAGAATTTGTTTTGAATGCAGATATTCCAATTACATTAAATGAAGATACTTTGTGTATTCTAAAATTTAAGCCAAGTTCTTCCAAATATTGCTTAATAAGCAAAGATTTTTTGCGTAATTGTAAATATATAGTTCAAGATGATCCCTCCTTGACTAACCTGTCAACTAAAAAGATGAAGATAAAAAAAGATTTTGTAGCAACTACTAAACTACAAAGTATATACAATACTATTGTGGAAAATTTAAAGATTAATTTAAAACAGAATATTCCAATTGGCTGTTCTTTACTTACTGGTAATGTTTATTTCTTTGATATCGGATTATGAAATATTTTATCAAAAATTGCAATACATTTTTTCACATAGTTCATATTTGGACTTTTTAGTACATTGTAATATATCTTCTATAGTACTAATTTTTGACTATCTTCTCAATTTCAGAAATTTCCTTGCATCAGTAAAGCTGAAATTTTTCGGATATACAACTGGTTTTAGTTAAAAGCCGAACAATTTTTTTAGGAAAATGTTCACAGGTTATTATTTTAAATTTACCATTGTGCTAGATTTTGATAGTGTTTTAATTAGACAATGAAAGTGGAGATAAGAAATAAACAAATATGTATAATCTATATATAAATCGAAGTTTTTCACTTACAAAAAAAATTTATTGCAATTAATTTACAAAAATTAATTTTGTTTTTTCTGAAAGTTCAATAATTTTTTAGGTAATATTGGTTGTGGAAAAACTACTTTAATTAAATATGTTAGTCATTCTGTGGTTGGACCTCCATTTTTTATATATTCAGAAATTGTCGATTGTAAAACTTTGAAAGGAAAATCTGTGGACTCTTTGCATAAGATGTTCACTTCTATTTTTGAAAATTTGGTGCATCATCCACATTCAATTTTATTTATTGACAATATTCATATTCTTTGTGAGAATACGTGTGAAAATGATGCACAAGCTCAAAATACTTTGTATTATGATAGGTAGCTATCAATGCAACATAAATATACATAGATTTAATTTCAATTTGTTGTAGGATCTCCGAGATGATGTATATATTATTTACAGCAGTTGCATCACATTGTTCAATAGGAATTATTGCAACAGCAGAATCAGTAGATAAACTCAACAAAAACTTTTATAGCCCCAGAGGAATGCATCTATTTCACTCAATTTTTCACATTGGAAATTTAACAACAGATGATAGGAGCAAAATACTAGAACATTTCTTCAAAGACTGTAGTTTTGAACTAGACTTCAAGGATCTGTCTAGAAGAACTGAAGGATATGTTTTTCAGGATCTGTTTGATTTTATCCAGAAAGCAAAATTTCAGAGCATTAAAAATGGTAAATTATGTGTGGTATATTATTTAGAAAAATTTCTTAGTACAACATTTTTAGATCCAGAAAATATGATTGTCAAAAAAAAACATTGTGAGAGTGCATTGTCACAAATGACTATGTTATGCTTAAGCGATGTAAAATTACATTCTTCTGGAGATAGATACTTTGAGGATATTGGAGGCTTAACAGATATTAAAAAGTTATTGACTGAGACTTTGTTGTGGCCACTGAAGGTATGAACATTATAAATTTTTCCAGGTTTTTCAATGTAGTAGTTATATGGCGCTTATCTACTGTTTTAGTTTCCTAATTTGTTTGATTCAGCCCCAATTCGATTATTATCGGGAATATTGCTCTATGGTGCACCTGGTACAGGAAAAACCTTATTAGCGTCAGCAATAGCAAAACAGTTTTCTATTAGACTTATTTCAATTAAGGGTCCTGAGCTACTGTCTAAATACATAGGTGCTAGTGAACAAGCAGTAAGAGATGTTTTTAAAAAGTATTATTGTTGTATACTAACGCCAACTTGTTTACTTAATGTCTTTTCTTGCAGAGCTCAAAATGCTAAACCATGTATACTGTTCTTTGATGAATTTGATAGTTTAGCACCAAGGTATGTAAATTATTTAATGTGTTTCCACTACAGCTGTGGAATAAAAAGGAGCAAGTTAAAAATTTATCGTCTTCGTTAATAGTTTTTGTTTATTATTGATAAACAAAATATTAATATAAATAAAAAATTTCTAAACATATTTATGAAACTTGTAATATTCTATAATATGTATATGTGTTTATGATTGTATATTTTGGTATTTACGTTACCATTCTCTCAGTATATTCTCTTATTGTAATGTAACAATAGTAATAATTTCTTCTTTTTTTGAAGCAGTGTACGCATTGTGTACATTGTAAGAGTGTTAAAAAATAATTTTTTTGTCTCATTTGGAAGGAATTTAATTTTACAGTAACTCATTACAGGCGTGGCCATGACAGCACAGGAGTGACTGATAGGGTAGTAAACCAACTGTTAACCCAAATGGATGGGGTAGAATCACTTGTTGGCGTAAGCGTGGTGGCGGCTACCTCAAGACCGGACTTACTGGATCCGGCGTTGTTGAGACCTGGACGTCTGGATAGGTTAATTTTGTGTCCTTTACCTGATTTGGTGAGATTTATTTTTAAAACTTCAAGATTTAATATTCGAAACATATTCATGATGAAAATGTCTAGGTTAATTAACAGCTAAATATTGATTTGGCTCTTGACTTCATTGAACTGATAGAAATGTTGTTCTCAGATATATTTTTTTGATTGTCTTTAAATTCTTATCGAATTGAAGGTTCACATTATAAATCTCATAAATGAAAAAACCTCAAGATGGATCGTTTGAGCGATGCTACGTCGTAAATTTTCTATTGCTTAATTTTTGAAACTTTTCCCTTGGTTATCAGCCTATAAACTATCACATTGTTGAACTTCTTCAGGTCAGTTCATTCTAGATTTCTTTGATATAATTTTATTTAAATCATCATTTTTTAGGTTAGTTTGAAATAAAATTTGTCGCCGGATATTATACTTAAAATCAAAACATCATCGAACAAATTTCTCTCAAGGACCTTTCGTAGCCAAGTCCTTGATTTATATATAGAATATGCTTATTATATATATATATATATATATATATATATATATATATATATATATATATATATATATATATATATATATATATATATATATATATATATATATATATATATATATATAAATATTTATCAATACAAAATTTTAAATGTTTTAATGGAATTTTATTATTGGAATTTTCGTAAAACGTTATTCGTTTTTCATCTTAATGTTATGACTTATATGGTAACTAAACTTTTCAAATCTGTTTAGTCACTGGCCATAATATTCATTGAAATATATAGATCAAATTTGCGAAATTTCTCTCCATTTTCTTCTGTTTGTTAATTAAAAAATGTGTGATTTCATAATCGAAATATATTATGAGATATTAGTATCTCATGCTCATTGAGCGAAGTAATTTGTATTCTTGTAAATTTCTGAGCTTTTTTTATTATACGAATTCTTATTTAACAAGTGCTTTTCACGTCATTCTTAAATCGTCCAAGGTGGAACTAACCTTCGCTTAGTTGTGATAAGAGGTTATTATAATTGGATTAAAATGCTAATTAGTGAAGAACATATACCACTTAACTTTCCCATACAAAAGTACCTGAATAGTATCCATAAAAAAGTAAATATTGTAAGTTTTCGTTGATCAAGAAACCAGAGTATATATATATATATATATATATATATATATATATATATATATATATATATATATATATATATATATATATATATATATATATATATATATAATAACACTAGAACATATATATATATATATATATATATATATATATATATATATATATATATATATATATATATATACAAATGTTGTCAACAACGAGAACAAACCCATCACTTTCGAGAGTGAATATTAAGTGCGCTTCGTAAAAATCGTCGATCTTGTTGAATGATAATAGGATGCAATTGTTTCATCATTATTATGAATCATCAGTCCGTATTTAAATTTAATCAATCAATCAAGAATCGATGACTTTCAAAACATAAACAGGTCCTATATCCGAATGAGGGGAACAATAACTTGTGAAAATTCACGTGAGCTCCCTCTATCCAAGAAAAGACGTTCTAGCGTTCTAGATTCCTACTCATGACAACATAGTACAAGTTCTAAGGATTCGTGGACATTTCATTCATTTCACACCACAGAAATCTGTCTGCAATGTGTAAGAATTGTCCCATGCCTGCCATGCTGCAGGTCCATGGTCATCTGCCATGGTGCAGATCACGCCCAAGCGGGCAAAAGGATAGCTAGTTTCAAGATTCACGAATCATTCATACTAGTAAATATTGAGGCTCTTAATTGTTACTTCTCCTAATAGGATACAATTGTTTCATGATAATAATGATGAAACAATTGTATCCTACTATCATTCAACAAGATCGATGATTTTTTCGAAGCGCACTTAATATTCAGTTGACAACATTAGAGTAGACAGCTCCCTGAAAGTTTTATTTGAAATATTTCGATTAAGAGTCTCAGTATTCAGTAGTATGAATGATTCGTGAATCTTGAAACTATATATATATATATATATATATATATATATATATATATATATATATATATATATATATATATATATATATATATATATATATATATAAAATGAAATGTTTGTGCTTATGGTACTGAATGAAATATTTAAGAAAATGAACAATAGAACATTCACTTGAAAAATTCAAATTAACCAAGAGAATGTTATAGAAGAGCTAGATATGTGAACGTGTACGATGTGATGACTCCACTATCCTTCAAGGGATAAATAAATATGATAAATAAGTGGTGCGACTGACGAGTTCCTTGAATAACGAAACATATATGTCTCGCACTTCCATCAGGTGTGGCATCGATTTCAATATTTCTCAAACATTTATCCCTTGAAGGATAATGGAGAAATCACATCGTACACGTTCACATATATAGATAGCTCTACTAAAACATTATCTTGGTTAATTTGAATTTCTCGAGTGACTGTTCTAGTGTTCATTTTCCTATATATATATATATATATATATATATATATATATATATATATATATATATATATATATATATATATATATATATATATATATATATATATATCTATTTATATATATTTAGATATATTTATTTAGAATTTTCTCATAATTTAAAATAAATACGCATGACGACGTTTCGAAGTACTACTTCTTTATCAAATGCTGGATTAATACTAATCAGTATTAATCCAGCATGTGATAAAGAATTAGTACTTCGAAACGTCGTCATGCGTATTTATATTAAATTATGAGAAAATTCTAAATATTGTTTTATTATGGATATTAATTTTCTCCAAGTATCTGCCTCATCAATTATCAATATATATATATTGACAAGAAAGATAATAGCTTGATATTTTTATAAATACAAGCTAAATCTCGTATATGTTCAGAGGAACATTTCTGTTTCGTATCTTACATATTAATTTCATATCGTTGTTTCGTTAATTTGATTTGTATTTGTAGATCTAATGTATTTTGAAAATGCTCTATTCTTTATTTGTCAAATTTTTTTTGTACAAGTGTTATTGAAGAAATATTTCCAGAAAAGCTATAAATCCCAATGAATATACAATTTAGATGCTGAATCAAAAATACTTGAAATCATCAAGTGTGTAATATATGTTCGTTTCTAGAAATCACGAA
Source organism: Henosepilachna vigintioctopunctata (assembly GCA_030704895.1). NCBI lineage: Eukaryota > Metazoa > Arthropoda > Insecta > Coleoptera > Coccinellidae > Henosepilachna > Henosepilachna vigintioctopunctata. The sequence continues at coordinate 953,083 of JARQZJ010000010.1, read as the reverse complement.
TGGATATTTTGCGAGTTCTGTCTAAACCTCTCAATTTAGCTGATGACGTGATGTTGCAAGAAATTGCCAAAAAGACGGAAGGATTCTCTGGTGCCGATTTACAATCGCTCCTGTACACCGCTCAGTTGGCTTCCGCGGAACATTTGATGATGTCGGAAGAGGTGAGCGTTCCATTTCTCATACGTAATGTTCATACCCAAGGTAATTCTGTCTACGGGCATTTTAGAGCGGCATATAATCGAATCAGATATCTTAATGCATTATGTCCTCAGTCGGTTAATCACCGTTTTGGTTATAGATAATGATGTTAATTATCTGCAAGAACTTGAAACTAACGTAGGACAAATATCGTTGAGTAGAGACTGGATTTTATGCAACATAGAAAGCTTGTTTATGCAATCAAGCATGAAAAATGCCTGAAATATCGTATTTCGGAACGCACGATGAGTGCACATCATAACTAGATCTTAGGTAAACATGCTTTCACTGCTGAGAAAGGCTTAAGTATGCCAATGCATATGCAAATGAATAAAATACGGTTACGTATTTTAGATAATCACTAAATAAAAAGAGGGTAATTTCAACGTTTATTGGATTCATTTCTGCTACTTATTTAACTTGAATACCTACTTCAATCTTTTTTGGTTATTTCGTAAACTTCGGTACTATATTGTACTTCTATTGACTATTGTCTATAAATTTGGATGCACATTTCTGAAATAAAATGTTATGTCTGAAACAAAACCTGAAATTAAATAAGTAGTCCAAATTTAAAACAACCTGAGACAAACTGAAATTGTAATTAAGACACAAATTTGAATAACACACGATGTTTTGGTTAATAATGTATCTTCATACGATTGTCAAGTGTGCTATGTTCACTTGATTACAAGTGTAGTTTGATTCCGCCGGGTTATTTCATATTTTGATTGCTTATTTAATTTTCCAGTTATGTTTCAGATATGACCGGACATGTTTTACTGGACAATGGACCTATGAAACTATATTTAAACTTTGTGTAGTCATCAATACGAATGATAATAATTGACAAATATTTTTTTTATATCAATAACGATTATTTGCAACTAAAGTATTGAAAAAAAAACGTGTGAATCGTAGGAGTAGACGTCAGAAATTAAAATTTCTTAAGGTCTTAAAATTATTATGAATACAATTAGAAAATGATAAAAAAGTGTTTTCACAAAATGTAAATGTATCACTCTGACATTAAGATAAATTAGTGGTCTATAATCAGTTCTTCAGTATTATTATTTTACTAAACAACAATTTCTTTATGAATCAGCCGAATATATAGTGTATATGGTATAGTGAACCTATAACGCTTACTGGTGATGGTGGGTTCTATTCCCACAGAGTTCTTGAGCCGTTTGGAATTGGCGTTAAACTGTAGCTCCAACTTTCACATAAGCACGCAGTGCTTCTGGAAGAATAACTAGCATTCATCAGAATGCTTTGAAAAAATATGTATTAACATTATATAAATGAATTCTATGAAAGATAAATAAATGTTTTAACAGAATGTAATGATATTAAGATTTGGGTCTATTATCAGTTCTTCAGCCTGTATATTTTATTTATCGATTTCTTTATATATCAACGTTTTCCTTCGTATATTAACAACATAAGGAGGCACCCTAAGTTATTTTAAACCAAACCGTGTGATCTATATTTCACGTATCTATCAAGCTATATTTTTCGACGAATTAGTGATATGAGGGTAATTATAATTATTCAGTAGCTTATCCTTCCTATTGTAGTGGTTTTAATACAGAAAACGAAGTTTTGCTTCTGGACTTCAGCCTTCCTATATAGGTTTCACTTAGAGAATGTACTAACGTTTATAAACTAATGAGTGAAATAATCTAAAAAGAAATAGAATACTTTACTTTCCAGGTATTTTTTTACTGACACAATAATTTTTCAAGGGGTACTCTTCTAAAATGGAGGGCATATTCCTTTATGAAATGCCTGTGACGTAATGTGGTAATGTCTCAAATAATGTATAATTTTTTGGTACTAACGTTGTGTAGCAGCTTACGATTTGATGACTAGTAGTTTATATTGATTACAGTGAGCGTTAAAAATATAGATGATAGAAAATATAATTATTGATTTTCGTTTCTAGGTCTTCTACCTTCTAAATCTAATGGCTCAAAGACAAAAATTAAATATATAATGGTGTTGGCGTTTACTTGATGTAAATCCATTATAATTGAATATAACTTAAATTCAAACATAAACATTTGAACTTATGATTTACACTTTATTGACTACATAGCATGACGCGTTTCGTCGTTACAAACGACTTCTTCAGATTCTTACAGAATAATATGTTCGTGTAAACATTATTCTGTTAGCATCTGAAGAAGTCGTTTGTAACGACGAAACTCGTCATGCCATGTCAATAAAGTGTAAATCATAAGTTCAAGTGTTTGAATTTAAGTTTATATTTGACAAAAATTAATATGTTTAGTCTGTTCTGAGCCACAAATCTCTGTTCCGATTCATAAAATTTTTTCACTGTTAACTCAACTTGGCCAATTTTCTTTGTTTAACATTATCGTTATACTCGATAAAAATAGCAAAACTTTGAGAGGAATCGGCGTCAGTATTCAAAAAAGCTATTTTTTTGAGCTAGAAGCCTTATTCTCCCTTCTTTTGAGCTAAAAACTTCTACTTTCTAGGTGGCCTTTGCTTGGAGAAACCGTTTTTTTTTTCGAAATTTCTCAGAGAAACAAACATGATTTTCTGGCATTTGTTGTATTCTGGCTGTGTATTGTGCCAATTATTCAAAACCACCATCCTTTCTTAATTGAGGTGAAACGAATTCTTTCTGAACTACAAGTGGATCGAAAACACCCATATATACAATGAAAAATTTGAATTAAAGTAAATTGAAGTAGTATTGAATAATAAGCAGATGGAACAAATTAAAATTAAAATATTGTCTATTACAAAGATACATATGGTCAGCAGAAGTTGACCACATAGTAACGAAATATATTTGATGAATAAAATTAAAATCGATTGCAATAGTAATATATAGTAAACAAATGAAACAAACTAAAATTAAAATATTATTTATATCTAAGTCATATGTAGACAACAGAAATACAGGAAATCGCGACATCCCATTGCTCTGTTCTGAGTAGCATGTTAAGATCACTGATAGCCGATCAAAATAGATGTCACATCGACCGCAACACCCATCATAAAGATCAAACAGTTACCAAAATATCGACGTCAGTATTCAGAAACGCTATTATTTTTGAGCTGGAAACCTTATTCTCCCTTCTTTTGAGCTAGAAACTTCTACTTTCTAGGTGACCTTTGCTTGAAGAAACCGCTTTTTTCGAAAGTTCTTAGAGAAACAAACATGATTTGCTGGCATTTGTTGATAAAATTACGCATTTATTGTGCCAATTATTCAAAACCACCATCCTTTCTTAATTGAAGTAAAACGAATTGAATTCTTTCTGAACTACAAGTGAATCGAAAACTCCCATCAATAGCGATTAATGTGTGTTTCTTATTCGTTGGTTATTTCAAAACGTTCCCGAATTGCCGAAATCCCTCAACTGTTAAACATCGCCTTACACAGCTAACTGCTAGTTGGTATCATGGAAATCTCGAATGGGCACCGATTGTTGAAATAATTAGGTATATCGAAAGGATCGATTATATTTCTATTGAACGAGCAGGAAATGGATGTATTGTTCTTTTAAATGCTTGAAGGACTTGTCGAGATTCTCCTAATTGGCCCGGTGTGAGCTCGTTTGTGATATTGAAGAACTACGTTTGTTCGTAAGTTTGAACTGTCGGCTATTTGTTTAATTACGTCTATGAGAAATACACTTATTTTATTGCCGGTTATCGCTACATAGTATTCTAGCGTAATTCTCAGTAGGCAAACTTCAATATTCAGGTCGAAGTTTAAAGGCTTCCATCGATAAAGAGGTATAATACATTGAAAGAGAGCAATGCTTGATTGATATTCAAGCGTATTGTTCATGGTTTTGTCATAGGAACCTTTTTAGTCTACAAGTGAAACCAGCTGAATGTCCTTCTTTATTATGGTTTCTCTAATAACTGCTATGATAGGCCAGGTATATTTTGGGAATTGTTAGATTTGTTCTGGATGTACTCCTCTATACTTCTCCACTTGGTTTTTTTAACTTAAAATATATAAATAACACTTAAACTTATAATAATTGTTAATTTCATTTATAATGAATATTAATTTCATTTGCAACATTCTTCTTGAATTTGTTATATAGTTAATATTCTGCTAGGTTTTCATCTCTCAAACAGAAAAGTTGAAGAATTTTTGATTACATAATTCGCATTAGAATATCCTAACGATTTTGAGTATTTTCTTGGCCTCACCTTAATTTTAGAGGCTCATTAGACGAACGATTTTGTGATGCTAAACCGTTTTTGCTTTACTAATGCTGGTGGATTCGATTCCCCCCGGTTTTTTTAGTGCATTTCAGTGGATAATGTATTGGGTATTGCACCTTTTTGAAATTCTACATTACAACAATTTAAAACAAGAGATGATTTAAAAAACTGGATTGAAAGTGAAGAAGTATATTGATTTATATGAATTGTTTGTGCTATTAATTCAATGATGATCTTTTTCTTTGAAACCTTCTCCCAGTCTGATGCTTACTACGGTTCTTTTAGTTCTAAATTTGCAACATACAACTAAATTTATCTCGATACTTTTTCAATTTTTTACGGAGTAAAGTTGGACGCTGGAGAATTTATAAAAATAAGAGTGGGAGGAGCTACTAGACCACCTCTTTTTCATATATATATATATATATATATATATATATATATATATATATATATATATATATATATAAAAAAGAGGTGGTCTCCATCTTTCCATTCATTATATATATATATATATATATATATATATATATATATATATATATATATATATATATTTTTATTTTATTGTGTTATTGTTTTTATATTATTTTTTATTTTTGCAGGGCAACTCTGGGCTAAAACCTATAACTCAAGAAATCTTAAGGTCAGCATTGTCGAAGACAAAACCGTCGTTGAATGTGTCAGAAAGAACAAAATATGATTTAATGTGAGTCTTATTTTTATTCCGTTATCAGTTTTTGTGTAATGTAACTAATATTTTCAGTTATTCTAAATTTCAAGGAAAGGGGGATGTTACACTTGTGAAGCCTGGGTCTAAAGTAAGTTTAGCATAAAAATTTTGTTGATTCGTTGATATTTAAAAATGTTAAATAAATGAAGAAATGAAAATTAAACGACTTTTATTTATGCGTTTCGTTATTTTTCGAATTGTCTTAAAATGCGTAACAGATTTACGCAGAATAATTATGAAAATATCTAATTCAAAAGTTGTCAAAGCGTTTTACATTAAAAATTTTTTTTCATAAATATTTTCAAATCTTTTAAAAAAGATACAATAAGCGAAACGTTGAAAAATTATTTATTTATGAATTACTGGACAATTGTTCAATTTTAGGTTTCTGTGTGTTTTTTGTATTAAGTTCAAATTGCGTTTTTTTACTACACTAGATTGCCTTTTCGCCAATTGACGTTTCCTTGTTAATATGAGGAAATCAGGCGAATAATAGCTCATGATTTCGAAAGTTTCATGTTATAACTCAGCATAATTCTAAATTGACGAGGATGTCAATTCAAACATTATGTCAAACTGTTGGTATATCATTTCCATCGAGTATTGATATCATATTTTCTAAAACATAATACTCGATGAAAATTGATATCATGTTAGAGAAAATTAGTTTTTCAATTATTTTTTCACAAAGAAATATGTCACCAACCTACATTAGTGATAGAGTTCGATTATTTGAAGATGTACATAATTATAATACGAGATTCAAAACAGACTTTATCCTTGGAAAATGTAACACTACACAAAAGCTAAAATCTATTTTGTATAAAGGTTTAATTGAATTTAATGGACTTCCTGCACATATAAAAAAGTTTTGGGCCCGTTACTATTTTTGATATATATTAATGACATAGTACAGGTAGCCGCAAAATCTAAAATAACTTTGTTTGTTGATGATACGATGATGTATATATTGGGGGAAGATTTACATGGAATGGTATCGGATATTAACATTGAACTGAACAAGTTATTCGCGTGGCAGTGTGATAATAAATTAAGATTGAATGCAGGAAAATCAAAATTTAGTATATTCGCCAAGAAATCACGAATTATAAATGTGCAGGTTGATAATATATATATTTCTGTAAACGGAGAAGCCATTACTCACGATGAACATATCAAATACTTGGGTACAATTTTGGATTCAAATTTAAACTTTCACGCACACGCAGATTATATAACGAGAAAATTTTCGAAAAAAGTAGGATTCTTATCACGAATCGGCAAATCTTTGTTTATGAGTACAAAGTTGTCACTCTATAAAGCCATTGCACTTCCTCATTTACAATTCTGTTGTACCTTATTGTTTAATTGTTCTCAATATCAAATAAGTCGATTAGAAAAAATACAAAATAGGGCTATGAGATCTATATTAAAATGTAATAGATATACACCTGTCAAATCCATGCTTAATATTTTGAATATGTTATCTGTTAGCCAAAGAGTTGTGTTTAATGTACAAGTGTTCATTTTTAAACTGAAAAGAAATATGTTACCAACCTACATTAGTGATAGAGTTCGATTATTTACAGATGTACATAATTATAATACGAGATTCAAAACAGACTTATCCTCGGAAAATGTAACACTACACAAAAGCTAAAATGTATTTTGTAAAAAGGTTTAATTGAATTTAATGGACTTCCTGCAGATATAAAAAAATGTGGAAGTTTAAAAGTTATTTAAAAGACTTTTGAGAACGTTCATCTCAACCAAATGCAATACAGTTTAAAGTCACTCTAATTCAATTGAGCTCTGTTTCTGCTAGTAAGTACTCTAATTGATGTTTATAATGTAATATTAGGTAGGTGCTAAGTATTACATTTTTGTTTTTCTACTATATTATGTTATTTACATATATTGGTACTTTACTTAATTCACTGTATTTTACTTTTCATTATTTTAATTTTTAATTAACTTGTTATTACGATATTTTGTAATATGATGTAGCAATTCTGCTAAATAAATACATTATTATATTTGTAAAAAGCATTGAACATTGAGCTTTTTTCTCATAGGTGATTGAATAATGTTAACACTTCTTATGTTTGAAAAAAGACGCGTCCTCACATGTGTAATTAAAATTGTTAATCACTATTTGGCCACACTTTCATTGACTATAAATTTTAAGTTCGAATTCTGAAACAAAGTTACGATTAAATGAAAAATTGAATGATAAAATTAATCCGATTGAACTGAAAAAAACTGAAGAAGATTAATAATTAGTGTCCTGAGGACTGAAATGGAGAAATAAAATGAATATAAAAGTGATAAAATAAATTTAAATGAAATGCAAATAATGTAAATGAAATAAAATTAATAAATGATTACATTTGATGAACAGACAGAATGTTGAATTAGAAAACGAATTCACACGACGTTTCGATTTGTAAAGTATCTCTAACCGTTCTTAAGTGGAAACTGAATATGAAGAAATTAGAATAAGAAAATAGAATCGATGGGATAAAATTGTCCTGAGTTGCATTAGACACAGAATCAATGGTGAACAACCTGCCACAAGCTTCATTCAATATTATCTACGTAGTGCTATGTGATTTCATGATGTAAATAGCCGTGAAACAACATGGCAGGTGGGAAATTGTTTTCGCCCGCCTTAACTTGTTTTATGCAGACGATTAGGATTCTGCCATCTGTGATATAACACTGTTATGAGGAAAATTGTGGCTGATGGAAATTTCTCTCGCGACGTATACACTAATGAAACCTGCAGGGAATGCGATTTTTACTCTTTTTGTCTTGTATGCATTTCTTCAACTGCTCGCAAGATTGGAATCGTTGAAATATATTAACTATCAGAAATTTATCTATTTAAGACTTTGAAAAATAAGCAACTTCATTTCTCACTCGATGGTAATGGAAATAAAAATAATAGTAATATTTGGGAAGTAATTAGTTTTTTTGTCACTGTTTTTTCACCTTACCTACTCGGAAATTAACTGACAAGATTACGTTGAAATTTGATGACCTCGCAGGTTTAACTCTCGATAAAATAAAATAAGAAATTGAATGTCATAGATAAATTGAGCTACGGCATAATTGCATGGGGGAGCCTATAAAAATAATCTGGATCAACTACAAAAAATAGAGATTAGATTATTAAAATTAATTTTTAAAAGTAAGTTTGTTGAAAAGAAACCCATGACTTTACATCAGCTGGTTTCTCTGGAAAGTCGTGAGTATTACTATAATGATCTTAATAATATTTATATAAACTCAGCTAGTAAAACTAGGCATAAAATTATTCCACTGCCAAGGGTAGGTACATAGGATTGTAAGCGACAAGAGTTGTTGCATAAAAGCTATAAAAATATTTAATCAAGTGTCAAATAATTCAAAAGATTCAGATATAACTAAAATATCATCAAATGAGAAATTGAAAGAGTGGGTATACGAAAACATACTGTTTATTAAACTGAATGTTAAACTGAAAACATACTGAATTAAACCCGGTCTCCGTAGCTTGGTCGGTAGAACAGCCGACTATGGTGCGGTAGCACTAGGGTTCGAGCCCCGCTGAAGGCATGAGTGTTTGTGTTTGTCTGTGAGTTGAAAAGTTTAAATAATGATATATGCTGGGTAATATACATTGATTACAAGCCCAATGGCCGTTCGGAATCGGCGTTAAAGTGTAGGTTCAATGAATGAAAAAAATATGTATAGAGAATAAAACATAAAATTTTATTTAATGTTATTGGTGACAGTTTTACTGCCATCAGCTATTACATATGGCATATATGTAATAGTTATTATTATTATTAAAAAATTTGTGTTTGAGAGGTATTGTATGAATGAGTGATGTGTGGCTGGCAAATTTTTTTGAGTGCAGGTACACACGATAATCTAACTGGCATTATTATTCTATTATTATTATTCTATACCTTTTTCTTTTCTTTTTTTTTGTGAACCAGACCTGCGAGCAGAAAATATTATTTTCCTCTGCAGGATTTGCGGCGATTTTTCTGTACTTGAGATTGCCTAAATGTTCATATGTAACTCTGGATTTGAATAAATAAATATAAAACCTGTAGTTAGATTTGATGCATAAAAATGAGAAAATGGACGTTGACTTGTGGACTATCATAAGAATGTCAAAATTGGAGATGAAACATTAGAGATGCCTTATTAAAAGCAATTTTTTCATTCGATTCTATAATGTTTTCGGAATTGAGTTTTGTGTATTTGAAGATTGATCGGTGATACTGTAACATCTAAGAGTCTATTACTCTTTATTTATTATAAAGAGTCTATTACTCTTTATTTATCTCTTAATTATTTAGAGTTAATTAATATCCGAAACTGCTAAACAAATTTTTACAAAATTTTTTCAATGAATAATTAATTTCTCATGAAGCGATAAGTAAACCTTATTTCGTTAAAATTGGATGTTGGAAAGAAATGTTTTTTATATAACATTGATGAGTTACCAAGGTATCTTTTTAGTTGTGAATTTTCGAAGCAACTTTTTGGTATGAGCTCAGTTCTCTCAACGAACTTCGAACTTAATGTTAATAGATTTTTAGGAAACAATTGCGTTAGAGTTACTGAAGTAGAATTATAGATGGCACTATCTATCATTTCAAAAGTTAATCTCAATAGTTTACGATTAATTTTATAATAATATTTATATTTGTTTCATCGTAAGTAGAAATTGAAAAAAATTGCCCCATAATAGAATAGAAGTGGGCATAAACTACAAACTCACGGAAAAAGTTGGGTGGAGTAACGAATTATAATTTATTTATTTATATAGAGTATGCAATGATAATACATAATAAGTAAACAATAATAATACCTAGGTTTGTATGAAAGAAAATTACAGAATAAATTGAAATAAAATTGTTCAGTAAAATTGTGTAGTTTTTATTTGATTCACCCCTGTATTTGCGAAACTTAACGTCAGCCTAGTATCTACTTCATATTTTATTTATAGTACCTTCATTCCAAGTTTACATTTTACCTTGCTGCGTATAGTTATTATATAGAACACATATAGTAACTAAATGTAGTGAACTTTCAACATATCTAATTGTATATGAGAGTATAAAAGGATGGGGAAGTTCTCCCTTAGCGAACAAATACTAGAAGATCCAGTTCCATTTGTTCAATTGCACTTCGGTTTTCACATTTCACAAAGATGGTATATCCATGAAACGATTCACATCGTGTGGAGGTTGTTTTTCGTGAAAATATTGGACTGTAATGAAAAGAAAGCAAGCAGAATGGGGTAATCGAATAAAAAATCTTCTTTGTTTACTTTAGCTTGGATGTTCAAGTTTATATAAAGTCATCATGTTGAGATGAAACGCAGATATTGTTTCAAATAAAAAAACATTTTCTTCGTTACACATTCAATACTTCTTGAGAATATTATTCTGTCGACATTTTAAAAATTGATATTCTTAACAAATGCTTCACTTCAAATTGTAGATTTGTCATAACTTTGAACAACATAATATTATCTAAACGATAGTAGGTACCTACTAATGACAAATATTAAGGAAAAAAAGGAAAAAGCTGGATCAGCATTGGCTACTGAAGTATATTGTGTTCTTGGCTATGATATATGTACTTCCTTAAAGTGTTGACAGTTTTCACCTAGCTACAATTTGTAACGGAACGTAGAAATGAATGGAGACGGCAAATGAATTTAGCAGTTTTACAGTCATTACACATAATATAATTTTTCAGTTAATATAAAATTATAAAGTGGACAATCTGAAATTTTTTATCACAAAAGTCAATCTTCAAGTAACGTAGTTCTTTTAAGAATTTCAATTTGTACTAATGTAACTTGAATATTATGATATACAAGTGTGCTTTGCCATTCCGCAGACACTTGTTAGTGGTTATTGTCACTTCTCGCATATTTGTTTCATTTTTTCCAGATATAGTACCAGATCGTGTACCTTCGATTTTGAGTAACCAAAAAGTCTATTGGTGTCAAATCAGAGCTACTTGAACACTTGAAGTTTCATGTGAATGAAACTGGTGTGCAATTCATAATCTTTTCATGAAACGGTTGAGGTTCCGCTCCACCTTGTTAGGAACATGTGTTTCGACTGAAACCAACGAAATATTGTAAATCTGAAGTAATTCGGGTAGTTTAAACAAAAGGTAAGATTGTGGCAGTATTAAATCAAAAACTGCAGAAGTGAGATACTTACTGTAGTTTTAAATTTAATATTGCCTGCAACTATAATTTTGAATTTAAGAGTTTTTAAAACCAATTCAGAGAAAATGTTGGCAAAAAGCTAATGTCGAGTCCTAGGTTTTAGTAGTTATTGAAACTGAAGAAAGTAATAATGGAATTTAATATTAAATTCAACATAAATAGAGAAAATAGTAAAACCTTTAGTTTCAAGTGCACTAAATATTATGAATATTACTACGAACAAAATTATGAAGCATAGATATTTTTCACAAAATCAAAGAAATTTCAAATGATCTCTGCATTGTAACATCATTATTTCTGTTCGAGATAACTCTAATACGCTAAAATTTCAACATTACATCATCTATTTCAAAGTCTTTCATCAACATCAGGACCATAAAATAAGATGTACAAAGTATGTTTAAAACGAGGAGAAAGAACATTCATCTCTTACATTTCAATGTATCCAAGCAAGCTCTGATAGAACCTTAAAGTTATTAAGGGGAATAATCTCTTCAATCACGCCCGTATACAAGGAATATAATATGATGTTTTCTCCGGCGTTTTGTGTTGCGAAAGAACGCCCAATACCTTTGCAATTCACGTTTTTGTGAGATGCTGGAATATCAGGAACGGCCCTTTGAAATTTTTGAATAATTCGAGAACAGTGCGAAAATTTTGCGTAAAGTTAAACATGTTTGTGTAAAATTGTGTTTATTTATTTAATTATTTAACATACACTGTTTTACAGGACAGGTCCTAATTACAAAACAGGAAACACAACAGATACGAAAAACAAAATTGGTAGTACAAAACTTTAATTTTTGTACTTTAAAATTTTAAATCAATTTTGAATGAAAGAGTTTGTGATATGAATCACAACTGATAAAATGCTATATAATAATTACAGGATTGAAAAAAAACTTAAATGCTGACCAGACTTATACCTACATATAAATTTAAACACACAAATACATATACATCCACATATTAACACTTCATATACACACATAATTATATGAGTGAATATGAATTCTGTTCGTGAATACGATATACGATATATCAAGAAAACTTGCCTTAATATCAGTAACAGAACAGTTGAAAATATCCACCTTAGCTCCCAAAATATTACATTGTTCACACATCGTGTGCAATGGAGAAAATTTTAGAACATTCGTTCTAGCTGCTGGAAGGTAGAACGTGAATGCCCTTCTGGAAAAAACTGTTGGAACAATAAAATTTAGCTTTTGCAATAACTCCTGACATTTCACTTCATTGTTAATTATTTTATGCAAGAAGATTATTGCATGGCATTTCCTTCGGGTACTGAGTGTGTCCACATTATGACGTCTTGTAAGCGTTTCATGTTGTATGCCTATAGGTGGATATATTCCATCAGTTCTGAGGCTCAAAAATTTCAGGAACTTTCGTTGTATAGACTCCAATTGATGAATGTGTAACTGATAACCAGGATTTCCAGACTGTTGATCCGTATTCGAGTTTAGATCTTACGAAAGCACAATACAAAGTTTTCAGAGTTGATATATTGCTAAATTCCTTTCCAACGCGAATAATGAAACCATACACTCTACAGGCAGCGGTAACTGTAGCATTGATATGTGGCACGAAAGTTAGTTGAGAATCAAAGGTTACGCCAAGGTCAATAAATGTATTAGGTGTTCCCAAAATATTATCACCAATTTCATAGTTGAAATTAATCAAATTATATTTTCTGGAGAACGACAGAACATGACATTTGGAGATGTTGAGGTTTAATTTGTTGAAATCACATAAAATTTTGAACGATTTGTCGTGGTTTCTTTCCTTATATAAGTGCAATGTGCAAAAAAGCAAACGCATCTCTGTATCTATTCGGAAAAGTTTTCAAACGACCTTCGGTCCAGACTGCATCTACAATTTATAAGACATATATTCGACCGTTGTTCTAATTTGGTTCCTCTATTTGGTGCCCAGTATCAGTAGACCTAATTACGAGCATTTACTACTCTTTGGCCTTATCACCGAAATGGACAGACGAAGCGTGGAGATATTATTACCACCTTTAGAGTCTTGAATGAACTCTTTTCTATTGATTTGAGTGATATATTATTCACTTTAAGTGAGGACAATCGTCTTCGAGGTCATTTGCTGAAACTGAAGCGCTTAAGCTCTAAAACTACCATCAGACAGTCGTTTTTAACTAATTGAGGTTTTGGTGTGTGGAACTCTTTAGACTTTTCGGTTGTTCGTGCTGCATAAATAAATACCTTAAAAAATGGCACATATGTAGATATCTGTTTCTAACGTCACTTAGAGTGACTACAAAAGTTGCCTCACTCACATATTGTGTCTCTGGTGAAAACATTTAAGTTTTGTTTTGAATGTTTTTGTATTTAGTAGATTTATTAGATATAATTTGTTCAGTTGTATTTTTAGATTTGATATTATTTGTTCAATGTATGATGTACACTACCTTCAGAAATTTTTTAAAATATGTGTATTGAGTCATAGGATGGTTATCCTACACTCTAATCATGTTTTTAATAATTAAATAATAATAATAGTACAGATGAAGTTCAAGACTATTTCTCTAAGATGTTTTTATCTGAATTCATGATATGTCTAATAAATCATTCAAACTGTTTTTATTGTCCCTCCTAAGTCCGTACCCCGTTCTAGATGTAAGAACACGATGCCGTTTACGATTTCTATGGTTTGTTTAACAAGAAATAGGAATATTGACAAAAATTGGAGAAACGTATTCACAACCTCTGTATAGCCTCAATACCAGAAATTTCAAGGTTCACAAAAAGCACTTTCTCGCTTCCAGAAAAAGCTTTCCCTGTTGTAGTACAAGGAAAGTTGTAGAAGTTGGAAATAAAATATAAGTTATTTTATTGTTAACCTATTATTAGTGTATTAAACTATTCCTTATAGTTATATACTATTAGGGAGTACTTTTTACGATTAAAATCGAAGATTGTTCTATTCTTTTCACTTCCGTAGCAAAATATTCTGAGATTCGAAAGATCGAAATACCGAAATATCTAATTTCAATAAATCACTTCGGGACCAGCTTGCACAAATACTGTTAACGAGAACACAAACTATCAACTTTCAAAAGGGTTTTTGTAGAGATAGTGCTTCGTTGCGTTTGGGAAGAACATCGAAATTCAATTGTTTGGATACATTCCACTGATGATTCCCAAAATAGGACGAAATCTGATAGAAAATTCGTAGTTTGTTGATGAGTTTCGTCCAGACAGCTCACTTTGGGCTTTATGTGAATTATTCCGAAATATTCATAATTTTTTGAAATTATTTGAATTTGAACTGTGTTAATTCTGTTCGTATGTTTATTTTATTAGGCTTAAAAGGACCTTGGTCCTCTGCTTTCACATTCATAATAATAATAATTAATTTGAACTATTTTACTATTTCAGTAAATAACCTTGGGATTCCATGGTTATGAAATAGTTGAAAGAAATAGTCTTCGAGATATTCCCATTACCATTCATAACTATTCTGTCTATATAGGGGAAGCGGTAGGTGGTGATATAAAATGAATCCTAACATCTTATGAAAGATATACCTTTCATAATATTTTAAAAGATTTCCTCCTCACTATCTTGGGAATAAGTGTTTAGAGGAAACATTTTTGTAATGTCTTCTAGAAATAAATGTTTATGATTCCGCACCTCTCACAAACCTAAAAAAAATTTTAAAACGTTTCAAACAATTAAGTACCTGTATATTTGGATTATAAGAAAAACAAAATTTCATCACCGCAGTCATTTCATCAAATCTAAATATCTTACGCTATACAAATTAACACAATATCAGAGCAAATTCTGAAAAGATACAATGAATATAACGAAGGCGAATTTAAAAATGCGAAGAACGAGTAATAGGCGCTTCCATTCGAAAAGTTTCCATGGACTAAACTCGATTAGCCGTGAAAATTCAGTTAGTTTATAAGAAAATTAAAAGTAAACTTGGAAAACTTTCATCCGCTGGAAATACAATCGTTTCAGTACATGTTTCCAGCGATTCTCAAAATGTATATGCGTGTACCTAAACCTTGAAAAGTCACGGGGTTTCGATTATCCCTCGAAGAAACATTAAGCTAAATAATATTAAATTGAAATTAAAATACTTGCCCTAAATTTCACTGAATATAAACAACTATACATATGTTTCGGATAATTCGAATATTACATGTTGTATACTCTTAATAATGGACTAACCACCCGAAATATATGTAGAGTTGTTAATATATTTTTTCGCTGGAGCTAAGTTTTTCAATTTTAACTTAATTTTACTCACAAAGTTATTATGACAGATTCATTAAAAATATATTACAGTTTTCGTCAGCACAAATATTAAATGTGAATCGAAATATTAGGTACGTTTTCAATTAATCGAGAATCTTAAGAAAATAATGAGAACTACACATGTTGTCACAAACCTACTGAATATTTAGGTTGTCGTTCTGATTATTAAAGTATGTGAATACTTGCTTATTTTACAAATTTTTTTTGGTCATTTGGACAGGCAGAACGTAATAGAGTTATGGTCTATTTTGTATGGGTGACTTTTTGAAAATATGTCAAGTCGAAATGAAAAATGTTCAGAGTTTTCTATTTATGGGGTTTTCTTGGAAAATTTTGATTAAGTTACTTAGTGGTTACTATACTCTGTTCACCTAACCATGCTTTTTTAAAACAACGTTTGAGTGAATCCATTTTGTTGTTCTGGCATAATAATTCTACAATCTACAAAGAGTGTTTCAATTAAAACAGTTTCGAATAAAGATTAGGACCGTTGATTCTCATTAGAGATATATGTGACGCCTATCACCACCAAGCCTCATTTTTCTACTGAGTACCCTGTGTAGATACCTACCAAGAGCTAAAGCAAGGATAAACTGTATTTATAACCAAGAACTATGTCCCTTTGGACAATCATTCAACCAAATTTAAACTCGTAAGGTCACTCTTCCATCAAAGCATTTCCAAGCATTAACTTGTGTATGCTGCAAGATCTACTTTTGAGGGTTATACATTATCTATTAATTTGATATGAATTTGAAGAAATTGAAATAAATCTAAATCTACCTTGTTTCTAATGAAATAGTTACAATAACAAAATAGGACCCTCAGAGCTCCGATAATTAACCAATACTAATATTAAATTGTTTCTTTTCTTCATTTCATGAACTGGCAACATTTTTGATGAGTGGAAATTTGGATGAGATTTTCTGGGCAAAGATAAAATCTTATCAATATTAATAATCGTTGTTAATAAAAATTGTTGTTTTACTCTCACAGTTAACTACATAATATGCTATTTGATACATAATTCGAAATCTTTTTCTGATAAGTATGCCTTGCTTACTTCTACCTTCACTTCCACCTCCCAAAGAGATAGTTTCAAAGAAACTGCATATGGATCATTTTTGTATGACATTCTGTATTACAATAGTAAAACAAAAGTAAAAAACACACAGTTGTTATTTCAAATAGGCCTCATAAAACAAGAACTAGATGTTTGAAGCCACAAATGTTATTTTAAGAAAAGTAAAGCACTCTGATGGCAGTACAAACACAATATCTATATTGATGATTGATGAGGCCGATACTTGGAGAATATTGATATCTATAATGAAACAATATTTAGAATTTTCTCATAATTTCAATACAAATGCGATTGACGACGTTTCGAAGTATTACTTCTTTATCAAATGCTGGATTATACTACGAGTACTTACTAATCCAGCATTTGATAAAGATGTAGACTTCGAAACGTCGTCATCCGTATTTGTATTAAAATTATGAGAAAATTCTAAATATTGTTACGATATCTATAATATAGGTAGTAAGTTAAGAGTTAAATCCTTCCCGAATTTTAATACATAATGAATAATAATTACAGAATAAAATTGAAATAATAGAATTCAAAGGAAAAATATCCAACAAAATGAAAATAAAATAAATTTTCAGTTAATACTTGCAAACCATAGCTAAACTTGTACTGTTCACAGTATCTTTAGATGGATAAAAATGTATTTGAAATTACTCGAGTACTACGAAAGTTAAGCTAAAACGCACACTTACTTCAGGTTAATTTGATTAAGGTACAAATTAACTGAATATCTGCAAGCTAATTACAGAATTTGAAGGCAGAAAATTTATGTTTGCATTTTACAGAAAAAATATGTTTGTCGCAATATAACTAAATTAACAAATGTCAAAATAATTATAAATAGTTCAGAAACTAAGATTTCAACAAAAAAATGTACAGTAATAAAAATATTTTCAATAGAATAATATCAATATATTTTCTCGTTTTTGTTGGATCGACATTTTGGGTACTACTGTCTTCAAACAATTAGCTTCAGAATTCACAATTGAAAAAATGTAAACGGCATTTTCGCTATGCCGAGATGAATTCTTCAATACCCTCTAATTCGGCTCGAGGCAATTCGTACGTCTTTATTTGCCTTTTTGAGAGAAGAATTTCTTTCATGATGCAAGTTTTTAAATTTCCCTTGAAAATTTGATGAATAGATGATAACTAGCGTCATGAATATTCATATTTACTGCATTGTGAGTTGCCTTGTATTATCTAAACACAATTTTAAAAAGCTCATGAAGCAATGAATAAGTATTTCGCCAACATTCTATTTCAATATCTTTGAATAGATGAATCATAATAAGAATTTTAGAAACTATTTTTTGAATTGGATAAGTAACACTCACTCTAGAACTGAAAATATCACCCCTATTTTTCAACTTTTATGATTTCTAACTTAACTTTCATTGAAAATATTTGAAATTTGAAATATTTAAAATAATTATGAATTGAATATAAACTTAAATTCAAACACTTGAACTTATGATTTACACTTTATTGACTACATAGCATAGCTAAAGTGTAAATCATAAGTTCAAATGTTTGAATTTAAGTTTATATTCAAACTTATATATATATATATATATATATATATATATATATATATATATATATATATATATATATATATATTATATATAAATTTATCAAGTAAACGCCGACACTATTAAATAATTACGAATTGGTCGTTTTTCATGTTTTTGAAAAAAACCTATAATTGAATATTCAACCTTGCGGTAGTTAATTCCTAAAAAATTATTGAATTGAATTAAACAAATCTTAAGAGATATTAAATTGGTATTATAGAACTTAGGGGTAAATTACATATACTTATTCCAGCTTTCAGTGGTTTCAACATATGGCTTATTCTTTTCGATAGGTATTTAGATATTAATATTTTTCTTTCACCTTGTGTTATTTTCAGTTATTAATTTTGCTTAGCAATCTCAAATTTTTCTTATTGAAAATGTACATCATTAGACGATGAAGTTTATTTATTATTATGGGGTGCCGTAGGGCTCTGTACTCGGACCTCTTCTATTCATACTGTTCATAAACGATCTGCCTGCGAAATTGTCCCGGTTTTTGGTGACACTATTTGCCGATGATTCATCGGTGGTTGTTTCTGGCAGGACTCCTGTAGAACTTCTGGAGGCATGTGAATGCATTGTGAGGGAGTTTGTAAGTTGGTGTCGAATGAACAATCTGATAGTGAACGTTGACAAAACTATATGTGTTCAGTTTTGTCTGAAGGGCAATGGAATTATTACCTTGGAGGTTAAATATGGGGACAACACTATATCATCATCCCAATCAACAAAGTTTCTTGGAATATGTGTAGACAGAAATTTGAGATGGAGATCACACATTGAGATCTTATGTAAAAAAATTGAGTAACTCATTTTTTGCAATCTCTTGAATCAAGAACAGCGTACCTAGAAACTGTGTTATGAATGTGTATTACAGTCTTGTATATAGTCTTCTAAATTATAATATTCTGCTGTGGGGCTGCTCTACAGAAATAAATAGTTTGTTTATTACACAGAAGCGAATACTTCGATTAATATTCAATATTCATCAGCGAACATCTTGTAAACCTATCTTCATTAACAATTACATACTCACCTTGCCGTGTTTATATATTTATAGATGTTTGTTATAGGTTAAAGAAAATGAAGATAGGTTTATTAAATTGAATAGTAATCATGAGTATTCAACAAGGAACAGGGATGTGCTACTTATTCCTATCCATAAAACAGCTAAATTTGAGCACTCTCTCTATTGTCAGAGTATTAAAATTTTCAACCATTTTCCATCGTATTTGAAAGTACTGAAAGCTCATTTGTTTAAGAGGAGAGTTAAATCTCTGCTCTTAACTATAGTGTGGCAGAGTATTTCGATGATTTGGATGTAGGCAATAATGTATGAATCAATTTTCGGATGTAGGCAATAATGTATGAAACAATTTTATGTATCATATGTTTGTATATTTTTTTAACACAAATGTTCTTCACCATGTGAAATTGTCTCAAATGCTTAATATCTCTGAGGAATTTTTTTTTCTTTTCTTTTCAAAGTTGTATATTATTGTAAATATGAATTTAACCAAGATTTTTGTTTGAACCAATATTTTTGCTCGAGGGCTGAATGGAAGATCAGATTCCAAACTGAATTCGGTCCTTTTGAGAGCATTTTTCTTAGTTGTAATTATTTTATCAATTGAAATGAATATAATTTTACAATGTAAGGAATGTTTCACAATAAATTCATCTTATTATTATTATTACCGGGAATTTAAATGCATTAATTTTTCCACATGATCTAATAATTTCACATATTCAATGCACGGAAATGCTGAACAATCAATCCATTATACCCTACATATATACTCAATCATCTTCAGGTATATCTACACAATGTTATTACGGAAGCAATTACATGAACATTGAATATTACTAGTCGCTTTATTAAACAGCAATCTACTGCGTTGAAATCATGTGTATGATTGATTGTTTAGTGGATTGAAAGTCATTCGGGCAAACGTTATTTTAGAGGTATGAAGAATATGAAAGATTCCTCCCTACGACTTCTAGTCATTCAATGAATTTGCAACACATCGAGATTAAAATATACTGTGTTCAACAAACATCTACAATTTATTTGTCTATAGTGTTATGAATATACATAGTTGGTAATTTAGTTTATATATTATTACTTTGATGTTTTATTATTTTCATCAACAAGTGTTTCCTCGTATTTTTACTCCTTTCAGGAAAGTTGAGTTTACCCTGACCTTGAAATGTTATCAATACAAGCAAATACAATTATCTTTATTAACAACAAATTATACAATATACCTACAATTTCAACGTATTTTGTATGAATAGTATCTATGTGAAATATTTCAAAATTTATAATATTTAATATGTGTTTTTTCAGAACAGAAACTGCAGATTAAGTAAAAGTATTTAATGTGATGTTTAGTGTTATTTGGCACATATTCAGTTCTCTTATGATAGTTTTACATTCGCTGAAAGTGGATCTGAGATCATAAATTATAGCCAAACTATTTCTGCCACTGTTTTTGGCCAAAGCAGAGTTGAAGAACCAGAAACCAATCTCAATAAAAAAATGGTAAATAATTGAATGTTTTATAAAAATTCAAATCAAACTCTTGGCTTAATGTTTCACGTGTTTTTGTGAAAAAAAATGTGAAACATTAACATTTTGTGATTTAAATTTTCATTTAATCATGCTTAACCAAAAAGTAAACCAGAATTCAATCTCAGAAAATTAGTTTTACTAGGCTTTTTGATTCAAATAGATTTTTTCTTTTGAATTTTGTATTTTTTCAATTTTTTTGCGTTGAACTTGTCATTGTGGTATTCTTATTCATTGATTTTTTCAAGTAATTTATAAACTAGTTTTACTAAAATTGGTCTTTTAGTTATTTTCAGAAAGAATTTTGAATGCATTACGAAAAAAGACAATTAAAAAATTATTACATTGAATGAATTAATTATTTACGTTAAATTGAGTATTGATCGTCAATATTGTCACCAACGGAGAATAATATGTAACATCAGCAAACAAAGAAACATTACTATGCTCAATTATACTAACAATATCATTTATATATAATAGGAAAAGCAAAATTCAAGGGACAGTTTCTTAAGGGACACCATAATTATTTTTGATATCAGGTGAAACAAAATTATATTTCACATTTTGATATCTCTTGGAAAGTTAAAACTCAAACTAACCTCAAAACTGCATAGTACAATTTTTTCAGTTTTCTTTGAAGTAATGTTTTATTCATTGTCTCAAACGCTTTGTGAAATTCTATGAGAACTACTAGCACATACTTGCTGCGATCCATAGCTTTTAACCAAGCGTCATATATTCTTATCACAACAGATCCACATGAATGTTTTCTTCTGAACCCCGATTGATTTACTGCAATAACATTGAACATAGGTATTTATTAATAATTAATATGTTATTAGTTAATATTTCAATATTAACTCAGCTGATCCTTGACAATTAGCTCCAAAAACTTGCTTTAATATGAAGCAACGGTATGGATAGGACGCCAAGCCAAAACACATAACAGCCTTTTGTATTTTTGGAACATTGTTGATACTTTTCCTTACAACATAAAATACTCCATATTCTGGAGATACTTCAATAATATTCAAAAAAGGAAAGGATTCAGAAAGCAATTTGCGAGATGTCCGTTGAAATAGTAGTTTTATGATCGTTTGACTTTTTCAATGATTTTTAAGCTTAAAGTTATTCGAGACTTGACAAAAACTTCGATTTGAAGAAATTGAAGTGTTCAATAAGATTTATTTACTACGAGACTATACTCGTAATTGTCTTGCTTGTAGAGCCTGTCTTCGTATTGAATTTGTAAAATTTAAGAACTCGATGTTGTATAATTACATGAATTATTGATCTATAAATGGTAAAATTTATTGGTAGTGCATGGTCCATGGAACAACTAGAAAGAGCTGTAAAGCTCATAGATGAAGAGAATTATTCAATGAGAAAAGCCGCGAATACCATGAACATTCCATTTGCCAGTCTTCATAAGAGGTACACTAAAAAAACAACTAAAGAACCTCGTCTCGGCCGTAACACGGTGTTCACATCTGAGATGGAAAAAGAATTGGCAGACACAATAAAAAAAATGGCCAATGTCTTCTACGGTTGTACACCAAGTCAAATAAAACGTGTGGCATTCGAATACGCGGAGTTACTCAACCTAAAACACAATTTTAACACATCATCAAGATTGGCTGGACGAGTTTGGTTTGAAGGATTTGTTAAAAGGAATAATATTTCAGTACGAAAGCCTGAAGCCACAAGTATCAACAGGGCTACAGCTTTTAATAAAACCGAAGTTGAACGATTTTACAAGCTGCTAGAAGAACTGATGGAAAAGCACAAATTTCTGCCGAAGAACATCTACAACTGCGATGAAACCGGTATTTCTACCGTCCAAAACCCTGGAAAAGTATGTGCTGCTAAAGGACAGAAGAGAATAGGAAGTATAACAAGCTGGGAAAGGGGCAAAAATATTACTTTGCTCTGTACCATGAGTGCTGCCGGTGGATATGTTCCCCCAATGTTCATATACCCCAGAAAGAGAATGACCCCGACCTTGAAAAAGGATGGCCCAACGGGCGCTATTTATAAATGCTCTGAAAATGGGTGGATAAATGAGGATCTTTTTTATGAGTGGCTTAAACACTTTACCGAGTATACCAAACCATCTGCTGAAGAACCAGTTCTATTGATATTAGATAATCACGCGAGCCACATTTCTTTGGCCGTCCATGACCACTGCAAAAAAAATTTCATCCATATGTTGTCTCTTCCACCCCACACTTCTCACCGCATGCAGCCATTAGACGTATCCTTCTTTGGGCCATTCAAAGCTTCATATAGAAGAGAATGTGACTTTTTCATCAAGAGCCATCTTTCTGAAAAAATAACACCTTATGATGTAGCTTCCTTGGTAAAAAAAGCATATTCAAGTGTTGCCTCGATGAGCAAGGGCGAAGCGGGATTTAGAGCAACGGGCATATTTCCCATAAACCCCAATATCTTTTCAGATGAAGACTTTTTGCCGGCTGAAATCCTACAATCAGAGCCCGTTGTAGTACAAGATTTTGCTGACTCCATTTCAGAATCGAATGCTGCTGAAACTGTTGACTCTATTTCCGTACCAGCAGCCGCTGTTGAACCAGAAAGAGAGAATCGTATTCCCCAGTCATTTGCTGAACTAGCGACTGCATCATCCTCCCAGTTAGAAATCGCAATGCCATCAACATCTGGAAACCTTCCAAGCATCCAAAATCTCATCAAGATGCCTGAGAAAAATCCTGATCTTAAGAGAAGACAAGGAAGAAAAAACAGCATGCAACAATTTTGACTTCAACGCCTATTAAAGACGCTCTGGTTGATAAAGAAAATAAAAAGATATCAAGTATATATAAAAGGGGTTTATAATTACTTTCATCATTTATAGTCATGTTCGATGATGCTAATCGAGAATTTTCTACACCAATTTACCAAGAAGCTTTGAAAAAATAAACTTCGAAGATCTGTATTATTGCTCCAACCAAAATCTCATCAAAATTCGCAAATAATTCGTTCGGCAACAAAAAGGAGAAGAAAACCGCTTTTCCGGCGTAACATCATGCACCCCAGAAACTCTCGAGAGATAAATTGATGTAAACATGATGCGGAAATAATGATAATAATCTAATAGTCTGGTTGGCGCGTCAAAGCCGAGTCACCGTGAAGAATTACAATCATCAGGGAAAAATAGAAAAACGCGCACAACGCCATCTAAATTAGCGCACAGTGGCGTAAAATATCGGGCGACCTCTATCGTTCCAAGCTTATATTTAACATTATAAGGATGCCCAGAGACGATAAGAAGAAAAATTGTTAATTTTGAATCTCATGGAAATGGAAAGAAGACTTTTCATTCGTTTAGACCGAAATTATTGAAGTAGAAGTTTATTGACATCATCAGAGAATAACCTCAGCCACAGATATATAGTGATGATACTTTTACGTCTTGTGTATTTTTTGTTTGTTTTACCATTTAAGAATATATAAAAATTTATATACAATATTGGTTTATATATAGTATTGAATACTTTCTATCAATAATTTTTGAACAAATTATTCAAAAGAACATAATAGCAGAGCTGGCTATGTGATATATATATATATATATATATATATATATATATATATATATATATATATATATATATATATATATATATATATATATATATATATATATATATATATATATATATATATATATATATATATATATATATATATATATATATATATATATATATATATATATTTATATATACTCGTATATATACAATAATGGAGGGAGTATTGCTGTATAATTTAAATAGAAAATTTTTTATGTGTTCTCGGCAAGAAGTAGGCCTACTATAATTGAAACGTAACCAATTTGTTAACCTGCTCTATATTTCGATTATCATTTTAATCTTCATTACTCTATAAAATGAAGGATGTTAATAAAATGCCATGACAATAATTCTTACTTTTTACTGCTATAACAGTTTGACCAGCATCATAAGCCGAAGTGTGTATACTTGAAAGATATGTGATATTAAACAGAAACTGGATGTTGATAAAAATTAAATACAAAAATAAAAATTTTCGAAAAAAAATTCGAAAAAAAATTTTCGACAACTCAACCAAACGATAGAACCGATAAATTAGGATTATCGAAGCACAGATCAATGTCACCGAACAAGCATAGAAGGTAAAAGGGTGAAACACTCTACAAACAAATGTCATCACGAGCAAGTAACACAGAATGTCTATTGAAACTTAGCGGTTGTTTAAGAAGATATTATTTAAAATGTTTTGAAAGAAATACTATGAAATATATATATATATATATATATATATATATATATATATATATATATATATATATATATATATATATATATAAATGAAATTTTTTGTGCTTATGGCACTGAATGAAATATTTAAGAAAATGAACACTAAAACATTCATTCGAGAAATTCCAATTAATCAAGAGAATGTTATAGTATAGCTAGATATGTGAACGTGTACGATGTGATGCCTCCATTATCCTTCAAGGGATAAATGTTAGAGAAATATTCAAATTGATGCCACACCTGATGGAAGTGCGAAACATATATGTTTCGTTCTGCAAGAAACTCGTCAGTCGCACCACGTCCATCGAAGTGAGGCATCGATTTCAACCCCCAAGCATTTTCTTGGCATCGAGATATTTAAGCTTATGTGAAAAAAATGTATTTCAGTTCATGCGATATGAAATGACTGTTTCGTCAGTCAATGTAGTGCGTCCCTAGTAGTGCCCACACTTTTTCCCATCATTTTCCAAAATGAACTCTGATAGGAAATTGATTGTTCTTATCATTATTATGAAGTTGTCTGAATGTGCTGAAAACACATGGCTTGTTTCGGGGGTATTACCTCATTTTCAAAATCTAAACTCAAAGGGTTACCTCCTCTTCATTTTGAAAATTATTAAACACCACAAAAAAAATCAAACAATTAATTCAATACAAGTTTTGTGAAATCAATCCAAATGTTTTTTTTTCAATATGTTATTATTATGAATGTATGAAAAATGAGGATGAAGAGAGAGAAGACAGAAGGACCAACGTGAGACAGCACAGCCTCCTACAAAGTAAATGAAGTCCTTATTCTTTGTGTACTAATTTTCACAATGTCTGAGAGTGTTATCTACACGAACTGCAAATAAGAGAGCAGGCGATTTATGTAGGGCGGCGCACGTGCGAGAGATACTGATAAAGTGTACGGCTTGGCGGTACCGATAACGGCTACCGCATAATAGGATTTACTATACCTAACATAATGGTCCATTCTGCGCCGTTTTCTTATTCTTTCTCGCGATAAAGTGTACGAATACTCCCGCGATATCTAGTTATCTATGGTGCTGCAGCGAGCTACCGGAAATGAACGAACCTGCGCGATAACTGACGCCGAACCCCCCCTCACAAAGGGAAATAATGTTATCATCAGACTTTTTATGGACGCTTTTGTATTAGGACCGTTTTTCTTTCTCCCGAAGTTTTTGTACAGAACAATCGCGGTTGATTGCTAATTGAGTTGGTTTAAATGAAGTTTTCTAATTTCCTTATTTGTATGTCTTTTATAGGATTATATTTTCTTCTTTTCGAAAGAAACTAAGTTACTGAATAAATAGAACGAAGAATGTGATCGTAGAAGAGCATTTCCTCATACTATTTTCGAGCTCTGGACAAATAGAATAGCCACTATGAGAGAGACACCAACAATTTTTTAAACATGTCTCTATTTCTGATTTGTATTATATCGTTCATCAGGATTCAAATAAATGTTGAATGAAGAGAAATTAAAAACTATCTACCTGACTAGGGTTGATATAATTTACCGGATCATCCTGAAAAAGGAGTGTATGCAAGAAGAGAATAAAAACACTAAAAGTAATAAATAATTTATGCAAATATATAAATGATTCACAGGCCAACAAAAAAAAATTTTTGTGAAAACTTTTCAAAGCAATTACCAATTTTACCAATTCGTCTTATGTATTTTTGGGTTCTGTAACCGTATTTGGTTGTAGTGTTGTTTTATCACCCACAATTTTCTCACAATATGACATCCATTTTACATATATTCGAAAAAATAGGGAAATTTGATATATAAAAATAAAAAATCAAGCTTTTTCTCATTAAATTATAATTTTTACTCAGAATGATATTGAATGATTAAGATACCAATATTATGTGCTTATTTTTTTGTATTTTCTCTAACTTTTCTCTGTAAAATTTCTTGCATAGCTTTTTCTCCAATGTGATACATTTTCTTGTTCCTCTTCCTGCTTAAAAAATTGAGTAAGCTGTGCATCTCTCGTTTTAAAGTGGTAAATGGATGTTTCAAATTCCAATAAATGTTTTTCTTGTGAATCCAACATTTGTCTTGATTATCGATTTTTACACCAAAATATGCGAAATATACTTCTTTTTTACAAAATCAGAAATGTTCCTTTGATTTTTTTAATTACAAGCATTGGGAGAATTTTTACACCCACGATTAGCCATATTAGAGTATGAACAAAAATCACTTAGTTTGAACACTGCAATAAGAGGTTATGTCAATCGAAAGAACATAAACAGCTGTGCAGTTTGTGCAGTATTTTACAATATGCTGTCAACGTAATGTATTTAAATGATTAAAGGTAGTTTGGAATTTAAAAAAAAAGGAATAAAGGAATTTTTTTTGAAATTTTATTTAATATGGAAAAGCTGGGAAATCGGTGGGTGATACATTTTTTTATTATTATTTTCGTAATCAACACATTCAATAACATAAGGATTAGATAAAAATATTGAAAAAGTTTTTTCATCGCTGGCCTGTGTTTTATTATCAATCAACAGAATGAATAATCTTTTAGGTGGGGAGCAAGTAGTGGGTAGGTACAATGACAGATTTCAATAGAGTAAGATTTTTACAACAAGGAACCAAGTTTCTTGGGGCATAGATGAGTCATAGATAAAGTCATTGGCATAAGTGACGTAGAAATCTGTATTTGCTGTATCTACAACCCAATGTCAATAATAACAAGGGGATTGAAAAATCTTTGTGAAATATTTTTCAATCATTGGAAACATCCTCTATTTCTCACAACATAATTGAAATCCTTGGGAAAAAACTATATATATACAACACAATTTTGAAATGTATTGAAGTTGTAAGGATTCTGATTTATATTGCTGATCTCCATAAAACCCCTATTTTGATAAATAGATTTTCAAGAGCCTTTCCCATAGATATTACTCATTACCTACTTATACCGTGAATTAATACAGCGAATAATTATTTATTTAGACTTTAATGTGAGGCAATAGTTTTTTACGATTAAACTTTGAATCATCAGTCAATTAATAATTGATGAGGCCGATACTTGATGTTAATCGATAAACATAATAAAACAATTGTTAAGTCAAGATTTACACATATATTAAAAAGAATACTGCATGACGCAGGTTTCGATGAGATTTACTTTTTTTAAATGCTATTTGAAAAACAGCATTTGAAAAAGGTGAATCTCATCGAAACGTGCGTCATGCAGTATTCATTTTAATATAGGTATGTGTAAATCTTGACCTAACAATTGTTTTATTATGATCATCAGTCAATGTTTATCATCGACATCTGATGAAGCCACTGTGTTGGCGAAACAATATTGTAATGTTTGACTAAATTATAGTGAAAACCAAAAAACTACTGATTTTTATTCAAATTAATCATCAATCCAGTTATAATAGAACTTCATTTATTGAAGCGATTTGTGCTCTTTCTTAATAATGCATTTAGCTATCAAAATTTCTTTTGGAGTATTTATAAGGTGAACGGTGTATCAATAGTTGTCAGGTGAGTATCTTTAACATAAATATGAAGAAATGATAACCAAACTCATAGGTATATACAGCACAATTCCGAATATGATTTAAAAACACGTCAAAACTTTAAAATATAGTTATTGTTATCCGAAGCGAAATCTGAAGACCTTCATTTAAATAATCCTAATTATTGAGAATTTTACCGGTTTTCAACAAAAGTGCCCTCACTAGATGCCAAATTTGCTAGCCTTTGGATGAAATAAATATTATCATTAATATTCTTAATTATCATTAAGAATAATTCTTAATAGAACATGAAGATAAAATTGAAATGGTTCAAAAATTATCTTCATTATTCAGTGAAACATAGTAGCATCTGTTTATGTTCATGATCAATCATCCAAGTTAAATGGAACCCCAAGTCAATAATAAATATAATAAACAATCCGATCGAATTGAATGACTTGTTTGAAAGTGAATTCTCTGATGAAAAACATCTCATCTGTATAAAACCAATAATTTGAATTTAGGCAAATATTTATCATCCCAAAAAGTAAATTTAAATCCCTATTTCTTGACAATAGTGGATAGATTAAAACTCCAAATTACTCTCACCACCTAAAACTGTCATCGGCCGATAGGAAAAATTTGATTAAATTCAATTGGTTTCGTTCATTCTTTGGCGTAACAGTTTTATTGAATTACTGTTTACGCACTGTGAAGATGTTTTCCGTTACAAATTATTATGGGCGATTTGTTCGCAGCAGAGCTGAGAAATCGGATATTCAATTTGAAGTGCTTTGTTTATGGATTGCTTACATT
Source organism: Henosepilachna vigintioctopunctata (assembly GCA_030704895.1). Taxonomy (NCBI): domain Eukaryota; kingdom Metazoa; phylum Arthropoda; class Insecta; order Coleoptera; family Coccinellidae; genus Henosepilachna; species Henosepilachna vigintioctopunctata. The sequence goes on along the minus strand of JARQZJ010000010.1, from coordinate 923,484 downwards.
GGAACGATCAGTGAATTGTCAACAAGAACTCTTCTTCGTCTCTTATTAATGGATTTCAATTTCCCGCAAATTAATTGTTTGATTGGTAACAATAAACTCTAACAAAAAAATTTTTAAACATGGAACGTAAAATGTAACACCTATTAAAAATACTGATCAGATATAAAAAAATACAATATTAATAAAAAGTGACCAAAGTGCTTCATCCCATGTTGAATTGCCAATATATTTTTCAAAACTAATGATTAATTTAAATTAATGATTTCCAAGTAATCCAAGTAAAAAATAATATTTAAAAGAAATTGTTTAATATAACTACTTAATTAATTGACGTTTTACGTCGAAAGAAAATTGAAGCGAGTTCTCAGCTTAAGTTGAAATAACAATACCTCTTTCAAATTACACAATAACAACAAAAATAGGAGTCTTAAATTTAAATAAATTTATAGCATTCTGAGTTTCTGTAGCATGGTTCCTGGGTGGTTGTAGTACTTATTCATTTTGCATTCTTTATAGTCTAACGAGTTTTGGATGAAATTTGCATTTAGTTCTAACTCTGGAGAGTAGGGAGGATGCGGCATCAATTCAAACTTCAATTCGTAGATTTTGGACGCCTTGTCCAACAATCTACGAATGCGCTGGTGCGTTATCAATGAAACAAAATTTATTTCTTCGCCAAATGAAGTCGTTTAATTCGCAGCTCGTCCTTCAAACGTGGCAATCTTACCCTTTCAATGTAATAAATGTATATAATTCTCTCGCATTTCAAAAAACAGTAGCCATAACCTTGTTTGCTGATAATATTGTTTTTGCCTTCTTTGGAGTTGGTTCCCCCTTTCCAACCCAGTGGGATTTGACTGTTCTTTATTTTCAGAAGTGTATTGGGGAACACAAGTCTCATCAAGAGTTATGAATCGACGCAAAAATTCGTTTGAATTATGTTTATACAGCGCCAAATTTTCGGTAGAAATAATTTTTAGAATCGGTTTTTGGTCGAGCGTCAGTAAACGCGGCACCCATCTTCCACATAGCTTTCTCATGCTGAAATGGTTGTGCAAAATATTTCGCAAACGTTCAGCTGTCATCCCACAGGTTGCAGCTTGCAGGATCTCATGCACTTGCAATCTGCGGCCATCCCATACTATTTGGTGGAGTTTCTGAATAATTTCTGAAGTTGTGACCTCAATAGGCCGTCCTGAACGAGGCTCGTCAGAGTTGCTCACACGACCCATTTTGAATACAGGAACACTTTGCTTAATGGTTGAATAAGATGTGGAGGAGTTTCCTAGTGTTGAATCCATCTCTTCTTTTATTAGTTTTGGTGTACAACCCTACAAATAGAAGTACTTGATGACAGCACGTTTCTTCAATTTTTACATTTTCTCGAAAACAACGAAAGCGTCTCGCGCAATGTGTTCTCAAACGCAAACTAACGTAGCGATTGGGCTGAAACTTTACATACAAGCTCAGTAGGAATAGTACTGTAGCACGTAGCTCCAAAAATAGACCTAGTGACGCCATCTCTTAGTCAGGCCGGAAACTTCCACCTCACCCTTATATGTATGCTAGATATCAAAAAGTACAGAATGTTCGGGTTGTTAACCCTGATATAGAAGTTTCTTCAAATTTTTTACTTTCCCTTGCTACAAAATGAAAAAGACAAAAACAATTTTGGTTACCCTGATATAGAAGTTTCTTTAAGTTTTTCACTTACCCTTGCTACAAAATTAAAAAGATAAAAACAATTTTTGGTTGGACCAGTAAGCAAAAGTTGGTGCAAAACATTCATAATAAAATTCAGATATAAGCAGCTTTCAACGTTTATCAAATCAGAAAAAATTGACGAAAAGTGATGATATGAAAAATTATTTATTGGCATTGTTGTGTATCAGTTCTTCATTTTTTTATATCCAATTTTTCGGCTAGTAATCTTTGTTCATAACCCATTTGATAACCTCAAATTTAGACCCATTAAATCTTATACACATACACACAAGTTCATGTCATAACCGGCATTCGAACACAAATCTTCTGCCCTATACCCTAACTTATAACATGGTGGTTTTATGTAGGCGTGTGTTGGACAAAGAGGTCGATTACCATTGACAGAACACAACAACCTAGCTATGAAGACTTTTTGTTTAATTCATTTGTATTCGAAGTTGAATTTTGAAATGGATATATAAAACAATGAGATTTAAAGTGATTAAATTTAATGCATGTAAGAATTTTATTTGGGCCACTCTTAATGCAGCGAAATGAAATCCCAAATATCGTACTCGTTCTAGACCTGAAAGCTTTAATTGATTGAAGGTTCTTGTTCAACTTTCAATTTTGAAGGGATTGCTGGTTATCACAATTTGAGGAAAACGTTTACCTATCTTTGGTGAAAATATCTACGTTTTATTATTTTGTATATTAATTATTTATATATTGTTTATATATTTTATTCTTTATCTACGTTTACCTAACTTTAGTGAAAATTTTTTTCAGTGAAAAAATGAAAAAAAAAAAATAAAAAAAGAAATAAAAAAAATAGAAAAAAAAATTCACATTCACATAAAATTTCAAGTTTCTGATATTTTCTGAAATATAATGTATCAAGTATATTCTAAAAGCTGTAAAATTCTCATAGTAGTTCATAGACATTGGCAGATGATTAAATACAGTTCCTCTATTCATTTTAAAATACACTAATCGATTGGGCCGATACCTGATGAAACTCTAATTACATAAAATGAGAGGTAATAATAAAAGTAATAATAATTTTTTTTTTTTTTATTATTACCTCTCATTTAAATATGAACTATCACAGAGTAGATTCATCGTCCATCGAATTTTCTAATTACATAATTCAGATAAAACTGAATAGTTTTATCAGTTCATCAGTTTATCATCTACATCTGATGAAGCCACTGTTTTGGCGGAATGATATTGTCATGTTTGATTAAATTATTAGTGAAAACTAAAAAACTACTTACTTTTATATAAATTATACATTTTATAATAGATGATGTCCTAATCAGAAAGATCTATCAAAGATTAAATCAGATACACAGATTTTGTGAAGGTTATTCCTCAGGTCTACCCAGATATGAAATTAGTGCCTATTCTGACACAAACGCCCGTTTTCTCCTAATGAAAAGTTTCGTCTCTCCACTTCTATCTACGTAGTCAAACAATATCCCTATGAATATTTAACATTGTACGTCGGTTTATGAATAGGTCCGCCAATTCACCGATGTGACATCTCGACGCGTGTTGTATTCGCCAAGCCCACTTTAGATCGCGTGCAAATTCGACCCTTTGTGCACTGATTGAGCTCACACGTGACTTGAATTACCGTTTAAAGGACGGGACACAGAACATAGTCTATATTCTCATATAACAGAGAACACGATTGTTGCTACCGTTTGGTAGCGGTAATTTAGATGTACCTTACACACCGCTACATTCAACCACTGTATGCAATACTAACATATATACGTTATATCTAAGGTATTCAGTGATTTTACACTAATGAATTCTTGTTGAAATTTGACTGAAGTGTGATTAAGTTGTTTATAACTACAAAAATTTAGTAAATTCGAAGGAAATCAATACTTCTTATTTATATTCATTTCTGGGTGTTGATAAGGCTAATTCGATATATGAATATCATTACTTTATAAAGAGCGAGACACAGAAGATACAGTGCAATAGTATCTCTATAGAGAACGTAAATGGTGGTAATGGTAAACTAGAACTACATTTGAGCACAGAAGACTTACATATTATACCATATCTATGAAAAACATCGAATAATTTTTGAAATTTGACATATATCTTACGGTGTAACAGAAAATTACTATCGTTTATATGAAAACTAAGTTGACATTAGCTATGAAAAACTAATAATTATTTACTTTTTGTAATTTGTGCGCACTGATTGGATCCACACGCGAATTGAATTACTGTTCAAAAGATAGAACACAGAACAAATTCTACATAGGTAGAATTTTTTTTACGGTAAGTTTTATAATGTAGATCTACGATATTCACAACTACCTACACTAAAGCACAAAATAATACCATAAACTTCGATAAAACTACTCTATGATTTTACAATATTTCATACATTGTAAAATCATTTAACAGGAAGTATTTGCGATTTAATACTTATCATTCTGAAAATTTACTGAATATATGTTTTCACGGTTAGCCAAATTGTTTTAATTTCCTGTGGTAGTTGTAGCAACACATAAATAATATATTTTAGGTAGAAATTGTTGCTTTTTATTTGTGATGCCAAACATTTCAATATCTCAACCTACGTAAGAATAACCTACGTACGTACAACGTACGTACGTAAAACCTACGTGCGTACAACATACGTTGCCTGAAATTGTTTGAACTTCTAATAGTGATAGTAAATGTTCAAGTTGGTTGTATATAGTGTCCATCTTTCACATACTATGAAAAGCAGCAGCAAAATAGAAATTCATATTTATTCCAGATATAGTGTGACGTAAGAAGAATTAGAAGAGTCCTTCGCAAAATTACAAATACTATACATGAAATTGTTACAAAAAAATAAAATATTAATTATTCAAACTATCTAATTTTTGAATTTAACGGATACTAAGTGCAATTTTAAATTCTTCAAACAAGTTAATAAGTTTTGCTAGTGTCGATTTTATTTGATTTCGAACAAATCTGTCTTTTTCCAAGAAGAGAGAAAAAAACGTTCAAGTTCATTAGCAGTGAAATATAGTTATAATTATAATATTATATACATCTCGACAATTCCATTTAAATTGATGAAGTAATGCCATCTAAATTGCGGTTGTAGAAATGCTCGCTGTCATTTATCAAAGTATCCTGAAGTGGCTACTTAAAACATGAAATATAAAGTTGTAGTACGAAAGAGTTAACTGTCTTACGCTTCCAGTAAATGTAGACATCGATTTCAGTATTCTCTAACATTTATCTCTGAAAGGATAATGAGGACATAACATTGTTCATGTTTGACATAGCTCTGCTATAATGTTATTTTGAATAATTTGCCAAAAAATGATCGAAATACTTTTAATATATTATATATATATATATATATATATATATATATATATATATATATATATATATATATATATATATATATATATATATACAAATATTGTATTATATATATATATAATAAACATTCTTTTACTGTGATACAAATCACAGTAAAAGAATGTTCTTGGAGATGTGTTATATCAGGAACATACCCAACAACATCAACAAAAGAGCAGACATTGAGAATCTTAGTTCCATATATAGCTACTTACTCTCGTTGGATGAGAATGGTTAAATTCGAAAAAATAGCTGAGACCAACGTTCAGACGTCCTGTCAACAGTTACAGAAAACACTCGTAACCTATGCGTCAATTCAAATAATGTTCTATGTCATGAGAAACGTCACTTTATTATATTTTTCATGGTGACATTATTATCTACATACTTATTCTTAAAATAACTTTCCTGCATTTGTAATCGATTATTGAATGACTTCTGTATTGTTTTTTGTCAGTTTAACCACTTATGTCAGATGTAGGTATTTTTTCACTATCATTTATAATTACTTAACATCTTGTTATACGATTCCAGCATTCCTGAAGAAGAACTGAACCTTAGTTCGAAATATAGAATTACTGACGATTAGTCTTGGATTAATTTAATAGCCCAAATTGCCGATAACCCAACAATTTTACACTTATATATATATATATATATATATATATATATATATATATATATATATATATATATATATATATAAATAATAGTGATAATGCTGACATGACTCAACGTTGTAATATTTTTTCATTTTTCAATATATTTGTGAAACGTTAAGCCAAGAGTTTGATTCAAATTTTTATTCAATCAAGGGTTTCACCAAGAGTTAAGCAGGGATTATCAGTTAGTAAAATATTTGCTCATTTCCATCTGTTTTGAAATCATCATAGAAATCAACAATCATCAAAGAAATTCTGCTTTAGGAACCATGCCATCCTATTTTATTTCAAATAATTTTTGAAAATCACGAAAGAAAACATAATCGATCATTATTCTGGTTTTGAGTGAACAATATAACTTGAAATACTTGGCCGGAGCATCTTAAACTAATTTCGTTTTGATTTTCAATTTTGGACACCTTCCCCAATTTCATAAATTTTGAATGTGTGTTAGTTATAATAACAATTATATTATAGTTTATTGATAAAATTTTTACATCATTCTTACAAATATAAAGCAACAAAAGGTCAGACGTCAAAGAGTATTTTGGTTAACATAATTTCAGTAAGCATAATTATCAGTCTTGTGTTTCCTACAGTAGTCCTAGTATTCATCTATACTGTAGGGTTCGTATTGCATCAAAAAGAGGCGCGTTTCGTGGAAGCTCAACATTTCCTTCATAGAGAGAGGCAGTGAATTGAAAAATTTCAGACACATATATTGGGTACTCTTCTGGGACAGGTTCAACGCCCTCAAATGATATAGATATGCTGCTGTTCTTCTTGTGTTGTTCTTATTTTTTATAAATTAAAAAAACTCGTGATATATTTGTTGAAGCTCAGCTGTCAATTATGAGAAAATTGAAACTATTTAACTATTTGACCATTCGAAATATTGCCTCAAACCGCATGTACACCCTGTATAGTATTATAGTGGTAAGATTGATCCATTTGGACCAGTCATAACAGTCGAACTGTATCGATTTCATATTTCTATTCAATGCCATTACTAGCTGAATATTACTAAAATCTCAAAGATACATTGAATCTGCACGTGTAGCGAATACCTCATATCTAGATTTTCTTTATATCTGACTGCCTCATGAGTTGTCACTTACTGGGCCAAATGAAAGAGCCCTTTTTGGAGAGCAATAGCTTCCTTATTGGGTTTCAATAGGGCACAATCTAAGCTATTCTATTCCTTTCTAAGTTGCTTGACTCGATTTCGCTCTGATGATAAATTGTCGATTTCGTGATCTAAATACTTGATTCTTTGAATACTTGATATTACTCCACGTTTCAGTTTGGCTCACATTAGTGGTACCTCTAATGTGTGATTGCCCTCATGTTTGTTGATGCAAGAATATTTATAGAAAAAATTCGATAATTCGGTATAAATTCATATATTCAATTTTCGCCTTACTTTTGACTTCTATATATAAGGCATTTGTGTTTCTGAAACATTTCATCTATCTATAATATAAAAATGAATCGCAAAATGTGTTGGTAAGCGCATAACTCAACAACGTGTGGACCAATGTTGCCAATTCTTTTTTCTAAATGTTCGTTGAAGTCCAAGGATGGTTTTTACGACGAGAAAAATTCGAATAAATGCCGCAAAACCCCTTAGAACAACCCTCTTCTTTTTCCCTTGCAAACGTTTTCTAACTGAAATGTAGAATCAATTTGAACTTTCAATGAAGTTCATGTTAAATTACAAGAATTCACTGTAATCTAAGCAATGTAGGTGTGTCTCTAACGTCAAAGAGTCAATTTGTACTTTATTATCGCTGCACAAAGTTCAAATTCAATCATATCTATCAAAACAGTATGCGCGTGCGGGAATGTTGTGATCCGAAACTCAACGAAAGTGATAATATCGCGAATCCGACCAAATTGAATAGTCACAAAATGTAAGAGCTATAGATCATTAGTATTGATTTTCAATTTGGTTAGCTTCGCGTTATAATTTCTTTTGTTTTGGTTTTGGCACGCTACAGAAAATGCATCAGTTTTCACATCATTATATCAGTCAAACACAAACCGTGTTACAAAAAGGGTTTTATTATTTTTAATTATTAATTTGATGTCCATACCTGTGCAAAATTATTTAAATGCGTACTAATATTATGTAAATGAGATGAACACCGAACAAAATAATAAATATAGGAAAATGAAAACTTTACACACATACAACATTGGTATGGCTTCAAGGACTTGATTCTAAGCCATATCAAATCAAGAAGAAGAAAATTGAAACAACATTAACCTGTCCATTTCAGGTATACAGGTGTTGTGTACCGTCCTATCGTCAAGGTGACGGTTATGTTCAGGAGAATTTTTTGCGCCGACTATAAAATAGGTAGGAACAAAAACTGCCTCATTCCAAATCTTTTTGACGGGACTAAGTCTGTCGGGTCCGCTAGTAACCAATAAATGAGCTCTTAGGTTTGACTGTCAAAAGTCCTATTTGAATTTTGAATATGTGGTTCTTATATTTTCTTTTTTGAATAGAAAATTCGGCAGTTTCGATATTGTTCATATTAATTGATTTTATGAGGAAGTCTCCTTATAAATTTTAATATCCATTACACGACACTCAAAATTTATTTTGTCATCGTTTCAAATTGGCGAAGTGGCTGAATATAGATTATTCAGAGATTGATGCAAAATTTAGATGTCATAATAATAATAATAATAATAATAATAATAATAATAATAATAATAATAATAATAATAATAATAATAATAATAATAATAATAATAATAATAATAATAATAATAATAATAATAATAATAATAATAATAATAATAATAATAATAATAATAATAATAATAATAATAATAATAATAATAATAATAATAATAATAATAATAATAATAATAAGTTCTTTATTCTTAACAGTTATAATACCTTATTACAAAAAATAATAACACAATGATAAATAATAACTAAATCAATACTTACTGAAGCTAAAACACTTCCTTTCGACTATGCTCATAATCTAAGTTTAATATTTGAGATATTCTGAATAACCTCTGTTGTAATACTTCATTTTTTTCTAATAATTATTACAAATTATATCGTAAAAAAAATTTTTTTTATTCAGTAGACCTACAGTTTAACGCCGGTTCCAAACGGCCATTGGGCTCGTAATCAATGTACATTACCAGGAATATTTCATTATTTCAACTACTTAAATCATTGACAAACACAAAGACCCATTCCTTCAGCAGGGTTCGAAACCCACTTCTACCGCACTTTAGTCTCCCGACTAAGCCACGTAGACCGGCTAAATAGAATTCCTTATATTTGATATCAAGAATTGGAAAATATGGAATAACTACACAGTCATAATATTCGACCACTTACAGTCATTGTTTTGTCTAGAGTTTCATGGTTTGCCCTTTTCGTTTAACATATAAAGATAACTGTACCATTATCCTCATTATTCAAAATTTTGGAAATTATTCAAAAGAATGAAAGATAATTTGCAATTTTTTGAAGACAAAACTGGATCAATATTTCATTTAAATTGAATATATGAAAATTTAAATCCAACTTTCTGCAACAACTCTGTTTCACAAATTTCTGTGAAACATTAAGGCAGTAGCTGGATTTAAATTTTTATTTCGGCAATTAGTCTCGATAATTAGCTGACCGTTCGAAAGCTGTCGAATTATCGTTGTTTATTTTCTTATTCAATATATTTGTGAAACATTAAGCCAAGAGTTTGATTTGAATTTTTATTATTTTAATATTTGTGAAATTTTAACCAAGAGTTTGGTTAAAATTTTTTATTTAATCATGTTTCATCAAGAGGTAAGAAAAAATTTAATCTCAATTTGAATTTATTGGCCAATTTCGATATATTACAGCAGTACAAGTAAATTATGAAGAATAGTAAAGAGCTCTATATTTATTGGCAATTATTACCTCAACTAATTATCAAAACAGTAAATTACCTATTTATTGGTAATTCACTGAAAATTCATTGACAACTGACATTGACGTTGATAACTGACAATTCATTGGTAATTCGAATGTTCCAGAAATGAGTGAAAATTTTACTTAATATGCTTTCAATATGTTACTACACTCTGGTAAAGAAAATGCAAAGAAGAGATATTCGAAATTACTATCGATTTGTCTCTGAAATGGGGTGAGTTTCTCCGGAGAAAATTCACTTAGTAAGTTATGGTTATAGGAAGTAAATGGGAAACTTACTGAGATAAACCTCACAATATTAAACGGTGCAACTCAATTATACACATGATAATTAAACACGCCTGAATCTATCAGAAGTTCGTTAAGTCGGCAAGGAAAATTTAATAAGGAAAACATTATCCAGAAGATAATCTCGAAAATTTGCTACCACAGTGAGTTTTCACTGGAGTTACAGTCGTTATAATATTTAGCGAACGACTTTAATATTCTGCTTTTGGCCAGAATATCATAGGACTTCTTACAATTGGCTATAGAAAGAATTGTATATTTCTGGAATTGTAAAAATGTAATGTAATAATCACTTGTTTGATTTCCATCAAAATACCTCCTTATTTCTGAATGAAATGAATACAAAAAAGGGTTTTATGAATGATTCTGAAGAGCCCTATATATGTGAATGTATCGATAGTAAATTCTATAGGCGGACACAAATTTATTTTTTGAAAGTAATAAATTAATAATTTCTGAGTTGAATTCTCGCTTAACTCTTGTTGAAACATAATTAAATATTAAATTAAATTAAACTCTTGGCTTGATGTTTCACGATTTTAACAATATGAATTTGTCAACATGTTTCGAGCGTGATCTCATTTTCAAGACTCTTCAGTCTCGAGAATGAGCTCACGCTCGAAACATGTGGACAAATTCATATTGTTAAATATAAACGTCATACATTAAGCGAAGAGTTTAATTTGATTTGATAAATAATTAATAATTTGACATGTCTACCCTAGATTATGACTTGTTTTGTTTCCGATTTTCACCTTCAAAACATTTTCTAATGAAACCCTTTGGATGATGTGCAACAAAGGGTGCACAAATAATATTTTTGGAAACTACATCACTTGATTTATTTACGTAGGAAACTTCTGAATTAAATGGTGAATGCGCTAGTCTTAGTAAACATTAAATTGAATAGCCAATAGTAATATATATTCAAAAGGTTCTATATATATACTTAATACGTACACTCAAACACACGCACATATATATATATATATATATATATATATATATATATATATATATATATATATATATATATATAAAACTCTCAGGGAGCTGTATATACAAATGTTGTCAACGAGAAGAAACCTATCACTTTCGAGAGAGAATATTAAACGCGCTTCAGAATATTCATCGATCATCAGTCCATATTTAATCTATCACTCAAGAATCGATGAGTTTCAAAACGCCAATAAGTCCTATACCGGAATGACGGGAACAACTCTTAGTAAAAGTTCACGTGAGCGCCTATCGGAGAAAAGATTTCGATTAAGTGACTCAGTTTACTAGTATGAATGAATCGTGAATCTAAAAACTATATATATATATATATATATATATATATATATATATATATATATATATACATATATATATATATATATATATATATATATATATATATATATATATATATATATATATATATATATATATATATATATATATATATATATATATATATATATATATATATATATATATATATATATATATATACACATTGTCATAGATCAAATTCATACGTGCAATAGCGTTAGAAATTATTTAATTTTTATAATTCGACTTCGAACATCACTATTTCGGAAAATAGTATCAAGAGTAACAGGTTGCAAAACAAGAAAAAATTGTTCCAACTCTAGTGCATTGTGAAAGTTTCCAACATTACAATTTGTTTTTTAAATCTTATAACTCATTTCCCAGAAAAATTCGTTTCAGAACACAAAACTAAATTAGAAAATGAAAAGAAATTGAACATCGAAATTATGCTTTAAATATTGAAGAACTTGAAAAGCCTCCAATTTTTTCATAGATATTGAATGATAAACATATAAAAATAAGAACATCAGAAAATGTGTGTAATATAGGTATATAGGTTTTACATATTTATAACTATATATATATATATATATATATATATATATATATATATATATATATATATATATATGTATATATATATATATATATATATATATATATATATATATATATATATATATATATATATATATATATATATATATATATATATATATATATATATATATATGTCTTTTACTGTATTCCAACTAAATTAGATGATGCTACTCTGAAAGCATTATGAATAATCAAAGCATCTAAAATATTCTTATAAGACTTTAATGAAAGAGATAATATGTTTTGTAACCTGATTGATAGAAAATCGTTACTCTTCAATGGTAATGTACAAAGAAAGTTTCACATTGATGTATATCTGAAAAATTTTCGAGTAATAAGTTAACTAATTTCTGGTAATTGCACATCTCGAACTGAATACATTTTTCAATATTCCAATAAACTTTTTTGTCGACGTTTTCAAAACCAGTCCATCAAATTCTGCAAATATTTTAATTGAGCACCTTAATAGGCAATAATGGAGTTTGCACAAACTGGGATTATTGGCTATCTACAATATTTTATCGAACGAAGTGCATCGTTTATCAAATAGGCATACTCAGAGTAAATATTGCGAATAAATCCGGCAAATCCAATTTAATGCGAATTTCATTCGGAATAAAACAGTTATCTTCCCGATTTTCAATTAATTCATATTGGTGTTTATTGAAGAAACATATGGTTTTATTGAATGCCGAGTTTTTAATTTTTTTATTTGCGGTTCATCATCTGGTGCCATAAATTTAGATGGCGTGTATCAATGGAAGAACTAAGTGAGAGGGGGAGTTCTTTCGGCATATGTTCGATGACACTGAAGTGGCCAAACAAATGGAAAGGGTAAATATTATTAACAGGAATTATTATTTGCATTACAAACTTTTACTCTCTCCACTTATTTACCATATTGTGATTGATTCCTAACTATAATTCAAAAGATATATGATAATTCGTATATTTAATGTTATTGATCAGAGGTTAGAAGAATATTTCTTGGAAAAAATTTCTGTTCATCAGAAATCAGACAATAATTTATGTCCACCAGGTAAGGAAAAAAGTTGTTTTTGGTACGAAATAGGACAACGTAGTCGAGCATCTTACTTAGATTGAGAGATTGACAAACAAGGATCGAAACGCATGACTTTCCCAAAACATTAAGTACTAAAATTAACATACTCTGTTATTGCAATTTTTATACAGAAATGTGCCGAACGCTTCATACGAAAGTTAAGGTTTCATACGTTTCAAATGAAACTTTATAAGGAATGGGAAGTTTTGACTCTTTATATACAGTAAGAAGAAAAACAATTCTGGTGTATTAACAATTACTAACTTTCATATTGAATGAGCCAAAATATGAGCCAAAGTTTAGTTTAAAAAAAAACTTTTTTTTTTAAAGTTTTAGTTTTTTTTTTAGTTTTCTTTTTCAGATGTTTGACCAAAAGAGGTTCACGTATCTAGATATTTCTCATTCAAAAAGGTAAGACCCTTTCTCATTAAAAAGGTAAGTGGAGAAAAACCGAAGGGTAAATCATTCGTCAGGCTACAAAAATAGTTTGCAAACTCGTGGATCAAGCCTTGATTAATTAAGCCTTAATTCTTCCATTCCAAAATGTACAGTGCTTCAAAACATACCTGGATAAACCCCTTATTGGCTGTTATACTAATATCTAATGAATTTATATTTTCTTCTAAAAGTTTGAAGCTTTTTTTGATTTGATATATAATTATTAATAACTTAATTTCGACTTGTTTCATTTATAATGAGAATATTTATTGCGATTGATAAATTATAAAAAATTATTCAATATACGGGCTCAATTAAGTATTAGTATTCGTATAAACTAATATTTAATATATTACATAAGTCTGCGAAAAAGCATACTGAATGTGTGATTTCAGTCAATACTTTTATTAGAGATTCTTCTATGTACAATCCTAAAAGTTAGCAAAGTGACACTTTGTAAAAAATTAGCATCAATATCTTCACTTTCCAAAGAACGTTGGAAAGTTTTTTGTAAATGCTCCCGGCATATCATGATTTACATGTCAATATTAAACGAAATGTTTCTGTTGAGGTATAGTGAATAAGTACCATCAACTCGGAAATAAAAGGAATATTGTCGTCAGTTATGACACTAAGTCTTAAGATACCAATCTTGTATTTCCGGAGGTTGACCAAGAGACGATAATATATTTGCTAGGGCGAGTGTTTATCTTAATAGAAAAAAAGCGGGGTGACCATAGAGAAATATGCGTTTTCGGAAACTTCCGTTCAGATATATCGAACAAATATGGTTTACGATTGACCATTTCATCCCTATTTGAATAGAGCCATTCGTTACACCATAGAATCCCAAAATGCGCGTTCGAAATTTTCGATAAGTGAGAAATCAATTTATAGAAGAACATATATTAGTATTTTTGACATATATAAGAAAATGAATTGATTTTATGTACTGGGAACTCTTGTTGTACTGTTTATATCAGAGTGATATAAAGTTGAGGAGTTGAAGCTATGTGGGGGGCCTTTCCAAGTTATCGGGCCCGTGGTGGCGGTCCATATGGCGACGATCTTCATGGCGTTGATTTCCGTTATGTCCTAGAAACTTCCTTACAGGCCTTGCTGTGGCAAGCAGTAGATTTCTGTAATTCCTTATAGAGATGTTGGACGAGTCCTAGATCTCTGATATTTTTCAGGAGATTTTTCGAGATTTCGCTAGTGGATCCCAAGATAATTGGAACAGTCTTGACCACTCGCACTTCAAGTTCTCGATATTTCTAAATTTTTTAATCTAAATTTCGCATTTGAATTGACCACCTCGATAAATGTAGTTTCTCTCACTTTTTTGTAAACCAGTCCCAGGTCAGGCCTACAAGTAGTGTAAGGAACTGTTTGATCAGTCAAGATAGTGCGGTCTCAGTGAATTTTTTTTTGATTATTATTATTTCTATTTTAAAATCTAATTTCCACCTTTTTCGTACTTATGACATACATACGATATTGAATCTTAATCACTAAACAGATGGTTCTGAATGTACATGTTTTCTATGATAGAAAATGCTCCTCGTCCTTCTCGTAAGGAAAAGCGTTCAACCGAAAATAGTTAAACTAATAAAAAGGCACCAAAAAGAGGTGATTGCAGCAAAGAGGCTTTATTTAGCCTCGAAGAGAGTTCAAAAAACAAGTATTTCAAAAAATATATGAAACAAGCTGACCCGTCAGACTTCGTATTGCCTCAATAGATAAATGAAAGACCTGAACTTTTGTATGAAATAAACTTAAAACAAACAAAAGGAATCCGTAATTATTTAAAAAAATGCTCGGTATGAATGAAGTTTTATTATTGTTTTCGATAAATTACACATGATGTTGTTTACTTAACAAACAGAGTTTACCTGAAATACTGGCTATTTATAAGGTTTTAATTTGATTTTGACTGACACACACAATATTATGACTGTCAGATGACATCCGATCCAATGCTATTTTGAACTTGTCAACTAAATTGTTGTCTTATGAACAATTTGTAATTCTTGGACAATGGTTCTTCTTTACTGTTGGATTGTGAGCACAATACTTATCAACATCCGCATCTAAATTGCCCATAAATAAATTTGTAAAAATTGATGATCTGCATCTAGTTTTGGTAGTGGTAACACCGCCCCCAGTAATTGATAAATTTGTTCTTGAATTTTGAAGATTTGTCCAATAATTATGGATATATATTTTCATACAAACTCGAATATTATAAAAAAATTATAGTGTAATAACTTGAAAATGGACATGAAATTGTCCTGTATAATATGTGTAGCGCCAAACTATGTTATATGGAAACCGCTAATATATTTCTGAATATTGGCCAAGAAGTGTTCAGAATCATTTCCAATCCCAAAAACTAAAGAACTTAAAGGATCTGGTGGTGGGACCAATTGTGTCAATTTTACTTTGCCTCCAGCATAACACAATCCAATAGATTCACTACTGTATTTTAACTGATTACAATATCTACAAATTATTGTCATTTCCCCAATTCTTATTGATTTGTCGGCCCAATAATCTATTGCTGGATTATAGTAGAATGCAGCTCGTTCCAGGATCATAGAAACACTACGTCTGCGGAATCGTTTAATTTCACTATGTTGTGCTCGCTGTTGTTCTGCTTGATGTACACGAACTCGTTGCATTCTAGGCCTATCTACTTCATTGTCGCTCACTAAAGAACGATATTCTGTCATAGTAATACCACTTTTTTCTTGATCTGTCTCTCTCTCTCTCTCTGGTCATCAGTGCGCTTAGCACGTGAGGTAGCTCTTCGCACATTTGATTGACTGTGACGACCTAAGTCAGCTTCGTCCTCTCCTCGTCATCGTAAATTGTAATTAATCAAAGTGAGAAAAGTTCCCGCTCATTTATGAGTAAAGCGTCACTGTCACAAAAGATCAACAAAAAAAAGAGCACATAACTTGAAATGTCGCTATCAAAAGGATCACGGAAGTAAAGAAAATAAAAATAATCGGATATTTAGTTAACAACTGTAGTTAGCTAAAATTAAGAGTATTATTCACCTGCTGAGAATAAATATGAAGTTAGAAAGATACAACTACATATTTAAAACTATTCAAGATTTAAAACTATTATTTCAATTTGATTTCTTAACGACGCATCAGAGGAAAAACAAAATCGTTGCTTTCATTTAATTCCTGGCATTTTCACATTTATTCAACTGTTTAACCTTCTCTGGACTTCCACAAATAATTTAAGACCAAAATTAGCCAAATCGATTCAGCCGTTCTCGAGTTTTAGCGAGACCAACGAACAGCGAACATATAGTTTTAGAGAGAACAACGAAATATAAAATTCATTTTCATGTTATAGATGATATAAAGAGTTTAGGATTATATTCTATTGGTGCTCAAATTTGAGAATAATTTTTGGAAAATTGAAGAATTTTATCTAAAGAAATAGTAATGAATACAATTTTTCAGTTCAAAATTAATTCTTCACTGACTTTAATACTTTTGTAAATACGTTCACACAATGCGTTTTTTAAACCAGTTGAGTTTTTAAAAATAGACCATTTTAATTATGAATATTGTTTTATTTATATTGTTGTTATTAATAGCAACGTTTTTGACCTAGTGATCCATCTTTCCTTTTCAAATTTTCGAATACTGAATAAAGGGACCAAACTTTTTCAAATTGAATCAAAGTGAAGATTGAAAAAACAGTCTACCAATACCAAAATTCAGTACGTAGGTATTTGTAATTTCATTTGAGAAGTAAAAATTGTGAATTAATTCTCCAAACATCTTGAGGATTGAAAAACTTTTAAAAAAAGCTTTTCAAAAGCAGTTCAGCAGTAAAAAATATTATTTCTCAAGCTATTTGATAGTTGATGATGTTAATCCCGAAAGGTTTAATAGGAAATGAAGCAGATAAGATTTGAATTCACTCAGCTTGCAATACCACAAACAAATCATCCTATGTTTCAATTAACATCCGATAAACTTCACTAAAATATACGCCGTGTAGTCTTCGTTAAGGATCTTAGAGCTAATGAAAGGAAACGGGGCATTTTTGGTTGACGAAGATGGCGGAGTTAATTAAGCAGTTATGAAACTTGGGCAATTTGTAACAATTAAAAACTTTGTGCGCTCTGGCATCCGAAACACAAAGTGTACGAACTTTACATATTCTAATTACAACTTTAGGCGTTGTTGCTAAAATCCATTTAATTATCTAGTAAATTAACTGCTTATTCCTCTCTTCTGCTTATATAACGTTTCTCAGAATTGTTCATTCTGAAGTTGCACTGGAAATTGCCAAGAATGCTTTATGGTATATTAAGCTTTGAAAAAAATGAACAAATGCGAATGAATGTGCAGGTATGTGAACAGATTGTACTATGAATTGAATTAAAAAATAAAGCATATTGATATTAAAATGCTGGGAAATTTATTCGAAAAATTGAAAATCGTCGAAAGAATGTGAAAAATGTTGAAGAATATTGAAGGCAGAATTTTTTGTTCTTCAAGGAATGCAACAATTTTGCATATTCATGGCCCATGGAGGCAACGACTTCAATCCCCAAAAACTTTGAAGAAGGGATTCGGAGATTGCATTAAACCTTTTTATTTGAATAAAACTGAGTAGTTTGTAATTTTCACTTAAATTTTAATTCAGTCAAACATGACAATATTGTTTAGACAACACAATGGCTGCATCAAATGTAACATCTGCATCTACATCATTTTTATCATTTGCATATGATGAAGTCAGTGCGTTGGCGGAACAATATTGTCATATTTAACTGAATTGAAGTGAAAATTACAAACTACTTAGTAATATAACTACTTAAATTCAAATTATGTTGTTAAATTTTCATCAAGTATCTAACCAATCGATTAGTGATTCAAACCTTTTTTTATATTATTCAAATTCTCGGTTAGGGGGTTCTATAAGAGCTGAAGAGTCGCCTCAAGGGCAAAGTAGTTAATCAGTCATTGGATTCATTCATAATCCGTCGAAATTCAATGCAGAAGCCCAAAATATGGTAGGTTCCTTTATGAGAGTCTTAAATTTTTTTCCATCTCTAGGTAGATACACCTTGAACTTGGCTACTTCGTTCTGATGAGAACCAACAAGCTTAAGATAAACAAGTGTCAGAGGCTGCTTTAAATTACGAGTTATGCCGATAGCTTTTACTTTTGTTCATATTATTTTTTTAATGAACATGTTATTTTGCTTTCTTTGATTTAAATTTATGGACATTGAACTTCAGTTCTTTTCCTTCTAGTACATATCCAGCAGCTCTACCACATTGTTCAGGTGCTGATGCCAAGCATGATAACAATCGTCTTGTGAAAAATTGATCCTCCAAAGCAGGTTCAACCTTGGATGTTTTTTGTCTTGTTTAATATTTCTTTGCTACTTTCCTTGAACATTTCTTGTTTGAAACAAGCTCTTCTTCAGGTGCCAATTTGGCGCCCTTCTGAAAAAAGCTTCTAGTGACTTTCATAGTACTGTTTGAAAGGAGTAGCGTCAATGACAACAATAGCATTCTTGATCACAATTTTAGTACGAACCAATTCATTATTCCTAGCATTGTATACAGTATCAATAATACGCCATTTACGTGCGCAGTCTTCCCTGTCCCATGCAAAATTTCCTTATGTCTAATCTTAAAGCACGATGTTTTAAATTACTACCTCGAGTAAGGACATAATGTATCTTATTTGGCCAAGTCTTGTATTAGCCGCAGGTCTACCTAATTCGAATTTCCTTTTATTACGGAGAGATTTCCTTCTGCCACCAGTGGCTCTCCTCTTATGCCAATGATCTCGGCAAAATGTCAAAAAAGAAAGAAAAGTCCTTCTTCCTTCTCAAGAAACTCGTTCTGCTGAAGTTGCTCCAGTCTACGGACTGTGCTGAAACATCCTTGGTGGAAAAGTTTGTCGCGGATTTTCCCGCTCAATCCATTGTGCGTCAATCGTTATCCACGGATATTCAGCAAATCTAGCCAATTTTCAAATCGAACAGCTGCATTATATTTAAAACTGCAGAAAATCGTTGAACATCCCTGCAGCAATTTCAACGATTTTGAGGTGTTCAGTTGAGGTGTTTTGGGTTGATGCGTCGGACGGTTGATTTGAAAGAAACGTTCGAATTTTGCCAATGACGGCCAGAGCATCACGTCAAAAATTAGTAGTTTGAAAGTTTTTCATAGATTGGACGAAAATTATGACGAATACTTCGGAGTTATTCGACCGAGGAGGAGAGAACTCGTCCTTAATGCACGATATCTCACTGAGTTCAGTGCTGTATCTTCAAGAATATTTCGAATTAGCTTATACAACTTTGTCCACACATTCTTAGATACATTCGGAATTTATTTAAACAATAAAAAAATCCCCCTTATCCGTTTTCCTGGAACAATAGATTGAGTAAATTACATTTTTAGTAGACGACTCTTCAGTTCAGATTTCAACGGACATCTTACATGGGATGGTGTTGAGGGTACTTGGAAAAAGTTAATATCCATAGCAAAAGAATGTTTAAGTTTATTTCGTATATTAAAACAAATACGTATGACCAGAGTTTCAAAGTACTAGTTTTTCTTCGTTAATGTCGCATTCAAAGAAGAGTAGTACCCCTAAAATACCATTTATTCAATACTAGCTGACCCGGCGAACTTTGTACGCCCATTTATTTTTCTCTGAATATTTTTCAAAAAGCCAGAAAGACATGTTCTACTATTTATGCTACACTATCTTGTTTCTAATATTTGACCCGTGTGGAGCCAGGGACTTACTCACTTACAAAGGGACTGCTAATACTTCCTGTTATTTCAAATCAGTCGAATTACCAAGAAATTCCTATATTAACACGTTTGATGCATTGAAAGTGGTTAATCTGTCTTCTACAGTTGAACGGCATGTTCCTAATTTCTTAGCAAGTACTTGTCCCAACTATCTCATCATTAATTTCATGAGATATTTGCTGGATGTAAGTCAAAAAATGTTCAGAATTTAATAAATGACTCGGAGGTTTCGTGTATCTCCTGTGAAATATTATGTTAAAAACAGTCAATTAAAAATTAACACACTTAAGTTTCACTGAATATATTAAAAACTCTATATATGTTTTATTAGTATACAATATTACTGCAATTTTTAGTAATATTGTATACTTTCGATAATGGGTTAACCACCGGATACATATGTAGACATATTATCAGTGAAACTCAAGTCAAGTATATTAATTTTTAATTTATTGTTCAGAATTTAGTCCATTACCGGAAACCAATGAATATAGTGGCTCTGGTGGCTGTACCAAGATCGTCTATTTGATTCGGTGTTCATCTCATTTACATAATATTAGTACATATTTAAATAATTTTGTACAGACAGTTATATTAAATTAATAATTAAAAATAATGAAACACTTTTGGTAACGCGGTTTGTGTTTGTCTGGTATAATGACGTGAAAACTGGTGCATTTTATGTCGGATGTTGAAACTAAAACAAAAGAAATAATATCGTGAAGCCAACCAGATTGAAAATAAGTACTTATGATCTATAGCTCTTATATTTTGTGACTATTCAATTTGGTCCAGTTCGCGATATTATCACTTTTGTTGAGTTTCGGAAGGAAACATTAGATTCTCCAACGCGTACACGCATACTGTTTTGATAGATATGACTGAATTTGAACTTTGTGCAGCGGTAATAAAAAGCAAATTGACTCTTTGACGTTAGAAACACATCTACATTTATTAGGCAACAGTGAGTGCTTGTAATTTAATATGAACTTTATTGAATAGAAATAAAGTTCAAATTGACTCTACATTTTAGTTAGACAATGTTTGTATGGAAAGAAGAAAAGGGTTTTTAGGGATTCCCGGCAATTATTCGAATTTTTCTCGCCGTAAAAACCATCCTTGGACTTCAACGAACATTTGAAAAAAAGAATTGGCAAAATTGGTTCAGGCGTTATTGAGTTTGCGCTTACCAACACATTTTGCGATTAATTTTTTTATTATAGAATATGTTCATTAGATTATTAGTGATAGCGTGAATAGCAACCAATTGAGGCTTTACTATGGCGTATACTTTCAGTCACCACTACTACGGTTTATGATGAGATTAGAGTTCAAATTGCATCAGTGAATTTGAAATGCAGAAATAATTTACTCGTTCCTCATATCCTTGTGAAGAATCTTGTAGATACTAGACTTCAAAAACCATTTGTTGATTGTTCTATCCATATTTATTTTATCCAATCCAGTTATTGTAAAAAAATATATATCGTAGTTACCTCAATTCAGGAAACTGTCTGTCTACATAACTTTTTTGTTCAACAACCCCTATTTCATGTTATTCAGATTGACTCAATTTCAAAGAACCACCCGATATCTGACCTTGGATTGCTGTAATAAGTTAGCTTATACTTCTCATATTTAATTTTTAAATGCAGAAAGTTCAATGATTGCTTTAGGGGTATTGTGTAGCCGATTACCTCAATTCATTAATCGATTAGGCCGATACTTGTTGAAAATCTAAATACATAATTTTAAATAAAACTAAGTAGTTTTTCGATTTTCACTATAATTGATTCAAAACATGACAATATCGTTTCGCCAACACAGTGGCTTCATCAGATGTTGATGATAAACTGAGCTATTACATAGCTCAGTTTATCATCAACATCTGATGAAGCCACTGTGTTGGCGAAACGATATTGTCATATTTTGAATGAATTAAGTGAAAATCGAAAAACTACTTAGTTTTATTTAAATTATGATTACCTCAATAATTGACATTGGATTAAGTAGGAATGTTAAGCCATACTGTGAAAGTAATTAGCATTAATATCTATATTATTTTTATGGTGGTTATTTTAAGTATGGGTTTGTATGTACTTTTTCATTCAATGACAATTTTTTATATGAAATAAAGAAATATTATTATTGGTATGTGTTCATATAGAAACTCATAAATATTTCACGCAAATGCATAACAAAATTGAACCACTACCAACAAAATCCACAGAGAGAATTATTTTCTATGGGAAAAGTATTAATTTTCATCGAAAAATGTACGATGAACACTTGTATCATTATTATTTGAACAGATAAATCCATTATTTCATCTATAGCTTTATACTGAGATAGCAATATCGGCCTCAGCGTTCGAAAGTGTCCACTTCAAGTTTTGCGCTTAATGAAAAAACAATTTTTAATTTTCGCACAACTGGTTCCCCTATTCGGCTCTTATGTACGTAATAAACCCTTGAAAATCATGGTGGTGGAAAACAAGAACTTGAGTGTATTCACAATGAACGTTCGATGATAATAGACAGGGAGAATATGAATTACTGAAGAGCTAGGGACACCAAATTTTAGTTGGCATTATTGACTTAGTTCAGTATCGAAAATCTGACATAGTTATTCATTTTTGAGATTATGCATGAAGGTTATGAAACACATGGAGATTTGACGTTGAATCGATAAATTGAATAGGCGAATGAAACAAAACAAATCAATAAATTCAAACTGAAGATAGATTATATGAAATTGAAGACATTCAAAATGAAAAAAGTAAACCAGTTAATTCAATATGTTAATCATTAATGTGTAATAACTATTTCCTTATTATCATTATTAATTATCATTAATAGTTATTATTCTATTATTTGCTATAATATCTTCAAAATTACAATTGTTGCAATTTTAATTTGAATTAATTAACCTGAGTGTAATCTTATCGCTTCCTAATTCATCTTTGAACTGTAAGACTTTGTTGATTGTGTTAAGTTTCATCCATTTCACTCTCTGTATCAATATAATGCTTCAGTTCGTAACAAAACACTTAAAATTCATTGTATTCCGGAAATTTTGAATCATTTGCAGTCATCAGTATATATTAAAACTGAGTACGTACAGCATTTAAAGGAATCTATTGATTTCTTGTCTTATGTCAACTGTCGTTTCATCAAAGTTTTATTTCATAGGATGTAAAAATAGACCGAAAAGCACACTTTTGTATTTCTATTGAAGGACTTTATCAGTGACAATTCAAGGAAAATCTCTGAAGTCGTGAATTAAAGGGTTGAGGGAGAATCAAATCGAAAAAGCATAACAAAAGAGGGGAGAATGTATTTGACAGTGAACAGCCCATTAAAACGAACAATTCACTTTGAATTAACAGAATTTTTCGTTGCTTTTTCGTTCCATATTTATTCGGTATTTTCCAAGAAAGTTTGAAGAGTTAGTCAAACATCATTTTTTGAGAAATATTCGAGTGATAAAACTGATGAATCTTATTGCGAATTGTTTACTTACAACTTCTTGTTGGAATTTGAAGATTCTTTTTGTACAGGATCTTTCAATGATCAAATTCGTATATCAGTCATAATTTTGAAATTTTAATACTACATCTAGGTAATATTATTTAAACTAGTGTTGCTGTTTGGTAGAAAAAGACATAGCAGTGTGTTTCTCTTTTCATTTATTTTTTAATGAACAAAAGTTCGACACATTCAATAATTCTGTACAATTTCCAACAAAACTGAAAGATCTACCGTACATATTCATATACAACAAAATTCCATTGCTTTTAAAGTGTCTCAGAAAAATATTAATTTTTACTATTATCTCTATTTGCAGAAAAAAGTTATTTTTCAATTCGATCTACTCTTTGAAAGACTATTCTGAATTAGTGAGATTTTTCACTTAACTCTTGGTGAAACATAATTAAATTTTAAATTAAATTAAACAGTAGGTTTAACGTTTCAAGATTATATTTAATAATATCAATTCGTCAAAATGTTTCGAGCGTGAGCTCATCTTCCAGACTAAACCCTTAACTTTAGTGTTGAAGATGAGCTCACGCTCAAAACATTTTGACGAATTGATATGTTAAATATAATCGTGAAACATTAAGATTAGTTTTTAATTTGATTTAATATTCAACTGTTTTGAATATACTGAATTAAAATTCCTTTTTTTGGGTTTCAATTAGGTTTTTATCGAGAAATTTTGGATTTCAGTAGATTTGATCACAGATAAGATATTAGCTATGTTAAAGAAATATTCAATAAATAACTCAGCATTCAGAATTTCTATGTTACCTGAAGTTGACAACTTATTACAAAAGCATTCTGAATGTTTACTATGAATAAATGCATTATTCTTGTTTGATAATAATAATTGATAAAATTTTTCTAAGACACATGGTATTGTAAAGACTTTCAACAATTTTGATTATTATCTATTTTACATTATTTACAAATCTGAAATAAAACTAGAACAATTCAAGAGAATATTGCACTATTCCTTTAGATGATATTAACGAATTTGTTTCAATTTTATGCAAAAATTAACAATTCCCTATATACAGAAGAAACATAAATTTAAATAACAATTGTTTCATTGGAAACTGAAGTAACAACCTGACTACTTCTTTAAATTCACAATAATATCCATAACAGTGATAACTTTTCATGGGGTTTCGAACGTAGTGTTTGTATTCTTCATTAGGACAACAATAAATGTTTTAAATTGACGTAACGAACACTGTAATAAGATCATCATGGACTTTTGCTATCACGTTCAGAAGCAGTATCCTGAACATCACTTGTCACTGTAGCCGACGAACTCTTAGCAGAGCTTGTCGCCAAACTTGCGATATCACTAAACCAGCTTCCCAGGTTCAACCGTTCCGGTAGAACCGGAAGTGGTTTTCATATAACATGAGCCGGAGGAAGTTGATCATTTCTGAATTCTTCGTTCTTCATTATAACACATACTGGACGTTTCATACTTTCAGGACTGGAGGTTCTGTGCGGAAAATTAGGTGGACAAAAATTACAAGCAGGGCTTGTAACGTTCCTGATGAGGTTCGGCCAATCTAGACTAGGGGAATAGAGGTGATTATTGCTGTAAAATAGAGCTAGTTCTCTGAGCTTATTTTCGTCGGGATATCGAAAATGGTTGAAGTAAGGAAACGTCGGAAATAGAGAGGATGGAATTTTCAGAGTGTCATTCTCTGTCGGCAATAAAGTTGGCAATCCAGTGGCTGCTGATATGGGTGGCATCATAGATCTCTGTAGATTTTGGTTTTCCATTGAAGTTGATAGAAGCGGCGCCATAGAGAATCCAAATTTGGTTTCTTTTTTGAGTTGTGGTTTTGGTTTACGACGAGGTCGATACTTATAATCTGGATGTTCTTTCATATGCAAGGCTCTGGAACAAAATGAAAATCAACGAATTAATTCGGTATATAATTACGTATGTAATCAAATGAATATACTCAATAAATACTGAATAAATGAATATACTCAATAAATTTATGAAATTATGTTAACGGTTAAATATATCTTATTCATAATACGTTTCCTCATTTTCAAAAACTTGTTGGTATTAAAAATTCAAGAGAACTATTGAGATATACAGGGTGATTTGATGAAATCATATTAATCGTATTCATACATCATCCCAAACATTTTTAGAATGAATCTTTGCCCTATATTCTTGTGATATTTCGATCAACATCGTGTTATGGCTGATATTTCATGTATACTTTTTTTAATGATAATAAAAAACATAATAAGTTCTCCATTCTCAACAGGTATAAAACTCAAGTACAGAATATGATAACAATAATGATGAATAATAATTACATAAATGAAATGAAAAGAAATATAACAAAGAGCTCAATCTAATCTGAAGAAACTAAAAAAGTAGCCAATAACTAAATAAAAATTAAATGAAATTTTATATGGAAATCAATCTGAATCAATTCATTCTAGTCAATTTCCTTGTTCACATAACTTCTAATAATAACTTCCTATGAAGTCAAAGTGAATGTCACATTTATTAACAACTGTATTGAATGTAGACTCCATAAACAAAATGATGGATTGTATAATTGAGTTGGTCCTTGGAGTCTCTTCGTAGAATAATTCTGTAGAAAGAAAATTTTGCCTAGGATCTCGAAATTTTAAAGCGGTTGAAAGAGGAAGACCATCAATACTGTTGTGCAGTAATTTTTACAAAAATTTTAGTAATAAAGTTTTCCTCCTGCCCTGTAATGAGATTGAACTAAATCGGCTCAATATTCCTCAATACTCCTCTATGTGGATAAACTTTATCGTGCCTTCAAACTAACAATTTCAAGAACCTTCTCTGAATAGCCTCAAGATGGCTTTGATGGCAAGTGTAAATATGAGTCCAGATCATTCTGCGATACTCCAACTTGTTACGGATTAGGACATTAAATAGTCCAATGAACGTTGACGAATCATTTTGAAATATACATAGGGTTCCTGACATTCAATACAGTTTGTTATATCTTTCTCAGTTTCCACAAAAAAATTATTACTTGAAATTTCTGTGCAACATTTGTCTTATGAAATAATTTTTTTTCAGTTTCATTGATAAAGTTTTGGGTTTTTATTGAAGCTGTGTGAGATGTATAGACATTTCAGGACCCCTTGATATCTTTCATGAGAATTGATGAAAGTAAAGTTTTTGCACTGAATATACTCACTATCACATATTTTCAATACTGTGATATGCATCATTTGGAGACCTGCTACAACCTATTACTTTAATACATGCTTTTTCATTACTTTCAGATTTCGTTTCGATTATTTTTATTTCGTTCCACTAAATGATAAAGAAAGTCCTGCTTATTCTATATACTTCAACTTTTGCGTATGTTAATTCATGCAATTATTTGAGTGTGAATGTTATTAAAATAACACGAGTTATGGATCAAGGATTTATTAAGGCAAACAGCGAATGTAGAATGTAGAAGCAAACAGATGATGTAGAAGGTTTCAAAGGAGAAGTCATTTGATTAACTAAATTAGTTTTTGTTTGAGTGGCTTTACTTCGAAACTTATTTGTCGTATATACTTGGATTGATTTATCCACCATCTAATTTGCATTTTCTTGTGAAGTATTGCTTATGGGTGCTTGTGAAGCTGAAAAAGACAAAAAAATAGTATTTATAAAATATTACCTTCAAATACACATTTACAAAGATTTACAAAGAAGTGGAATAAATTTGTATTACAAATAAGTACCTACATGAACTTCCACATGACACCTCTTCAAGTTCCACATGCTTTGTACCTATTTCCTCTAAATCTTTCAGACATTCTCCTATCAATGTCTTTCTTTGTTTTTTGAGAATATATGGTCTTTCTGTAGCATCTGATGTTCGTTTCCGAGTCATGCAATTATAATGAATAAATTTTGTTTCGAGCAGAGGAACTTCATTATCAATATGAACTTGAATTCATTGTCGATATTTCAAATTTCAGATGAGTTTAATATCTATTTTTAGAGAAAGATAAATATCTGAATGCTGGAAAATAAAAATATTTGCAGCAGTAATTCTGGCACTATGCTACAATGGGGTAGAATTGTATAAGCAATAATAGAGTATCTAAGGCAACACGTTCAACGGAGGCGACAGAAGATAATGCTTCCATTGTTGAACGTATCGCAGCTCCTCCTGTGATCCTATTCACCAGGGGTATTGTATTGGAATCAGCGGTACTAGAACTTTGGAATCTTTCTTCAACTATTTAACTACATACTTCTACATATATATATATATATATATATATATATATATATATATATATATATATATATATATATATATATTTAATGTTTTTACATATCTCGTATATATATATATATATATATATATATATTTATATCAAAAGAAATTATATAAATTATATTAGGCACATTTCCTAGGAAGTCAATGCATTTCCTAAATAGTAATCTGAAATGTACAAAATTTAAGATATCAAAGGGTCGATTTTGTGATGAATACATTTTGAAAGTTACTAGATAGTTGATTTTCGCTTGATGATTAATAGCTTTAATTAGTATAGTAGGTAATTTATTTTTCTCATTTTAACAACGTGTTTTATTGAAGAAAGCATTATTTTTAATGCTTTCTGATATTGAAATATATACATTTCCTAGGAATTGTATACAATTCCTAGATTTCATACAATTCCGGTAACATATATGTATATATATATATATATATATATATATATATATATATATATATATATATATATATATATTCATCTTTAGTACAAAGCTGAACCACTAATACCAATCCGATAATACAATCCTGAACCAGGCGAACAATCCTGAACCAGTATACTGGTTCAGGATTGTTTATCATCATAAAATGCTTGTTCGGTGTGTTAGAAATACGTAATATTGATTTTTGAATTGGTTCAGGTTTGACTGAAACTCCAAAATTTAGTTGCGGTGTCTACCACTTGTGGCGCTGATTACCGTTTGTAGATGAGCGTATGTACACGCTTGCTGCCAATTTCTATAGAACAAATCTGAACCATTACATCCGGCAACGTTGTACATTCTTTACAGTCATTAATATTCGAGCAATTCTCTTTAATTCAATTTAATCCTAACCCGCAGCTTGTTTCCAAACGCATACTGGATTCTTTTATTTTTTTATCGAAGAAGATAAGTGTCTTGTAATGTGATATCATAGTTTGATTTTTCAAAAGTTTTGATTCTGAATAATAAAGAGATATTTGATAAATGATGGCGAAATTGATTGTATAATACAGACTTCAGTGATTTTAGAACTTGTTTCATTTAAAATTCAGAATTCAGAATGAAATCACACAAATTTATAGATTCATTCATCGATTTTTTGATAACTACATGAATTGATTCCCTTTTTTGGTATGTCAGGTAGCATCTCAGATAGTATACATCTCATTATCAAAAAATTAATTTGTGCTGCGTCCTTTAGATGTGTGATACATATTCAACAATTTTTCATTTACCACAATTTTTTTGTGTGTATGGATTCTGAAATATATTTCATTCATACTTTTCCAATTGACTAAAAGTTGAAATAATGCGCCGATATCAAATTTACTGATTTGTTTTCAATGTTTTTTTGATGTTTTCAATGTTCTCATTTTCGAATACACAGGATCAGAAGTCAATAGTAATAAAGTTCTAGAAAACCGCAAGCAAAAATATTTGGATGAGTAATAGAACATTATCGCCACTTCATATTCTTTTTGCCAAGCTGAAGCAGTAAAAAGTCTAAGGTCGGCACTGAGTTTTGTTGAGGTCTGGATTAATATCCTTTTCCTCCTCATCTTCTTTTTTGCTTCTTTTCTACGATGGCATTTGTAATTTTTCTTCACATATTATGTTTTAGTGCTTTTTTTAGCACTTCCTTTTCTTGCTCTCTTGAAAACTTTTCTCTTCTATCATTCTCTTCCATTGGGATAGAGATGTTCTTCCACCTGATGTTCTGGGCGTAATCTCTGTTGTTCTTCTTATAAGATTATTCTTATGAGCTTCCATATTTTCAAGCATCTTCTTTCTTCTCTCTTTCATCATGTCCGTGAGTTTCTTGATTTTCAGTTCTCCATGCAGATTCTGGTTGGGTAAATATCTTGGTGCTCCTACGGCTGTGCGTACTATTCTATTCAGAGAACCCTGGAGTCTCTCAATTCGTGCGTTGTCCATTTCCTAAACTTCGCCTCTATAAAGGAGCCCTGGTAAAATGATCGTTTTTATTATCTTAATTTTGTTTTAGTCTGACATCCTGTTATTTTTGTTCAAAACGGGGTACAGGTAGGCATGCTTTCTTGACATTCTCAGAAATGTGTGTTCTGTATGTTAAGTTTTCGTCCAGTACTTCGTATTTTTATCCCACTGGATGAAACGACCATTGAAGATTATTTTCGGTGGTTTCTCTCTCCTCTTTTTCTGATTAAAGTAAACCCCAATAGTCTTGTTTGGGTTCACTTTGATTTTTCATTTTTCGAATTATTTTTTTCATCATTTTCAGATCTTCCTGTAGTCCTTTTTGAACACCATCTTTTTTTCCACTTGATATGTAGAGTGAAGTGTCGTCAGCGAACTGGGCTATTTTGCATCTGTTTGGGGTAGTTATGTATGTCTGCCGTGTATATGTTGTAGAGAAATGGGTCGAATACTGATTCTTGAGGCACTCCTGCTCTGACATTCTTTTCGCTCGATAGTTTTTCTACTATCTTCACTCTGAAGTTTCTTCCACGTAGGTATGTCTGGAATATGTTCACTAACTTTCTCGGAAATTGTTCTTCTTTTAGTTTGTAATCAATCCATGATGCCATACTTTGTCGAAAGCTTTTTCTATATCCAAAAATATGGCACCAGTTGATGTTGATATATTGAGTTTGTCCTTGATGTCTTCTGTCATTCTAGCCAGTTGATGTAGTGTCGAGTGTTCCGTTCTGAATCCGAATTGGTGTTCGGGAAGGATACAGTTTTGGTCGGCAAAAGTTTTCAGTCTTCTATTCAGAATTATTTCTATGACTTTGCTTATTGCAGGCAATCAACTGACCTGGTTGATTCCAGGACAGCAGTTAGAGGGCGTTTTCCATTCCTGGTTTTGCATTCTTGTGTAACATTATTGTTACTGAACGCTTCCATGTTTTCGGAAATTGTTCAATACGGAAGCCTCCAAGTGCAATTTCAATAATTTCTTGGATTGCTTCTTCTGGTAAGTATTTCAATGCCTGGTTTTCAATTCCATCCGACCCTAGCGCTTTCCTGGCTTTCAGGTTGTTCAGTATGGTTTTGAGCTCTTGTTCGGTTACTTCTTCTATTTCTTCTTCGTCTGCGCTTTCATTTGGTGTTTCTATTCTTGTACTTATTCTGTTTATATTCATATTGGAGATGACTTCGACATCTCGGCTTTCCGGGTTGTTAGTGAACTGAGATTCCAGGTGAGTTGCGAAGACTTCCGCTTTGTCAACGTCTGTATATTCAACTCCGTCTACGTGGAGGACCCTTGGTACCTCTCTTTTTGTCTTCCTATTCATTAGTTGTTTAGCCATTTGCCAGAGTGAGGTATTTTCACTTTCCAGTGACTCCAGCCTTCTGTCCTATGCTCCCTTAATTGTTCTTTTACTTCTTGAATCAGCTTGTTCAGAAGTTTCTTATCTTCTGGATGTAATGTTCTTCGGTATATTTTGAGTGCGCTTCTGTTCTTGATCGGTAGTATTTTCAGTTGGGGTGGTATTGGTTCCCTTCTTGTGACTTCTTTTGTTGTTGTTGACTCCTCCTGGCGGCTTCTTCTAGTGGTTCTGCGTTGTTTATGTATTGTTTCTTGGTTCTGAATAGTTCTTTGCACCTTATCCAGTTTGCACGAGTTTTCATTTGGGGCTTGGCTTCCGCTTCGGTTTCAAGTTCCAAGATCACCGGGGAATGGTCCGACGATAAGTCCATAATTGTTTCTAATTGGTACGTCCAGTAAACATTTTTGATGACCGTGATGTCTAGTCTATCGTTTGTACTTGATCTAGCGCATAGATAGATATGTGCGATGGGTGCAGCAATTATGAAATGGCTGTCGTTTATTCGTTGGCCATCTTTAGTAGCTCTTTCTCTTATGCATTTGCCGTTCTGCTGTTCCATACAGTGTGCTTTGCATTTAGGTCCCTGCTGCTATTTTCGCTGAATTGTACCGAAACAGTTTCTTGATATCTACTTCGCATATTGCGTTGGGCGGTGAATTGTGTACGGCGTAGCATATGAAGTATCTTTTTCTTGTACGCATTTTTATTCCTGTATGTTCTATCGTTTGGAGTGTGGTTGTTTCTATTTCTTCATGAGTAATTCCATGTTTGACGAGGATGGCGGTTCATCCTCCTCTTCCTGTTAATCTATCTGTTCTATATATTTTGAAATTTTGAATCTTGAATTACTGTTGTTGAACAACAGTCTTGAAATTGTCGACTGTCAGACAGTCCTTGAAATTGTTGACAGTCTTGAATCTGTTGTTCCAGAAATAGAATCAGTTCTCCCCTTTAGGAAAGAACTGAGTTTCCATTCCAGAATCCGATTCTTATCTTGTGCGATAAAATTGTTTAAGCTTTATTCCTAAACAATTTATTCAATTTTTCTTGCTCATTGACGAAGTCCAGTTTTTGCTTTGTCGTGGCATTGGTGTTGCTCAATGCAATGAGCATTCTTCCCAGGATTGTAGCAAGTTCGTCGTCTGCTTTGATTGCCTTTGGTTTTTCGGGGGTATTTTCCTGGTTTGGTTGTATCGCTGTCTCTTCGGTCTTCTTTTGCCAGAAGTTGATCGTGGGTTGTGGAGCCGGCTTGAGCTTCCCAATGGTTGTTGGTTTAACGTTAGGGTTGTTCGGATTTTTAGCGCAGTTCACATTTGTTTATAAATGTTCGCCGCCGCAATTTGTGCACCTAGGCGTGGTCGTCCTTGCTTTCGTGTTGTGGTTTTCACCGAATTTCATACATTTTGGGTCAACGTGACAGTTCCTCAGTAAGAAGTAAGGCGGTCAAATTATTTGTAATTGCATCTGAAAAGTTTCTGCAAAGATGGCAATTTTTTTGCAAGTATCCCAGAATTCATACTGCAAAGCGCAAATATGGCTAATCGTTGACATGTATTCAAAAAGCAGGCTATGTCTGAAGCTTTGTTTGAAAAAAATACAACTATATCGATGGTGACGTAATGAAACTCCCCGACACGTGTTTGTCGATCACTGCGTGATCCAAACTTTTTTAAAACAGATCCTGAGGAATTCCGATTCATAAACTTGAGAAATACATTTTCAAGTACAAATACAAATCCAAGTTTTCAAATAATTACACAATTGATAGTTGAAAATTTCATATAAATTTCCGAATATTGCATTTTTAAACTCTTTGGTTGTCGAAATTTTTGTTGAAAAAATTGAAAATTCTCCATATTATTGAAATATTTTTCTCCGTTGATTGGTTTCCGATTCAAGGAATATGAGGGCAAATTTGGTACCTTCAAATAATGTTAAAAATATTCAGTGAATGAAACACCAAACTCGTGAAGCATAGTTCTGATCATGAATCTATATATATATATATATATATATATATATATATATATATATATATATATATATATACTAGCTGACCCGGCGAACTTTGTACGCCCATTTTTTTATCTGAATATTTTTCAAAAACCCCGAAAGACATATTCTACTATTTTTTTACAATATCTTGTTTTTAATATTTATCCCGTGTGGAGCTATGGCCTAACTCACTTATGTAGGGACTGCAATACTTCATGTTATTTCAAAACAGTCGAATTATCAAAAAATTCCTATATTAACACGTTTGATGCATTGAAAGTTATTTTCCGTTCTGTAGTTGAACGGCATGATCCTTATTTCGTATCAAGAACCTACTTGTCCCATATATCTCATCATTAATTATATGAGATATTTGCTGAATATAAGTCAAAAAATGTTCCGAATTTATTCCATTCACGGAAACCAATGAATATAGTGGCATTGGTGGCAGTACCAATATCGTCTATTTGAATTGACTCTTCGCGCAATATTTTGTCGCATCATTGGAAGTATTTTTTTATCAATAACAATTAAACTTTACCTTGCAATATTAACACACAACGTTCATTGGTCCAATTGCAACGATTTGCTGTGAACTGTAATCTATTTCAACGTTTTAATTTAATGCAGGTCGATAGGAATTAAACACAACATTTTCATATTAATTTCGATTCCATCGATTTCGTTCAACTTCATTCCGAGCTTCGCGTTGCTCGTCAGTTTGACTTGCTTCTCTATATCTTTGACTTGCTGCACTGGGAGTTCTGCGACTTAAGGCCAGCTTACTCCAAACAATTTTGAAAAAATCGAAAATTTTTTTTCTGAATGAGAGGTAATAATAAAAACTTGTCTAAAAATCACTGACTGAGCAATTCTTTATTCGACTAGTTTCGCCTTTTACTGCATTATTAAGAATGATTTACAGCATTATCAAGATTCTTGATAATGCTGTGAAAAATTTTTTTCATAAATTGCTACTATATACTCGTAGAAATAGTATAGAATTAGTCCAGAAGTTCAGCAAGACCGAGAAGCAGGTATAAAAGATTAGAGAGAGCTGCAGTAAATTCGGCCGCTCGAACTCCTTCCGTTGCGGCAGCTGCTGCATGCCTTCGGGTCGTCGTATTGTTTTGTTCTTTGTTTTATTGTTATTGACTTGTTATTTTGTTGAACTGCTTTGAGAAATGCAAGAATACTTCAGAATGATGCTTACGAAGACCAGGAAGGAGTTGTGTATGAAGCTGGAAAGGATATGTGAGTAAAATTCACTTTTTTACGATTTTTCACGAATAAAATTTTGAACTGATTTTTCTCCGAACCATGTTTTTTCGCATGAATTACACTCTCATTTCAAAACTATTGCACCTATCGATATGAACGGCATTTTACTCTTTAGATGTCTGGCTATGGTCTCAAGTAGATTGAACCAGAAATATTCATTATCATTTTGAAAAGTTATAAACAATTAAAAGTGAAAAAAGGGTGATAAAAATTCAAAAGTCCGCCATTTTGTTTTTTTATTGAAAATGTTTCATTCTGCTTGAGGTCATAGCCAATTCGATATTGAACATGAAACCGTTTTGTTTTTTGCTTTCAGATAATTCTTTTCCAAGAAATGATGTCATTCATCTCCGATTCAGATGAGTTTCAGCAGCCATTTTAAGGACCGCTATTTTGAAAAATAAAATTTTTTTTCAAATTATTTCATATATGTGCTTTCATATGTGAATAAATTGATTACTCAACATGTTTTGTACTATAAATAAACTATATTGAAAAAAATACGTTTTTTGGTGTAAGCTGACCTTAAGTTTGTATACCTAATAGCTATCATTTTCAAACCCGAAATTTCACTGTAAATCAAAGAAAACTATGTATTCTTCTTTATCACTAAATATATTACGTGCTATGTTAGTAACGTGTATGTTAGTCTGTTTAAGCTTATCAAAATTTTATATTAAATTGAAGTTTTATTAGTCGTGATAGCTCTAAACTAACCGAGATGTGTGGTAAGATATTCAGTTCTTTTATGTACATCCTCTTTTCCAGAATTAATAATTATTTCTCACTTATATTATTAATTATGTATTCTTAAATTTTCTAATTTGACACGTTATTTTTAAAATT
Source organism: Henosepilachna vigintioctopunctata (assembly GCA_030704895.1). Lineage (NCBI taxonomy): Eukaryota > Metazoa > Arthropoda > Insecta > Coleoptera > Coccinellidae > Henosepilachna > Henosepilachna vigintioctopunctata. Next base: position 888,014 of record JARQZJ010000010.1, on the reverse strand, counting down.
TTTTCCCAGACAATAACAAACACAAAAAAAAAATTAGTGAAATCGGTCCACCTGTTGACTACATTTTAGTTAGAAAATGTGTATTCATACGCTTATAACCCTCTAGAATTTTGGGTATTCATAAGAAAGAAAGTAGGTGGAACCATTTAGTTGAAAGTAATGAATTTTATGCTTTGAAATAATAATAATAATACATTTATTCCCTTCAGATATAGATCCAATTACAAGGGAAAAATAAAATTTTTCACACAAATAATAAAAAATAACAAGAAAGTATCGAAAAAAACAAAAAAGAAAGAATAAGCGACTATATACAACAAAAACAATATTAAAATAAATTGAAATAGTAATAAAAAATAACTGAATGGACCAAACTAAAAATAAAATATTATCTATAACAAGTCAAAAGTAGTCAACGTGTTAATGAAATGTATTAGATGAAGTCAACGAAAATAAAATTAAAATCAATTGCAATAGCAATATAAATTAACCAAATGAAACGTCATATGTAGACAACAGAAAGTGGCATGTCAAAATTACTGATAGCTGATCAAAATAGATACCACATTGACTACAACATCCATTATAAAGTTTACATATACAGTTGATAGGAGAACGTGACATAACATTTGATCGTGTAATTGACGTAAAATATATGATTTCTCCTCAGACCAGGGCCTTGGTACGCTAATATTCATTTTTCTGAGAAGAAATGGGAAGTCGATAGAATTGTGCAAAATTTTAGAAACTTTATTATATTTAGAATTTTATATTTTTTAGAATTATATATTTAGAAACGTTATAAACGAAACCTTCCCGTCTCAACTTCAATAATACAATTCCTAGACTATCGGTTAGGATGAAATATTTTATATTCATAATTATATTCCCTAGAGAGTATGAATTTCCGAGTTTCTTATTTTTACTTATCTATATGGTTTTTAGGGTTGTTCTGCTGAAAAAATTAATGAAATCTACTGTTTATAAATATGGGCACAGACGGTCTCTCCTTCTCTGAAAGTTTTGGAACCTCCGTTAAGTGCATCTTTCAGCTGGGCGGAGGCAGGCTTGCCGCCGCCAACAAAGGGGCGCTTTTCCGCGCCACCTCGCTTTGTTCTAGCTCGGCAATTGGAGTATTTGCTTTCTGAGAGCTCCAAAACGCCTACACAATCGCGCCTATATAATCCACATGTAACTTGATTCATTGATTCAATCGTTTGACAAAACGCTTCTGTCTACGGAAGCGAGTTTCCAATTGTGATTTTCCTATGTTGGAGGGATTTTGATTAACTCTAAACAATTGATATGTGTTTGAAAAGGATCGGAATATCTAGAATGCGAAATTCTCAGACTATTAGAATTTAGAAGGAGAATTTCAGTGAAAGCGATACTGCGATCATGATTGTTGACTTTGGACTTATAAGATTTATTCGGAATCAATATATACTCGTATGCTTACTGAAAACTATCTTAAATATTGTGAATCATAATTATTAGAAACTCTACTGAAATAATATGCGCATTATTTATTTATTTATTTATTTTCATACGGAAAACCCATTCACAAAAAATAAGATAATACACATAATACCCAAATTTAGTTAAGTAAGTTCTTAATAATACAGCGAAACTGCCTAAGTGATGTACAAAAACATAGGTCAGCATTTACATATCGATTACCATAGTACAGCATTCTATTCATTGGTGCATTGGTCAAATAATTAGTACAACAGCTGGAGTACGCAAATACATTGTCAGTTCTAGTTCTTCTGAAAGGAACGTGAAAGCCAATTTGACCAAGCAATTCAATAGAATCTATAAAATTATTCAAACATTTGAACAAAAAAACCAAATCAAATACAATTCTTCTTGAAGCCAAGGTTTGTATATCTAATTGAGTGCGAATAAAAGTTGCCGAAAAATTTATACGAGGTATTGACCTCCTGAAAGATATATATAAAAGAAATTTATTCTGCACTAGTTCAATATACTTCGAGTCCACCTCATGATGAGGTGACCAAATAATTGACCCATATTCAACAATAGGTCTACAAAGAGCAAAATAAAGTAATTTTATAGTTGATTCGTCAGAAAATTCAGCAGAGTTTCGACGAATGAAACCAATCATTCTCAATGCACGGTTGGTAATTATTCTAATATGTTCCTTGAACTCGAGTTGATAGTACAAGTTTATTCCAAGATCATTAATGAGATTAGTACGCTCAAGCCTTGCACCACCAATTGAATACGGATACAATATTGGATCATTGGTTCTATGGAAGGTAATACATCTACATTTAACAAAATTGACATTCAGCTGAAGTCTCGAAAGCCATCCCACTACAGTTATTATTACTATTATTATTGATCTATTATTAATATGGAAATTGAACATTATAAAATTCACGTGTATGGATCTTCCTCTTTAACTGTTTTCATTTTATTATAATCGACAAAAATTTTTAAACTAGTTACTAATTTGTTCTGAATATTTCTCATTATTGTTAAAATGTAGGTATTAACCTTTATATGTAATTGTTTGCAGTGGTATTGAACCTTTTTTGTTTTTAGTATATTGTACCTGATGATGCTGTTCTGAAACAGCGAAACCGGTTGTACGTTTCATAATATAATTTGGGAATTTAAAGACAAGTGTGTTTTTTACATACTTTATTATTATTAAATCATCCTACTACCCAAAAAATGGACAATCTACAAACATTATAAAATTCATCTATTATTATAGTGGATTGTTATTATATTGAATATTGGAGGCTCATTATTCCCGCGACATAGTGGCCTTACACGCGTTCGCTTTACTGGTGCTGGTGGGTTCGATCCCCACTGTGTTTTTGGGCCATTCGGAATCGGCGTTAATTGTAGGTCCAACTTTCGTACAAGCACAAAGTGCTTATAAAAGATGAACTAGTATTCATAAAATGCCTCAAGTTGAAATTTAAAAAATATGAACGAAACAAAAATATTGCACAACAAAAGAAATGGATGTTCAAATTCTTGAAACATTTTTATTTATTAGAAATCATACAAGAAAATGAATATTCATCGTTTTCTTGTCATTAAAAACATCGGAAATTTTCGGATGTTTTTATGATGAAGATGGTAATCGGATGAAGACGATTTTTGATTTCAGATGTTAATTAAGGTTTACTCATTTATGTACATTTATTTGAAAGAAGTTTTTGTCGAAATACAGCAAATGTTTCTTGCAGTGCTTGAAGATGTTTCATTATCACAGATGGCTTTAGTTTAATATTTTAACAACTGGCAACAATGTCGATAATATCGAAAATATAATAATAATACTTTATGAACTTTGATGATAAGGAGCCTTGGTTTTTTGAACTATGTATTCGATGTTTCAGGGTTTCTGTTATTTCAGGGAAATCCGTTAAAAAAATTATTAAATTAAATAACAACATTAAATAACAAACATTAAATATTATAATATGACGTAGCATATATTCTAAATAAAATCAATTATATTATTATATTCACTGAATTATTCAGGAGAAACAGACTGCGGATCTTTTACCAAGTTTTGAATGTGACTGAAGTAGTTTCGTTGATAAAGAATCATTGTAAATATTCTGAAATATCCTTTTTTACACCACTGGGGCATATTTAATAGTAAATAGTTATGCAAATAAAGAACACACATTCAAGAGTATAATCTACATTTTGTATTTTTCTATAGAAACCAACAATTCTCATTGTATCTTGTGTTTGGTTTCCCAAGAGGAGGTGTTTGTTCGGTAGATAAACGCAGAATGAGCATTTGTATCAATATAAAAGGGAACATTATCTTATTCACACAAGAGTCCCGACTTTCTTGAAATTGTTACACAGAGGACCATCTATAAGCATCGTAAAATCGAACAAATAAGGAAACAGTTATCAGAATGAATAAGATAAAATTTTTCACTCATGTTTGTTCAGGTTGATCAATAGGCATAAAGAGTCCTTATTTTTGCCCATATTTACAAATGAAGAAATATTACAGAAAATTAGACTATTAGAGAACAAAAGGTAATTATTTGAAATGAAATTGCCTAAGGGTTGCCCAGAATATCGGATCTCTCCTACTTAACAGTTTCCTAAAATTACATAAATTATGTAAACTAAAATTCAAATATTCAGATGAAACCAGACGTTTTGAATATCTATATTTTGATTTAAACTTCAAATATTTTTTTCAGTTTTCAGTTGTGTGTTTTTTCATTTTTTATTTCATATTAATGTTGAATTTTGAGCCAATGAGTGATGAATATAATTATTAACTTTGTTGAAAATATTCATTCCATTATGACATGAAAAATAGCAGCGAGAAAAAAACATCCTTAGTCAAATAGGATCGTTTGTCGACAAGAAAATTTTTGCAAATACATTAAACTTCGTTAAATAACCTAACTTTCATGAACTCAATCAACTTGATTAAAAAAATTGATGCCACACTTCCAAAAGAAATAGTTTAGCTGTTTTGTATAATGGTTACCGAAATTTAAACACAGATGGCGATATAATTTTGAAAGAATATCTCCAACCAATTACAATTAAACTTTAAACATTATTCAGTTTTGTTTCTTCGAAAGTAAAAGTCGATATCAAACTGTAGTCTTTGAATCGAATGGAATAGAAAATACTTTATTGCATATTCTACAAACAAATAAGTATAGAAATTACAAATTCTCGAATAAAGTTGCGGACAGCAGCTAGTTTACTATATACAAACAATAGTTATATCATGCAGTTAAGTGTCTACTTGAGATATTTCAGGTTAGGGGTTAAAACATACCTCTGAACTATCGATACTTTAAATTTATGTGGTATTGGATGTAAACTATTGACATCTTCTTATTCCGAATTGATTAATAATTGAATCGATACAAACAAAACACGACAAAAAGTTTATTTTTACTCTTATTATCATTTCTACCCAAATGTGTTCAATGAAAATCGTGAAATTAGTTTATTGGTACGGACACAAGTAACTGTAACTTTACCTTCCCGATACTTAGTTTCAAGGTAACGATTGAAAAAATTTGGTCTCGAAAAAAGTAACAAGAAAGCATTTTTTCTCATGTTATTCAACAAGTTAACTAAGCCGTTACTAGATTTTCATCTAGTAACAGCCTCATCAAGTCAATCTCCCGGCTATATTCAACTCTTGTAGGTCTATTTTTTCATTTATAACTTATATGAGTTGTTGAAATGCATAATTTGAAAGGTCCAATAGATCTTATGCTTTCTTCAACACATAGCCTATCTGAGAAGCTCCATCAAAAATATAGATCTTTCTCAGGCTTTCAGATAGATCACGAGTGTCTTAAATGTGCTGTCAAAGAGGAGAGTAAATGCCGTTGGATTACTTACAAGACTTGACTATCAGGTAAAGTCATCGGCTGAAAACTCGAGATTAAAGGTTCCACGAGTTTACGGTCTCCAAACTGTGCGCACTAATGTTCCGCATACAACTGAAGAAGAATATTATCGTCAGTGTTGCCGATTTGCGGGTAATTACCCGATTTGCGGGTATTTTCGTGTTTTGTGGGTATTCTTGCGGGTATTTTTATTTTGTGGGTAAAAGCGGGTATTTTTCGAAAATTTTCGATTCTCAATAAATCTAAAAGTGTAAAGTTGTAATTTGTCCTTTCACTTGTTTGGTACCATAGAGTAAATCTTATTAGTTACTCTATGTTTGGCACTGCAGTTTGGATGTTAATGTATAGAAGAAGAACCAAAAAAGAGGAAAAAGAATTATTCCTTCAACATAACTGTCTGTGTCTGTCATTTAATATAAAATGTGAAAATTTCATTTGTCAGTTCTCACTTCTCAGTTGAAAATGAATTAGATCATTTATTCATATCATGCAAAAAATTTTATATCTATCTTGTTACAGAAATTAAAAAGCGATTTACTTTTTCCGATCCAATTTTTGATATAGTTCCAATTGTTGATCCTAAAGTTGCTCAAGAATATAGGGTCAAGTCTTTGACTCATATATTAAGTAGGTTTCCATTTTTGAAAACACATGTCTATTCGCAAGAATTAGACAATGAATGGAGGCAACATGCCTTATTGGATTATACCACTCATAACATTGATGTGAATAGTCCAGCAGATGTTTACTGGGAAAAAGTGTTCTCTCTGAAAAATAATATGAACATTCAAATTTTTTCTAATTTAAAAATTGTGATTGGAATTTCAATTGTTTTGCCATTTGCTAATGCATCTGTGGAGAGAGTTTTCAGTTCATTAAATTTGATCAAAAGTGATCAAAGAAATAAATTAGAAACTAGTACTCTTAGATCCATATTGCACACTAAAGATGGTGTTTTAAGTAACGGGGGTATCTTGAAATTTGAACCCACGAAAGAAATGTACAGCAACAGTATTTGGAAATCCTAACCACTAATGTGTTTGATTTATTAATTTTTTTATTTTGTAGATTTATTTCTGTAATAAATTTTCACATAAATATATTTGTTCAACTGATTATATCTAAATAAATGTTTTGTGGATATTTCAACTGTTTTTTTTACTGGGTCGAACATAACCTTGTTTAAAATTAATGAAAATTAAACAATTTTGGTCTTCACACGCTTAAATAATGTCATTAATATATCTAAAAAAAAGTGTGGGTAAAATGTGGGTATTTTTAAATTTTTTCTGGTCCTACATGATTCTGTACTAAGACTGATTTTCGTTTAATTTAGAAAGACAGTTAATTGGAAGCTGTAAACATTCACGAAGAGATTGTAAAGAAGGAGTTTATACTATGGAAAGAAAAGTGGACCCAGGAAAAGCCAAAATTCTTCCAAAACTGCTATTGGACCTTTCGCAAACTGTGATAAGACTTTCTTCCCTAACGTTTATATCCCTTTGAAACTTCTAGGAGTTCTTCCTAGAAGTCCTAGAAGCCAGCGTGGAGAGATCTTTTTCAGCCTAAGAAGACTGAAGACCTACTTAAGAAACAGTATATTCGAAAATATGCTTAAATATGCTCAAGTGATTTTAGACTTCGTTCTGTATTCTCTGTAAATATTGTCAACCTCAATAAGTCTTTCCTATTGACGAGAACCTGTTTGCTTTCTTTTTCTTGTATTCACTTTGTTTCGCAATTTTAAAATTATATTAAAATAGTCTAGTCGTAATTCACCCACTGAAATCGGCTTTAAAAAATTACGTGAAACATTGAGTATACATACTTGATTAATTACTCAAATTATATAACATAACCTGGTCTTGCTCCATCCTCTCTCTCAAATACTATGTAAATTCGCTTCTGAATATTGGCATTCAGTTGGTGCGAATCTATTCTGATAACGATGGGACATATAGTATAAAATTATAAATCAAATTCAGTTTATCTTGTAGTTAAGAGAACAGTGGTCCAAATATAATTAATTTTATTTACAATCTGGCGAAATATTGCTACGTTGTCTTTAAATCTTGCACTTGAGTTTTAAAGAAGCAATTAAATAAACACTCCAGCCCTCTCATCATTTCGAACCCTCTTTTATGTTATGAATTTAAGCTTCTCCAATCGGCATTCATCTTCTATATGAATAAATCTTTTGTCTAACCTTAATACGTTCAAATCGTATTAAGAAGATACACAATATCACGACTTTATTAATATGCCACGTATAATATCCTGGTCATAGTCATAAAGGGCTACATAAGGACCGATTCTCAAGCGTGCTCTGTTATCTTTTGTAAGCCAGACGACCTGCTTTGTACTGAATCATTTTAAATCTAGTTTTATGGAGATGAGGAGGCTCCTCCCTATCTCTCTCTTGTTCGCACTCCCTGCGCTCGGTAATACTTGTGGGAATTGTCACATTTTATTAGGTTTGCATTATGGTCCATAGTTTGTATTTGCGCTAATTGTTTGGATGTTTATGGTCGATTTGTTGTGATATAATGTGGAGGGATGCATATATATTCACGCTCTATGTGTTCAGTTGTCATTGTTCAGTTTTTTAGAAGTTTTTATTGAATACAGCACTAAAACTTGCAAAAAAGGTAAACCTAATTGTCTTTGGTGTCTAATAAAAAAAATATATTGTAGAAACATATTTTTTTCATTTAATTAGGTAGGTGTCATCTATAATATTATATGTTATAATAATCCTCAAACAACCCGAAGAATAATCTGGGGGTTGTGTCAATCAACTTCAAACTCAATCTTTCAACTGATAATGGAAGACATGTAGACATCAGCAAATTTTGATAATCCTACGAAAATCTAGAAATTATATCATAAAGGTGCCAACTGCTTGAAAAAAATTGATGTATTTTTTGTGATACCTCAAATGTGAACTTGGATTTTCAATTCAAATTGGAAGGATTTGTATAGTACTGGAATAGACTTTCTGTTAATTTGGTATTTTTTGGCTAATTTTTATTAAGGCCAGCTTACTCCAAACAATTTTGAAAATTTTGAAATTTTTTTTTCATAAATTGCTACTATATACTCCTAGAAATAGTATAGAATAAGTCAAAAAGGTCAGCAATACCGATAAGCAGGTATAAAAGATTAGGGTGAGCTGCAGTAAATCCGGTCGCTCGAACGCCTTCGGTTGCGGCAGCTGCTGCATGCGTTCGGGTCGTCTTATTGTTTTGTTCTTTGTTTTATTGTTACTGTCTTGTTATTTTGTTGAACTGCTTTGAGAAATACAAGAATTCTTCAGAATGATGTTTACGAAGACCAGGAAGGATTTGTGCATGAAGCTGGAATGGATATGTGAGTAAAATTCACTTTTTTTACGATTTTTCACGAATAAAAACTTTGAACTGATTTTTCTCCGAAACACGTTTTTTCGCATGAATTACACTCTCATTTCAAACCTATTGCACTTATCGATATGAACCAAACGGCATTTTACTCTTAAGATGTCTGGCTATGGCCTCAATCAGAACCAAAAATATTCATTATTATTTGAAAAAGTTATAAACAATTAAAAAGTGAAAAAAAGGGTAAAAAAAATTCAAAAGTCCGCCATTTTGTTTTTTTTTTCATTGAAAATGTTTCATTCTGCTTGAGGTCATAGCCAATTCGATACAAACATGAAACCGTTTTGTTTTTGCTTTCATATAATTCTTTTCCAAGAAATGATATCATTCATATCCGATTCAGATGAGTTTCAGCAGCCATTTTCAGGACCGCCATTTTGAAAAACAAAATTTTTTTTCAAGTAATTTCATATATGTGCTTTCATATGTAAATAAATAGATTACTCAACATGTTTTGTACTAAAAATAGAATATATTGAAAAAATTACGTTTTTTGGAGTAAGCTGGCCTTAAAATATCCAACGTCAACATTGTAGTGTCACTTGTGCGCTGTAGGAATTGGAACAGAAGAGCCATCTTTGGAAGTAACTTAAAAGTACCTAATGTCAGCTGGCGGGACCTCATTTGACGCACTGAACGTTATTATTTGAAGTGAACTCACCTTTGGGATTGTGCCAAATATAAATAAGTAGACCTTCTCCTGATAATTTATCAATCCTTGTGATAATTATTGCGTTTCTTTGTTAAGATTGCATTGAATCTATTGGTATTGAGATAATCATTTAGCAGATAAGCTAATGAATAATTTATTTGGGATTACATGAAAGAATTTATAAACACTTCACTACCTCCATAGTGTGAATTAACTGGCTGATAAATCTATGGAAGTAGCTTCAGTATAGTGAAATCGGCTTCTTAGGAAAGGTTTCTAACAGTGAAGCATTTATAACCATCAGATTCATGTTACATAAATGTTTTTACAGAGAGATATTATCAGTGCAACAAATAGAAAAAATTAAGAAAGGATACTACAAAAGAACTACAACTAATAAAGCGATATATTGAAACACTTCGCTAAGTTCTATTGGAACATTTTAGTGCAGTGAATGAAACTGTTTTGAATGTCCCGGTGCCCGTGAGAGCAAGAAGTGCTCGAAGTGATGAAAACATTGCAGCCGCCAGCGCTTCAGTTCAAGAAGACGCGAATGTGTCGCTCACACGACGTTCGCAACAATTGGGCCTTTCTGTGACGTCATTGTGGCGAATTTTGCGTAAAGATCTTGGCTTACATCCATATAAGATCAAGTTGACACAAGAACTAAAGCCGTTTGACCATTTGAAGCGACGCCGATTCGTTAATTGGGCTCAAGAGCAATTCGAAAATGATGCAGATTTTCACCGAAAAATCATCTTCAGCGATGAGGCTCACTTTTGGCTAAATGGATTTGTCAACAAGCAAAATATGCGTTACTGGGTAGGAAGCAACCCACACGTGGTTATGAGGCACCGTTGCATCCCGAAAAAATCACTGTTTGGTGCGGATTACATGCTGGCGGCATCATTGAGCCATATTTTTTCGTCGACGATAGCGATCGCCACGTTACTGTGAATGGAAATCGCGTACAATGAATTTTAATGATGTCAATTAATTTCTTGCACGAATCACGAAAAATTCGCTCCCAAAATATTTCATATCACTAAAAACACTTTATACAACAATAGTTTTACCGTTGTTAGTAGTTTTAATTATGAAATATATTGTCACTTAGTGTCCTATTATCAATAATGATCATAAGAATTATACGATGAATAAGTCTGATTTCATAAGAATGTAATACAAATCTGATATGAAAAAACAACTTTGACTACGCAAAATTCAATTATAATACAGGCCGAACTTTTTTCATTGAATTCTCTTATTTCGTGCTTAAATGGTGTACAAACCAAGTGTATTTTTGTGAGAATAATGAAAATCTATTGATAAAACATATTGCAAATTACTTACAGAGAATTGCTTATGTTATGTTATGTGTCTTCGGAATTACTCTTCCAGAAACAGTAGCTTATGTAAATTATTTTATTGTTTGTTTGTGTCAAATACATATACAAGTCATATATCAATACTAGGTAAAAAAAACGGTGAAGACAAATAAATGTTTCAACTAACTTTTAATGTATTATTTCCTGTGAAACTTTTGAAAATATTCGAAATTGTGATTTGAAATTCCATTCGATAATACTGTCTCATAAAATCTGCGAAAGTGATTCATTATAGCATTCCAATAAATTCCGTTTATCTTATCTCATTTAGAGTGTATTCACAGGATGTGATGAAGATTGTCAACTTTTCAAGAATTATCATCAATTCTTTCAATAAAAGTGTTTCCAAACAAACAATTCGTTTCCTTTATGAAACATTTTTCTTGCAACTAAGGTACTTTTAAATATTGATGAGATTTGGTTGTTTTCAGTTAGTATTGATATGCCAGTCCATTTTTTATCATAATTTCTATCCCCACTTAGAAGAATTGCAATATGGTTCTCTCAAGAATCTTTCAAAATTTATTATTACGAAATATGACAAATCATATTGAATTTTTATTCCCTGAATATATTTTTGTGTTATTATAGCAAAGTTTATTGAAATTATTTTTGTCTGAACATTTACTTGTAGCAAAAAATGTTTTCAAAATCAAACACTGTAAGATTTCTCGTTAATGAAATCGAAATTTTTCTATTTGTTAGTTGAGTATCAGAGGAGTCACAAACCCGAATAGCGAAGAAATTTTTTTATCATTTTCAAGTTTCAAAAGCAATTCGAAAGATAGTAACAAAAGTGTTTTATATTGATAATTCAGGTAGCTCTCGTCTTCGACTATTCGAGTAGTAAAATTTTGTTATACTCCATCGTATCATAAACTTTTTTACCTTCTATTTCAACAGAAAGACGAATACTTAACACTGTTGTGAAATTACCCTCAAAGGCATCGATCATAGACCGAAACAAAAAAGAATCACAACTCCTTCCTTTTAGGGTCCTGACAACAATACCCTTCACATAAAATTATTTTATTACTGGTTATCCACAATTTATTTACGAACGAAGCATTGTATTGCACAAACACTAAGGTCTCAGATGAAAAACAAGCAACAAAATTAGTTGATTTTCTAAATGCGGATCTGGCAAAAAATATTCTTCTGAAATATAGCTTTTTGGACAAGTAGGGGTTTTTAGATATTGTATAACATAATTCCTTTGCACCTCCGAATCGAAGGATACCACAGACTCTCAATGTATCAGACTATATTTTTGTTTATCATTGCTTCTAAAATTATTATACTTTCAAACATATTGAACTTTTGAGAGAACAGGTTCGGAAAAAACAACTATCGCCTGATAATCAAACTTTTTAATTCAAGAAGAAATAAAAACAGAAATGTTTTTGTCTTTTATTAGTGTAATGAATGTGATTGTTTATGTATCGCCAATAGAGTCAATTTTCGAAAAAATATGTTCAATTTCAATTTTTCTACCGTATTATATCTCCACCATGATTCTTCTTTTAATAATAATATAAGTTCTTCATTTTCAACAGGAATAATACCCAATTACAGAAAATAATAATATGATGTTGAATAATAAATGAATAACTTAATAAATGAAATGAGAAGAAATATAACAAGTGGCTCAATCTATAATGAAAAAACTACCAAAGAAATTAATAACTAAATAATAAAATTAAATGAAATATCACAAAGAACTCAATCTAATTCATTTCAGTCAATTTCCCTTTCACATAACTCCTAATAATGGAGTCAAAATGAATGTCACATTTATTACCAACTGTATTGAATGTAGACTCCATAAACCAAATGATGGATTGTATTAGCGAGTTGGTCCTTGGAGCCTCTAGGTGGAATAACTCCATGGTACGAGAATTTTGGCTAGGAACACGAAATTTCAAAGCGGACAAGAGAGGAGGACAATCCATAGTGTTGTGCACTAATTTGCACAAAAATGTTAGTGATAAAGTGTTTCTCCTGTCCAGCAATGAGATTAAACTAAATCGATTCAATAATTCGCCATATTTACTCCTCTCTGTGGATAAACTTTATTCTCCCTCGAAACTAAGAAGCTTGGCATCTACTCATATGTTAACTTCATCCTACGACCAACTATTTTTTGTAAGAAGCCTTTAAAGCTCTTCAAGGAAAATTGATCGAAACTTAGTTTTTAGCGTAGTATTTGAACGTAATTTGTTTGAAACGTACCGAGACCCCGTTTTTATGAGAAAATGTGCTTAAAAACTAGAAGAAAATTTTTTTCACAAACATTTTCAAGGCAGATGTTACTTCTGCACTGTTTCCATTTTCTCAAAAATAGCTACTATTTTTTTTAACACAAACTTGAGATACAACAGCGAATCCCATTGAGTTGATGTTGGTACCAATCTACAACGCTTTATAAAGTTCGAGTCCTATTCAACCTATGACACATATCTAACAAATATGTTTTTTCAAAACAAATTTTTTAGAAAATGTTGACATATTGTTTGTTGCAACGTTTCATATTCAAGTCCTTTATGATGAAAATTGCATTCAAAACTGAATTTTTATTAATGATTGTATTTATTCGAATATGTAGTTGAGGAATATATAGAATATTTTGTTTTGTTTTTCAAAAATGAAAGACTTTTAAATTGGTGATATGAAACGCAGAATATAAATCGAATTAATTGAACATATAACGGAAAGTCTATTCGTTGCTCATCAGTAAATAAATTTTGGATCCTTTTCATGACCACTCAGTACTAATTAAATAACAACATTGATCAATAGAAATTTCCGTCAGAAACTACAGTAGTGGAAGAGTCAAGTGGTGAGTGATTCAACCCTATTTGTACTCTCTATTATTTGTTAGAATTGCTGTATTTATTGATTTCTTATATACGGTACATAATTCGCAAATGTTATTGTCAAGCTGATGTCTTCATAGATATATAAATATGTGTTTATACTAATGATTACACAACTATTTCCGAAGATAACTTTGAATGTTTTTTCTGGTTATGTGTTGTGGTTTATGTTGAAAATGCGTTTTTTATCGCTTTATAATATTGATTTTATGATTTCTTGAGAAAGATTAATTTTGTGACTAATATATTTGTGTACCTATTTATTTATTTTTAATATACTGAATGTGTCTCAATAGAACTTATGTCGCGCTACAGTAAAGTGCTTTGGTTTCTTGTTTCTGTATGACGATAATTGTATGTATTTTAGGGTAACAGAAGGTTATTTTCACTTGGACGCTCTCCATAGTTTTTGTACTTCTCTATGACGATATTCACCCATATTTCCGATTTTCACCGATATTTTAATTCAGAAGTACCTAGTGTGTAATTCTTGTATGATGAAAATTAATCAAAATAACATTTATGATTTTTGTTGAAAACTAAAAAGGAAAATACATTGAAAATAAATAAATAAAAATTTGGGGATGACATATTGATTTTTTTGCTACTTTTAAGAGCAAAATTTCACATTCTTGAGCACAGCTTGTTAAAATTCGATGTCTCTTGGAGTCGCAACGAACAGTTTTATAAACCCTGATATAAACAAAATCATAACCGAAAGGCAATCAGGTGTGTATGAAAATATTCTAAAACCTCCTAGTTGAAATAATTATATTGATATAAGAACTGTTTCAATTTTCCAACTGCTTCGATAAAATAGTGTGCATAATCTCATCGAGGAGAAAAAATATGGGGGCAGTATATTGATAAACAAAAATGTATTATCATAAAATGAATATAATAAAAATATTGCGAGTACATTTCAACATCGAAAATTACGTAGCTAATTTATTTGCAACTGGAAAATTAGATAAAAAATACTAATTTTTATTGAAATAAGAAGATTTGATATGGTTTTGGGGATGGAATCAAAGATGAATTTTCAATAAATTTCGGTAGTATAAAAAATACGAATGTTTCTACCATAATATTTGATATCGAATTAGTTTTAGTTGCTTGATGAACAATAATTTGGGAAAATGTATAGTAAAAAATTATAGTTACTCACACAACACTTGGTGCAACATTTGGAAACCTATTGTATAATATAAAAACTCTTCAAAAATACTGATGAATTTTGTGATAATATGAACTTTCGATGTCTGTTTAGGGCATGATTTGAATATCAGATTTGTACCGTCTCAAATTAATTATATTGAACTCTTGATAATGAAATGATAACCTAATTTAGTGCCTAGAGCACTAAAGAATCGAAGCACTAATGGAATTCAACAAAGTGTTTTTATAAGACATATCTACGTACTTTCATAATTTCAAGCGATACAAGTACATTTGAGTTTGAGTAACACAAACTAGTTTCAATGAATATTTGTGACAAAATGTGAAAATATTTTTCAAAAAAGTCCGAAATCAACACATTTTGAATTTAAACTATCTGTGGATAATATTCCTAAAAATGTAAGTATATAATCAAATAATACTTCAGAGATTTAACATTGATTAAGAGGTTATTCTATTCCTATGAATTATTTCGTACCTTTTGATATATTAAATGAATACAATTACCTTAAAATTTAGAGTCTATAGAAACCAATTTCATCAATTCATCGGGAGAGAAATAATTCAAATAATTGAATGAGAGGTAATAATAAATACTTGTCTAAAAATCACTGACTGAACAATTCTTTATTCGACTAGTTTCGCCTTTTACGGCATTATCAAGAATTTTCACTTGGACGCCCTCCATAATTTTCGTATTTCTCCATGGCGATATTCACCCATATTTCCGGTATTCACCCATATTTTAATTCAGAAGTACCTAGTGTGTAATTCTAGTATGATGAAAATTAATCAAAATAACATTTATGATTTTTTTAAAACTAAAAACTGAAATACATCGAGAATAAATGAATAAAAATTTGGGGATGACATATTGATTTTTTTGCTACTTTTAAAGCAAAATTTTCACATTCTTGAGCACAGCTTGTTAAAATTGGGTTCGAGTTCTTGATAATACCGTAAAAGGCGAAACTAGTCGAATAAAGAATTGTTCAGTCAGTGATTTTAGACAAGTATTTATTATTACCTCTCATTTAAATATGAACTATCATAGAGTTGATTCATCGTCCATTCAAATAATGACTTATGCTCATATTTTTTCTGAAGATTTATAACGTTAGGTAAAGTGGTTAGAAATATCTTAACCAGTGTTATCAAGATGATATCCGAATATTATTTATTATAAAATCATAAATAGTAAATTAATGCTGAACTGCATAAACAGAGTGAACTAAATACATACATATCGTTGATAGGCTGAATTATTAAACATCAATATCTAATAATTAAAATTAGGCACATATAGAAAATCTACTCACCTCAATCTTTTAGCTTCATCAATAAACGGTCGTTTTTCGGCTTCACTTAACAATTTCCATTCTGCTCCTAAACGTTTCGAAATCTCGGAATTGTGCATCTTCGGGTTTTCTTGTGCCATTTTTCTTCGTTGTCCTCTAGACCACACCATGAACGCGTTCATGGGTCTCTTGATGTGCTCGTGCTGTGTCACAGGTTTTGGTGATGACATTTCGAAAAACGAAGAGAATATAAAGTTCAGATTATTCTTGAAAAATAAAAACTTTCAATCAGAATGAAATTTAAGGGTTTTGAATAATTTTCGTCCGCGAATTCAGGGGAAAAACTTGACGGACATTGATAAGCCGCATCGGCGGTTTGATGCAATGATAAGTACTACCTACTTGGCGTATCTCTTTGGTTTGAGGTTCGCGCTGAATGATCTCTGAAATCATTTCGCGGTGTTTTGTTGATAGTCGGGGTGGAGATGGGAAATTCGGAGGGCGGGCGTATGCGCGAGAATAATACAGATTTGTAGGGCCACAATTGAAGGGACGAGTTTTATGTCACGTGTAGCGATTATACAGGCTATTTTCCAACGTTTACATGCATTATGAAGGCATGTTATGACCACGTGTTTGTTAACCTAGTGAAATATCGGCTTTATTTCGCAACAGAAACTATTTTAGTTAACTAAGACAAGGAGTAAAATTTGAATCCTCATGCTGTCTACTTACTTTTTCCGAGTCTTATTTCATAGATAACAACGTGTACTTTGTTAAGAAGTAGCTGTCCTATCTCTTCATTACTGACAGTAAAAATTTAAAGCAAAATTATGAGAATAAATATTACAATATTTATAAATATTCATTTATTGAAAAGTGGACCTATCGAAATAGAACTCTTATGAAAATCTCATTTTTGAAAGTAAAATATTGTTTTGATTCCTCGAAAACTGTCAGAAGTATGAAAATACATGTGGAGTTAATTGATTGATATATATGAATTAAAATTGAGTCTTTTGATCTGTAGACAGGTAGACTTTTGAATCAATGTTTCCCCTAATATGGGCGGATAAGTGATCAGTTCACATTTTTCTTGCCTTGAGTTTTTTTGATATCCTCCAAGTTGTTTAAAAGATTATCTGAATAAATATTAGAATATTCATAGGTATTCATTTATTGAATAGTGGAACCTATCGAAATAGAACTCTTATGAAAATCTCATTTTTGAAAGTAAAATATTGTTTTAATTCCTCGAAAACTGTTGATTTTCTTGATATGTTTGGCGCTGGTGGTCTATTGTGAAGAGTTGTGTTAACTCTATGAATTAATAAGTGGACAATATCTCAGAAGTTTGAAAATATATGTGGAGGTGCTCGATTGATGTATGTGAATTTTAACTGAGTGTTTTGAACTGTAGACAGGTACTTTTAAATTAATGATGCCCTTAATATTGTCGGATAAGTGATCAATTCACATTTTTCTTGCCTTGAATTTTTTTGAGATCCTCCAACTTGTTTAAAAGGTTATCTGAATAAATATGAGAATATTCAAAGATATTCATCCATTGAATAGTGGAATCTATTGAAATAGATCTCTTATGAAAATCTCATTTTTGAAATTGAATTTCGTTTCAATTCCTCGAAAACTGTTGATTTTCTTGATATGTTTGGCGCTGGTGGTCTATTGTGAAGAGTTGTGTTAACTCTATGAATTAATAAGTGGACAATATCTCAGAAGTTCGAAAATATATGTGGAGGTGCTCGAATGATATATGTGAATTTTAACTGAGTGTTTTGATCTGTAGACAGGTACTTTTAAATCAATGTTGCCCTTAATATTGGCGGATAAGTGAACAATTCACATATTTTTTACCTTGAACTTTGTTTTGAGATCCTCCAAGTTGCTCAAAAAGTTATCTAAAACAAAGCTTTTTACAGATGGCCAATCAAATATTGTTTTTTCATATGATTGTGTATCGTATAGTCTTAAGTATGATTGCACAAAATATTATCGATATTCATAAAATTGGAAAACTTTATTAAGCACATATTATTTTGAATAAAACTAAGTAGTTTGCAATTTTCACTAATTAAGGTGGAATTTGAAAAATACTCACCTTTATCGTTAAATTTTCGTCGCAACTGTGAATGGAATGGTTTTGACAGATTTATATTTTACAGAAAAAGATTGGTGGAAGAGGTGAGAACTATCAATTTAAAGGCACAATTTGCAGCGAAACAACAACAAGAAATGAATGTTTCTACTTTCATTGCTACGGTCAGCAATTTTCTGTTGTGTACCTACACACACATAAATGTCACATGAAAATGGACATTGAAAATTTCTGATGAGATTTCGGTGAAACGTCCTGAAGACTAATTAAAACCTTAATTTCAACTGAAAATTCAGTGAAATTTAAAAAATTGGGATACAATTTTATGGAAAATCAAGATAAAATTTAAATAATTCAACATATATGAATGGGATTCGTGCTGTTATTCTTACCTAATAGAAAAATGAAACTGAATAAGTACAAAGGTTTAAACCTTTATCAAATTTGATCTATCTTCAATTCATCACATAAATAATGAATTAAAGCGTAAAAATCATGAAACAGATAACGTGGATTATTGAAATTGGAATTTCAGTGCTTTAGAAGCTCTTTTTGTATAAAAAAGAATAAATTATTTGACACGACAGAAAAAAGTTCCTTTCCGGAATATGTTATTGTTTATGATGACTTTAGCGGTTTACAATTTCTTGGATTTATCGAAGTGTTCACTACATTAATTCAATTATAAAATTGTATATAATCGAATTGTTTTTGATTGACAGGCTGCAAGGTGCCATCTGTCAATCATTCAAAATAACAAGGATCATTCACATCAATAATTGATTTATTTTAATAACACCTTCAGACTATCCGGCCTCATATCATAAATTGTAAAGATTAGCATAGGTATTCCTTCCAATTCCTATGGGACCCTAGAGAGTTACTATGATTATTTCACGAAAAAACTCTTTCCGTTATTTCTTGATTAAAATTTTTTATAATGAGGTTTTTCTCATATTACCTATCAACAGATCTTATCTATCTTAAATTACCTATCTTATATTATCTTTATATCGCTGAATATAAAAAGTCTAAATTTATATTTTCTGTATCTGTAATTCTGGAGGTTAATAGTAACGAAAATGCATTTAACGGATTGCATAGCTCCATAAAAACAGTTAGTGACCCTAAAGTATTTAAGCCTAAATAAGCTAAGTTCGTTTTGAGCAAATAGTTCTTAATGATATATTTTCGAACGTAAATATGAAGGTATATGAATTTTGCAACAGCTATTGCTAAATAAATATTATTATTACTATGTATTAAAATTATATAAAATTTGACTACATTCTACAATAATTGTTCAAAAACTGTATGTTTCGGGCTACTAAGCAATCATCAAGGTGTTTAGTAGTTTTATCAAAATTGTATCAAAGTTAGTAGTTGTAGCTATTCTAGCAAAAACAACAAATGCTCCGGTGCGTAGCAACATAATCAAATCTTCTTCATGTTAGCGACTAGAATTACAGTCATTTCCATTTTGTGTAATTATAAAGTCATTTAAATTTCAATTTTCCACACCCCATCGTGGTAATTATACGCCGACAAATTCGCGGCAAATTGAAAATGAGACCACCTCAATAAATGATTACCTAGTTGTTTAATAGAGGTAGCCATGCAGTGTGTTAAGAATTGGATTAGCCCCAATCTTCATCGTACTGGCATCTGATTCTTGAATATTCATTCCGAATACAACTTGTTGCGTTTATCGCATGGAATGGACTAGATTCTCTTCCCCCTTCGGAGAGCATCGATTGTGTTCGCTCCGCCCTCTACCGGCAGCCATTGGCTGTGCGGCTTACCCTAATGAGTTCGCGATAACTTGGAAATCTGGTGGAAACAATGTAAATGATACTTGAAATGACAAAAATTTGAAATCTCAGAAACGTCAAGTTAGTGATCTTCGTATGGAGATAAGGACAAAACACCTTATGAATTTCAATTGTATGTACCTATCTATATTAGGTGGACACCTATCGATATTGCTCCATTTCATCCCCCTATGATTAGGGAGTCGATATAAATATTGATTGTCTCTGAAAAATAATAAGGACTTTTTGCAAAATATTCCTAATTTTAATTTCTTTTCGAACTACTTCATTTATTCTAATCTACCCTATAGGTTGGAATCAAATTTTCATACTTAAAATTCATTTTTCGATACTACATATGCTTTTCGCTAACAAGCCCATAAATATTTGAAATTCACAAAATACTTGATATTTTCATATATAAAATGTTTCTTGTAAAATGTAGTAGTTTATTCATCTATTTTCAATTTCAAGATGCCTCCGTCATAACAAATATGGGCACACGTGAACATTTCGAGATATAGTTTCTTACTAACTTGTGTTGTAATGATATTCTTATGTAATTTTCAACAAAACGTTGACAAATCTTCCGTGAAATATACCTATGGCGAATGTTCTTCGACTCTCCGCTATTTAAAATTCTGTGAATTATTTTATTTCATTGGTTAAGTGGATTTTTGATAATAATAAAATTTGACATATATACACAAATTGACACCTTTTTCCAGTTCCTAGGTAGTCAAGTCCTAATTTCTCAACAATAATCCCCAATTCATAAGTTCTAGGAGCAATCATAATAGGTCAACTACTTGAAAATATATTTAGTATTTTCAATGATCTTTGAGTTCATAATAGTTATCTGAATTTTTACCTACGGTTCAATTGAAAGTTTTCAAAATTTTATTAAAATATTGTGGATTTCTGATACTTTTGAGGTTACGTAAGCACCAATTTCAGGTTTTGAATAAATATCTATGTAGATATTTAGAGTAGTATCCACTAATTGATTTACTAATCTGATTATTATATAATTATTATAGATCTACTATCTATTTTTATTATTGACTCTCCACATTTGATGTTCACGGACTTCTTGAAACTATATCATGAAATTATATCACAAACAGGACAACAATGTTCAACTTCAGCTCGCGCTGGACCATGTTGCCAGTTGGTGTGAGGATAAATATTTGAGTTTGAATGTGTCAAAGTGTAATGTTGTCTCTTTCACAAGGAAAAACGATCGAATTGACTGTGATTATAGTGTCGGTGGTCAGGTTCTTTCTCGTTCTGATAAGGTGAGAGATCTTGGTATAGTCTTCGATCAGAAGCTTTCCTATTTCCACAAATCACCCATTTTATTTCATCTGCCTCGAAAATATATGATTCGTTATACGTAATAGCAAATATTTCAATAATTCCTCAACATTCATAGGACTATTTAATGCCTTAATCCGTAGCAAGTTGGAGTATAGCAGCAAGATCTGGCCTCCTATTTACACTTGCCATCAATGCCTTCTTGAGGCTATTCAGAGAAGGTTTCTCAAATTCTTAGTTTGGCGTGAGAATAAAGTTTATCCACAGAGAAGAGTCAATCATAACGAATAATTGAGTCGATTTAGTTGAATTTCATTGCCGGGCAGAAGAGAAACTTTATCACTGAAATGTTTGTACAAATTACTAATTCAAATAATAATTCATTCACTTTGACTTCATAGAAGTTATTATAAGGAGTTATGTGAACAAAGGAATTTGACTAAAATTAATTGATTTAGATTGATTTCTTTGTAATACTTAATTTAATTCTATTATTTAGTTATTAGTTCCCTTTTCAGTTTTTTTTTAGATTATATTGATCTCTTTGTAATATTTTTTTTCATTCTATTTATTCAGTTGTTATTCATCATTATGTTATTATTTTCTGTAAATGGTTATTATACCTGTCCAGAATAAAAAACCATGTTGAGAATAAAAAACGTTACCCGTTATAATTGCCATTATTCATCCATAAATTAGTCGTCCTAAAACTTCGTGATATCACATTTCAAAATATACGCGTAAAACATGAACTTGCACTGCTGAAAAAAACCTCAAATATTTTCATCTCCAAACTGAATCTCAAAGATGAATTCGCTTCATTGTTATTTCATCTAACTTTGGATTTATCACCGAAATTGGAAAGCAAATTCCATATGATAACTGCCCTAGAGTTGAGGCATAATTGTTTGAGCAATTATGTAGTCTTCATCTTGCATTAAACAAGTGGTCGCATAAGCAATCACATAACACTAAGCCAGAAGTTTCCCCCATCGCGAAGTTTTCTCCTAAAAGGGTTGATGCTAGACCTAGCAGGGAAATTCTTTTTTTGACGATGACGATGATGCTGTATGGTTTGCTGTAGGGTTTGATGAAATAAATGTTCCTGATATTACCAACCCAAAACGATAACGAATCTGATGCTATGCCAGTTATGAATAATTTGAAAAAGTGGTTTCAAAGTCCTTGGACTAAAGATGGTCAAGTTTTTTCAATAGACATAAGTGATGGTTTTGAAATGTTCGACTTGAAAGTATTCCATTGAAAAATTATTCAAAAATAAATTAAACTAATCTCTAAGTAATATTTGGATAAGAAATTGCAAAATATATGACACCACACTAGAGAGAGGGGATCACAAATGTGACTAATGAGGTTTCTTATTAGCTTGTTATCAACATATTGTATCTATGCAGAAACCAACATATTTATAAGGATTAAAATAAGTTTTTTCTGTAACTATTCACTTCTAGATATAAGTAAACTTTGATAAAGAGTTTGGAAGCTAATTGAGCAATTTGTGGCAGAGAGACTTGGTTGTGATACCGTTGTCTCTGATCCTAAAAAAAGCGAAGTACATCTACTGAAGAGTGCACCTATAAAGCGATTTAAAAACTTTTGTCTGGCAGACGCATTAACTTATATGGTGAGTTATTGAACTCACCAAATAGAAGAAAAAATTGAAGAAGTCCTTAAACTGTAAACATCTCAAAAAGACCTCACTATTCTTTTCAAGAAGAATTCATCATAAATGCAAGATATATGTTATCTCAATTAAGTAGTGCATAAGGAAAAGATGTTAGAGGGCTCATCATCGTGGACTGATCAATAAATGCTCGAAGTGATGATATTAGAGACTATTGAAATCAGTACCAAACTTGAAGAAACCACACGCCATACTGATTCGTTGTGTAATCTTCTATAACCTTCTGATATATTCTTGGTAAAATTGTCATCCAATGAGTAGTAGATAAATCAAAATAACATCTTATCTAAAGAAAACATCTTTTCATATCATAGTAATTCCAAGGAACTCTTTTCATATCGTGCCAAGGAAATACTTTTATACCGTATTTCTGTTTTGAATTAATCAAAATTATTGACACGTAACGAAAATTTTCAAAATATTCAATAAGTACTCCGAAGACCCCTCACGAAGTGATATTGTTCGAGAAATCAACATTAATCAATTATAATAAAGATGGGACGTAAAAGAGGTAAAGAAGAAAGCTAAACAAACGTGAAAGCTATAGAAAAAAGATGATATAAAATGATAATGACACACGTAACGAAATTTATCAAAATATTTGATAAGTATTCCGAATACCCCTCTTGAAGTGATATTGTTCGAGAAGTCAACATAAATCAATTATAATAAAGATAGAACTTAAAAGAAGTAAAGAAGGAAGCTGAACAATTTTGAAAGGTAAAGATATTAAGACCGTAAACAAAAATTGAGTAGGTATTCTTGTATTGAAAGACAGCGTGCGTTAACCAAATCAGTAATGACAATTTACGAATTGAATGATTTACTATAATCCCAAGATCCAATGTCTCGTGGATGATTTCAAAATTATTCACTCTTTTATTTTAAAAGGCAATCAAATTCTATTTATTAGTTTCATTCTGAACTTATCCTGAAAAATGAAATAGATATGCAGTACCTCTCGAAAAATGTAAATTGCTTCCAGATTATTTTCATTTCAATTGAAAACCAAAATTTACGAAAATGTTCCAAATATACCTAAAAATCAACATAGCGCACAGTAATAATACTCTATGCAGCAACGCACTAACCAATAAACCGCAGTGGTCCAACACACAGAAGGAAAAATGCTACATCAGTGGAAATAATCATTATCGGCAATGCCGGCTTGATTGTTCGAGAATAATATTCAATCGTTATCCTCTCGAAGAGCATTAGTTCTATTGTTGTGGCAATATTGTTCCGTGTTTTGATGGTAACCTAATACAACTGAATATATGAAATAACTGGCTAGAGATATGGAATGTGTGAATAATTTGGGAATAATAGCTCCTTATAATAACGAAATCAACAAGGATGATAAGCCTTTCAAGTGAACTCGATATCAATCAATAAGTTGTGTGTTGATTTTCTTTTAATGTCTTCCGAAGCCGATGTGAACTTGTATGGGACTAATTGAGAGGAACAATTACTTTGTTTGTTCAATTTATGAAAACTATCGAGCTAGTTCGGCAATACATAGAGTTATATATAAATATCAATATTATGACGTTGGAATTTTCCGAACCGATTCGGCCTTGGCAAATTCATACTATGGAAGGAAATATGTTGCATTTTGGCGAATGGTCTTTGATTGAGAAAAATATGTTTGATAATAATATTATGACAAATTATATTTTCAAATTTCTAAATTCTGGTTATATCATTTGAAAGAAGTTGGTTCATTCAACAATATATTTCAAAAAAAAATCCATACAATGTTTTTCTGTGAACACTCGATAATCTAAGACTGTTTTTTATTTAGAGAACCTGCGTTTAATAGGGATGTATGTATTAGTCCGGTCAAAATAGACATTTGAAATAACAAAAATTCTCGGAAAGCCAAATATTGGTGGAAAGATGGGGATTACCATTATAGATAAATTTTTAAAATCCCCATCGATTCTATGTGTGCTACAAAAGTTATTCGAGGTGAAATGTAAAAATTTAAGGTTTCTTTATTCTTCTCGGAAATGGTGAGTTTTCTCAAAAAAAACTTCAAACCAATGTTATAGACCTTAAAATTCTCTACAAAACTGGTCCTTATGATTTTGTCACTAAGAGTCACCATTCGTGAGATATCACGAGTCTAAAAGTCACATTATACATGATATGCACACATTTCCATGCCACCTGTGATGTAGTGTAGGTACTCGGCGCGTTTTTTACCGTACTTTTCCCTGTAGTTCTACTCCACTAACTGCCATGAGAGTTTTAGGATAATTTAAGGGAACAATACTCGTCAAGTACTAGATAGTACCTTACTATTGATATTGCTATAGATTATTGGGTTAACTATTATTTTGATTTTTTTAAATATTTTGATCAGATTCATACTCTTGAAAGTCTTTTCAACCGTCATGTCATCTTCGATTTCTTCTTCTTCCTCTTCTTCTTGCTGGATGTTCATGAATGGTTCAAATGTGGCTGAGTAATTGGTCTCTTCATTAAAATCACAGTGCGGAATACGTATCGTGCACTACATCCATTCTATTGTCGAAAAAATCGTCTATCAGAGCAGTTAATTCCATTCACCATGGAATGTTTTCGCACCACGTTTACTCTTATTGATAACTCGCATCACCAGAGACGCCTTACGGTGCGTACAGAAGAAGCTATTGCTACTGTAGAGCGTAGCATTGAGGAAGTCCCGAATGAGTCCATCCGCCATCGAGCACAGTAATTGGATCCGTGTCCATCCACTTTATGGAAGATTTTGGGGAAGAATCTTGGTTTTCGTGCTTACAAAATCCAACTCGTGCAAGAATTGAAGCCAAACGATCATCAAGCAAGGCGCAGATTCGTCGAATGGGCCCAAAACGAGATTGCCGTTGTTCCTGATTTTCATAAGCGAATTTTGTTTAGCGATGAAGCGCACTTCTGGTTGAATGGCTACGTCAACAAACGAAACTGCCGCATTTGGAGTGAAGATAATCCTCAAGTGTATGTCAAAACATCGTTATCTCCAGAAAAACTGACTGTTCGGTGCGCTTTATGGGCTGTTGGAATCATTGGTCCGCACTTCTTCAAAAACGATGATGGCCAGAACGTTACAGTCAATGTTGATCGGTATAGAGCCATGATTACTAACTTTTTCATTCCTGAATTGCACAAACATGATGTCCAGGGGCTGTGGTTCCAACAAGACGGCGCAACATGTCACACAGCTCGTGCCTTAATCGATTTATTGAAAGAAACGTTTGGTGACCGCCTAATTTCACGTTTTGGACCTGTGAATTGGCCTCCAAGATCTTGTGATTTAAGACCGCTAGGCCACTTTCTGTGGGGCTATGTAAAGTCGTTGGTCTATGCGGATAAGCCACAAATGCTTGACCATTTGAAAGACAATATTCGCCGTGTTATTGCCGATATACGGCCACAAATGTTGAAAAAAGTCATCGAAAATTGGACGTCCAGATTGAACTACATCCGAGCCAGCCGTGGCGGTCATATGCCAGAAATCATATTTGAAATGTAATGCCACAAGATTATTCTTCGAATAAAAAAAATCTTGTCAATCGAATGATCCATCGTTGTTGCAATTATTGCAATTTAAAGTTCTATACCTCTAAAAAAAACACCCTTTATTAGACGATCTGACTGAGTGGTCACAATCTACATTCTTCCTCAATGGCAAGGATACCTGGATTTTCTCTTTCAACTTTTCAAAATCAAGACTTGGGCCACTCAGATTGAGGCTCTGTAAGAACTCAAAATACCCTTCAGATTCAACAACTTTCTGATTGTTCTTCTACAAAGAACTCGGAACGTCTTATGTCATTATGGGTGGCATCGGCTAACTTTTCGATTTACTACGACGTCTCCAATAACGATACCAATACATGCATGATGATACATTTTATTCCAACGCATTTTATTTAATTACAGCCATAATTAACAATCATTGAAATAAAAAACAAATAACGAAGAAGTAGCTGAAGTAAACATATTATACACTCCAAAAATAAAATAAAAATATAAATATTCAATGAGCAGGTGAAACAAAATAAAAAGGAAAAAACAACTAGTGATCAATCCCATGTTTATAACATAAGTGGATGAAAATATCACCATACCACATAATGTTGTTCTCAAAATGGTCAGCCGTGTCAAAATGACTGACTCAAAATATACATCACATCAATCATAACATCCATCATATGCCTACATTACACTTGAAGTTGATTGGAGAACGTGATATAGCATTTAATTTCTGGATTATTTTAATCAAGATAAAATGTATTATTCCGTCTCAGACCAGACCATTATTGCTTAGAAGAAATGGCGAGCCAATTAAATTCCACAATATTTTCATAGAGTCATATCATCAGGGCGAACTGTTGACGTTTTGAATTCACTACTTTAATTCCAAGACTATTGTGGTGAATAGTGGTCAAGAAGTGGTCGAAGCCTTTCTAAACCCTTCTTCTGAACTACCTCCAAGTCGACGATAGAATAACTTACTGTACAGAGGAAACTGAATTATAGAGCCGCATTCTAATTCACTACAAATCAAAAAAATTTGTATTCCATCTTACAAAGATCACAAAACTGCTCCAATTTCTGTCAAAATAATTCAGTGTTCGAGAATAAGAAGTCGTGATCGAGCTTATGTTTCGAAAGGTCAGCTTATAGTTTAACACATTCCCTATCTATTTGTATTCGAACAAACTTTAGGAACGATAAATTGTGATGACTGTGTCAAGATAAATTGTGATGACTGTGTCAAGATAAATTGTGATGAGTGTTATCCATGCTGCCGCCCATGTTGAGGAAATTCCTTTTAATTTAGGGAAATTTTTTATAATTGCCATATCAACGAGTGTCAAAACCTCGTATGGCACAAAATATAAATTTTACAGCAGTCACAAGAAACTGATTTTTTGCGCTATTTTGCACAGAGAGATTTTCAATTTTTAACATGTTTTTGATTTGAACTAATTGGAATCTTATCAATAAGAACAAATATATCAATAAGACCAGAGTTTTATCATCCTTGTTGTTGGTAATTTATGTATGGGATATACGAGGTTATAGGACACATGAGACACACAGTTGAAATACGTAGTTTCTGTCTCAAGATAGCAGAAATGCCCAGATTAATTTTTCCCAACTGGTGACTAATAAAATATACGTGGGTTTCTATTTAAGGCCACAAAAATGTGATTTTTGAAGAAAATGGCAAAACGTGGCTTTCACACTGAGTCATCTATATATGTATAGGTATATCTTAATTGATAACATAATGTCAAAAAATGAAGCAATATAATGAAAATTTTTCTTTAATGAAAATACTTCTGAGTTAAACACATCAGTACATAATTTTAGGATATTTCATTCGTATTAGGAATCAGTTCAAGAATTTAAATATAGTTCGGTTTTTAGTTAATTTCTTGATTATCTATGTCTTATTTGATAATGATTTCTATATTTATCAAATTTCTGAATCTAAAATCTTGTTTCCTATGTTCATACATATAACATTCCCAATTATTTATTAACGTAAAAGAAACAGATACTCAAACGAATATATAACCCCGCAATGAATGGGCTTAATACTAGTGTTTTGAAAATAAATGCAAACCTAAAAGCAAAAGAGTGCCTTATTTCTTTCCGAAATCCTCAGTGATATAGATTTTATTTTTTGTCGGTGTGGCGTTAGCTCAATTTTTCCAATACGCCCTGAATGGCTTCTCTTTGAAGGGCAAACTCCACGAGATCTTGATAAAGCTTTCTATAAGTGAGAATAGCCGAGGAATAATATCGTAAACTTCACAAATCCCATTTGGAATTGTGACTTTTATGTCGACTGAAAGCGGATTTGGGCTTCTGGCTCTTTTTGTCGGTAAAGAAGAGAAGAAGAGACGTCATTTAATACTGTTCTGATCACGTCTTCCCCTATTTTGTCCTTATTCTCCCATTCTAATGATTGTCTTATTCACTGCGACTTTGCAGCATTTTCTTAACTAAGTCATCGGTTCTAACAAAGCTCTGGCATTTATTCGATCGAAAATTTGAAGTGGACTTCAATCAGGGTTATCATTTCTGAACGACAACCGAAAACTTGGGAACGAATGATTGGGATACTTGCATATAAAATTGAGTCTTCAAAATATTTTTTGAATAAATTCCAAAACAATTGTCTATTACCTTGGACATATTTTGGACTATGAACCCATTGTCAAGAGTTTCATTGAAATAATTTCAAAAAGTGTCAATATAACTATTTATTACATTGACTATAACACTCTTTCGTGAATCACTGAGTTTTAAATTTTTTTGGTTGGGTACTTATTTTTCTTCTATTCGTGATTTCATAATGGGTTACATCAAAAATTTTTTCAAATCAGTACATTGAGTGGGGTAATTTATTGGAAATCCTCAATTTCGTTGGATATCTGAATCTATTTTAATAGTAATATAATTAATAATTTGATATAATAAATAATTTAATTTAATAATTTCATGGAATTTAACTAAGTGTTTAGAATCATGCAATATACATTTTCCAATTTTTCATCGAGACTAGCTCCCGGAAACATTCGACATTACTAACAATAAATTATTTTTTCAAATATAACATTACAGAAAAATATATTAATAGATAAAAGTATAGATTACCTATCCATATTCTTATTGAAACTATTGTGATATTCATCTTCTGAAAATTTGTGATAGTTGTCGAAACGTCAACAAGAATATATAATGTTACAATAAAATAAACATATACTGTCAATAAAAAAATGGGGTTTGATTGTGGAAATTTTCATTAAGTCGTGGTTTTGTTTCAGATCTCGAAATTTTTAACACTCGAACTTGTTTACTTCCAAATGACAGCCAACAATCTCTAAACGCGGACATGGACTGCTTAAAAATAAAGTCGAATAACACCAATTGTAAAACACATTTCAAAATTCTTCAATACGAGGGTGAATATTTCAAATTAATTCATAAATTTGAGTGATTTGAGTACAAGAAACTGTTGTCATTTTTTATATTTTTTTGATAAATGGTTGGTGTTCCTTTGACCATATTAATTTATGTTATACCCTTAAAAATGTTCAAGATTCCAAATAAGGATTTACTTTTATCCAATAGATCTTGCTCGCCACTTCTCATAAACCAAATCACATCTTCAACAAATAAGAAAGTAAATTAACCCGTATTTACTTTCATTATCGAAAATTTCGTACCTACCAACTTCTTCAAGTGAGATGTTTCAAACTGTTACATTTGAAAGAGAAGAATGTAGAACGTAACAATAGTGTGGTTCGATTTTACTAGAAGACCCTATTATCTACATTTCCTACGTAACTCTTTGTGATCCACCCTTTACCACCCTTTGATTCAATATATACCGAATTCACAATAGCAGTTGATTGGTGAGACAATTGACGGTTTTTGAAATGTCAATTTGTTTTTGTATCACATACAAAAGGGAAGGCCGTAATAAACAGTGCCGACAATTTGCAACTATTCATTGAGGGTGAACGAGTTTCGAATTTTGATTATCGTCTGTTCATGAATATAATGGTATATTTCTAGTAGCAAGGACGATTCTATCGAATATATTATTTGTAATGACTGGTAAACCTCATAATTGAATTAGGAACATATTATTCACGTTCCATTATATATATTTTGTACTTAAATTCCAAATCTGTAGCGAGAAAAAAGTTTTTGATTTTTCGATTCATTCGAGGAAAAATTATTTCTCTGTTTGTTTCTGTTTATTCCTATATATCTCCCTTCTAAAGGTTTGTGTCTTCTACAACTTCTCAGAGTGAATTCTTCCAAGTATATCCCATAAATGTGGGCATTTTTTCGACTTGAAATGACATATAATGTCTGAAGTGAATCTGGAGTTCCAATTATCCTATGTTTCATTTATAAGGTAATTTGGATTTATCATTTATATAAATTGTGCGAGATTATAATGGGTACAAGAAGTCTAACAAGTTCTCATTTGGAAGGACGAAGGACAAGTAACTTTAATTTTAACAAGAGAAATGTTGCAGGCATATTATGTTGAAAATTCAAATTTCTTTCCGATAAATCAAAAGTTTATCAATTTTAACCAAGGATACAATTATAATTACAGACAATTTGGGGCTGGAGACCACATACTGCTAGCGGAAACTACAAGAACCATCTTTAAAAAATTTTGAATGTACATGAGGGATACAATTTTGCATCGTCATAAAAAAATTCGAGATGTATGTTCCAATATTATCCGAATATGCAAATTCTATCGGAAATAACCTTCAAATCATTCAAAACTTTTTTCAAAAGTTGTGCTTGTCCCATCAGCATCAGTTAGTCTTATAGTGTCAATATACCGTTCGACTATTGAGCCTCTAAAAATGCCGGAAAAGATCTTAAAATCGTGAAATATTTGTCGAAATATATGAACAGCTTCTAGAATGTTCGGTTATTTGGTCATAAATTGGGGCAGCTTTGTTAATCCTTGCACGATGCAAACTACTCCATTATTCGCAGTGAACTGGAACAGGTGTCTATAATTTGGTCTCCTTTGTACAATAATTCTATCGTTGACTTGGAGGCAGTTCAGAGGAAATGTCTGAAGTACATAGGTATATGTACTACCCATTTTATGGGCAAATTCCTTCGAGAGGCTTCGACCATTTTTTGTACAGTGTGTTATATTTTACCTGAAGTTGGATGTATATCTGTTGGGAATAAAAGTATTATTGCTAATATTATTTTTCATTTTTCTCCAGTTATTCTCAGCTCCGGCACTGGTTCAAAGTTGAATTGCAGGGCAACCTAAGCAACTCAACAATATGTCGGTACCTTTATCCTTGCAGGAATTTCCTGACTATGTGACATGTGTTCAGCACCACAGCTTTTTGCATCTTTATATACATCCTCGGGTCTAAGTTCAGCTTCGTAAGGTGTTCGTGTAACACTTTCAGAAATACTCCCTCCATTCGTTCTACATGCTTTTGTTTTCTTTCTTCTGGGCATTTTGCTCCAGTCTTCTCCTTTTCTTTTTCTTGAAAACCCCCGAATTCCTCGATCTTCTTCCCGAATTCTTCTCGCCTCTTCACATCCTCTCCATCTATTTCCATCTCTTCCACGTCTTTTCTGACCTCCTTGATCCATGTTATCTGGGTCTTGGTGTTTCTGTCGAAGTAATTGAATAGTCTCTTGGTCAGTCTCCCTTCATTAATTCTTCTAATGTGTCCTTAGAAAGTCACTTTTCTCCTCTTCATTGTGTCAGTTATATTCTCCATATTTGTGTAGATCTCTCTATTGCTTCTCAGTTTCCATTTTCCATCTTCATACTTTGGTCCCATGATCTTCCGTATAATTTTTTAATCTTTTTTTCCACCTCTTCTAACTCTCTGGCCGTATTCAGTGCAAGACATTCTGAGGCATAAAGACCCTCTGGCTTCATAATTGTATTGTAGTGTCTTAGCTTTGCATTGATAGATATGGACTTCTCATTATATATATTTTTTGTCAACTGAAATGCTAATTCCATTTTTCTTGCTCTTGCGTGGATAGTTTCGTTAGATTGAATCAACTCTCCAAGGTATTTGAACTTGTTAACCCCCTTAATTTTCCCATGTTTTGTTGAAATCTGTCTTGGTCGATCTTTCTTATTGGTCATTTATTCTGTCTTTTCTTATGATATTTGCAGTCCAGCCTTTTCCGATGTCTCTTTCAGTATATCTATCTGTCTTCTTGCATCTTCCAGGTTTTCTGCCAGTATTGCTAGATCGTCCGAAAAAGCTAGACATTTAATTGCAAGGTTATCCTTCTTTCTTCCAATTTTTACTTTAGGAATTCCTTCCTCTTCCATTCTTTTCCTCCACTCTCTTACTACCTTATCCAGCACACAGTTAAAGAGCAATGGGGAGAGCCCATCTCCTTGTCTTACTCCTGTTTCAGTTTTGAAGTGTTTCGAGATCTCTCCCATAAATTTCACTTTTGACTCTGTGTTTGTTAGAGTTTGTTTTGCGATTGCAATTGATTTGTCATCGGCACCAAATTCTTTCAAGGTGTTAAATAGTGTCTCCCTATCTATAGAATCGTATGCCTTCTTAAAGTCCACAAATGTCACATGTATGTCTTTGGCTCTCAGTCTCCTATACCTTATTCTTTTATTACAAGATGTTTTAATACTATGAGAATAATTTCTATTATTATTATTACTATTATTATGAGTTTCAGGTTTAATATCTGTTCAGCACAGGATCTTTCTTTCCGGAATCCTCCCTGGTAGTCACCTAATTGTGGGTCTAGTTGAGCCTCCAATCTGTTTTGTAGTGCTTTGGATAAGATTTTGTTTGTTACAGGTAGGAGCGAAATTCCTATATAATTATTGACATCTGTTTTATCTCCTTTTTTGTGTATCGGGTGGATCATAGCTGTTTTTGTACATAATTTATTATTATCATTTTTATTGTTATTATTATTCTTATTAGGTACAATCAATAATGTAACCATGTCTTCCTAGTGAAAAAATATCATTGAAAATACAGGAATAAACGTTAATAATGCATCAAAAGTATTCTATTACTTTATACTTTTTAAGTTTGTGTGATTTGTAGCCAACAACATCGATATATGTAGGTTGTATTTTGTTCATAATTTAGTAAATGAAATTCGAATATGGAAATTGGGATATTACCACACCTCGCCAAATCTATCAGAAGAGTTACAGGATTGAAATTGATGAAAAAATGTCTCCCCAATTGAAAATTGACCCTTAAGTGCAATGGCTTGATAGTATCCTCACTATTTATACTTATAATATACTACTCTACTTCACTCTGTATTTTGCGAGGATGAAGTTCAATATCTGAATACCCTTAATAAGATGCCACATCCCAAAGAATAACGTTTACAGGAAAATCGACGACGGAGTTTATGGAATTATTCCGTGATTCGGTCCGTCAATAAATTCCCGTATTTAGGATTTGTGTACGTCGAATAGAAAGCGATGCCGGCAGTTTTGTAACCAAATCCTTTCGAATGGTATATTGGATTCTGAATAAAAACGGTGGGGTGGGTATCCCTGAATGTGTGATGCTGAATCGGTATCCATATAGAGAAGAATTGCTCCACTTTGTGATTCTCCCTTGCTCCCCACCCCTATCCATTATCCTTTTTCCATTTCGGTTCGCTTGTCTGTGAAATAATAGTGACCCTAAAATTATATATATATATATATATATATATATATATATATATATATATATATATATATATATATATATATATATATATAAATGTTGTGATGCAAGCATATTTGCAAAAAGTGCAAATCATTTCAGTGTATATATATATATATATATATATATATATATATATATATAATAGAGATTTATTTTCATCAGCAAGATTACAAACAACCATAACAGATCACTATAGTATTTATGTGGAATTCACATGTTACGGGAATGAAGATCATGATATAGTAACGGGAAAACTAAAGAAATATATAGATTATGGAAAACTTCAAAGTGTTTTGGTAAATCGGGGATGGGAGCATTTGAATAGTGAAATGGATGTGGACTCAAGATTAAATCTATACAAGAAAAAAACCGGCTATATAAAAACATGGTATTTCCGAACAGCTTAGAATTGGTAAGTAAATTCAAAAAACACAAAAATAAACTAGAGCAACTGATTAGACAAACTAAGACAGACTATTATCGCAAACAAATAGATAAAAATAAAGATAACTCAAGAGGATTATGGAATATTGTAAATGAAGCCAAAGAGACAAAAATAGAAATTAGCGAGATAGAGAATATACAGGGTGATAAATTAATAAAAGAAAAAGAGAAATTGCGAAACCTACCAACTTTCCAGATAGTCGAAATCTATATAAATGTTGTCAACGAAAACACGAAACCTACCAACTTTCGATAGTCAATAATTATTGCATTCCGAGAATAATATATACCGCTGTTTCATCCTATTATGGAAGTCATCAGTAGCATGCATCCAAGCAATAGAGTTTCCATATTTTTTCCGAAGGCAAAAAGGCCTCATCTCTTCGAAAGACAAGATAAACTCGGTGACAGGCTCACGGGAGCTCCCTCTATCGAAGAAACAAGATAAACTCTGTCCAATATGATAGAGTGCGATTGTGACAAGATGATCTAGTCTCACTTCTTCGAAGGCACTACAGGTTTCTACTGGCTCTGAAGTTTCGGACAAAATATGTACAAAGCTGCCATCATTTTATCGAAGCATTCGATTCCGAAAACATTTCTATCAATTGTTAATTTCAGATTTGAATTCATTAAGAACTAAAATATCAGTTGAAACTTTAGATGGAGGTATCAATATAAAGCCCGATGCACATATGTATTTTGTTTTCTTTTCTGTTGACGCCAAGGCATGCCTCGGAAAGTGTGGAGGTGTAGTACGTCTTTACAAATTCGGTCTGTATGGACATCGAAAAAAGTGGAAATTTTCTATGGAAAGAATGAACATTCTGAATTGGAAAGGCCAGGTATAGTGAGCATCTTATGTTCCCTGACGTAGTTTCTGTATGGTTCCTTATATCTTAATTATATCATAATTCTCTAAGCATATTTTTAAATCGAAAAATTTTTATTCAAATCCTGAACAACTACCTCAACTTACAAGGACATAACCCTTCAGCAGGAATTCGGAATTTGAAAAAATTTTATTTTCCAAAGCTCCTCATCCAGCTGTGATTCTGATCATCTAAAGCTGGATTTGCTTTGTTCACAGATGATTTACGTGTTTTTTTTTTAATTTTACGCACATTAAGATTGTAAAGTCATAATTTTGGTTCAATTGAATATGTATTATTCAGGTGAATGGTTCTAGAATGTCTAAAATGAAGTTTGCTGAGAAATAAATATTGAGAAACATTGAAACACTGCATTCATAATAAGATGGTCTTGATTGCATCATTATTCTATCTTAGGCCCAGCAACAAAGCTAGAAAAGGGTAATTTTTTGACATAAATCCCAGTTGCATGTCGACTACACCACCATGACCAAGCAATTTCGTACATCATTTCTGATTTGTTTTGGACACGAAAATATCGTTTCCTTATTTGTTATAAACATTTTAAACCACAAAATAGCACTTTTTTTGTTTTTTGCTTATAACTTAAAAAGTAATCAAGTTAGCGAAATACAATCCATAGGTAAGTTGCAGGTAAAAACCTAACGATGGAAATCATATTTTGAACAAGTCAATCGAATAGATAGTGGAGAAAATTGGGAAAACCGGTAAATTTTGCATTTTTTGAAAAATTCATAAATCTGTTATTTTTCAAGGTGGACAGCTCAACCTTTGCAAGAAGTTAGTACATTATATATTGTTCACAAAACCGAAATAGTGGCGGTATCGAACAATTAGTTCTAGCGTTATTGCAATTTGAATTTTTTCTGTCATATTTTGTAAAATAGCTGAATGCTCCATAGGTGGTCCGATTTCAATTATTAAAACGGATTTGAAAACTACAGAATCTATGCAACAAAACGAATATATTAATTGGTAATAGAAAAGCTGTGAAATTAGTGGAAAACGCGGTCAAATGTCACTCCAAACCACCGAGCGCGCGAACTGAGTCGAGTAGTAGGGGAAACGATGAGCGGAGGGGAGGCAGGCAGCGTGGCTCGCCACGTCGCTATCTTTTCGTTTTATTATATTGTGTCACATCTTAACGAGCGGCCGAGCCGCGCTTCCTGCCACTACTCCGCACATCATTCCCCCCACCTCTCGACTCAGATAGCGCGCTCGGTGGTTTGGAGTGACTTTTGATCGCGTTTTCCACCAGTTTCACAGCTTTTATGTTACCAATGAGAATATACGTTTTGTTGCTCAGATTCTATAGTTTTCAGATCCATTTTAATAATTGAAATCGGAAATTATAAAAAAATTGAAATTGTAATTACGCTAAAATTAATTGTCCAATAGCGCTAATCTTTCGAGTGTGTAAACTACATATAATATACTAACTTTTTGCTAAGGTTGAGCTCTCAAACTTGAAAAGTACCGGATTTATGAATTTTTCAAAATATGCCTAATTTTCCTCGTAAAAAAAATGATTCCCTCTGTTATTCAATTACCTACAACTTACTTATTGATTGCATTTCTCTCACTTGATTACTTTTTTAGTTATAAGCAGAAACCCAAAAAAAGTGCAATTTTTTGGTTGAAGATATCTATAACAAATAAGGAAACGATATTTTCGTGTCCAAAACAAATCAGAAATTATTTCCGAAACGGCTTGCTCATGGTGGTATAGTCGGCTTGCAACTAGGATTTATGTTATGAAAAAATACCTATTGCTTGGCCTATCTGATCACTGCACCCGTTAGCACAATAACTGATTTGATACTTTTTCTTTTATTAGTGTCATATGCGAAAATAATCGTTTTAATATTGGAACCAAGCAGTTCAGGAACAGAAATCAAGTTATTTATATAAATGATGAGGAAGAGAGGCCCTAAAATAATACCCTGTGAAACTCCTATAGTGACTGTATTATTAGCCGAGGTGTTCTTCTTGTCTCTATTGTCAATGCAAACTATCCGCGTTCTGTGACCCCAATAGCTACGCAAAATTTCAATTTCGCAATCTGAAATCCCATACAATTATAATTGAACTTCAAGTCACTTAGAGTTTACGCTATAAAAAACCTTGG
Organism: Henosepilachna vigintioctopunctata; assembly: GCA_030704895.1. Taxonomy (NCBI): domain Eukaryota; kingdom Metazoa; phylum Arthropoda; class Insecta; order Coleoptera; family Coccinellidae; genus Henosepilachna; species Henosepilachna vigintioctopunctata. Next base: position 850,143 of record JARQZJ010000010.1, on the reverse strand, counting down.
GAGGGTCTAAAGAAAGACTGGCAGATACAATTCGTCCTCCCATAGCACAAAGTATGTCTATTTAAACATAGCCGTTGTATTGTTTTTATACTCAGTAATTGATGAAGATTCTCAAAAAGCAGTATGGTGAATTATCACTACATAATTCCAATCAAAACTGGTGTTAAAATATTTTTCGTAGCATAGTTACCTATAGATATCATCAAATATTATCAAAACGTGAAGCTGAAATTGGTAAATTCCTCTGATTAATCATCATAAATTTCGAAATTTTTTCATTAAATTGCGGGATGTGGATGAATTATTCATTTTTAATTTGACAACTGTTATCCACCCTTCAAAGATTTATTCGCTAAATCAATCCGATATTCATTCTTTCTGCTATTTACGAAGCTTCTCTTCTATGCACGTGGACATAGTGAAGTGGAGGACGCAGAGAATAGATACCAACAATAAGGGCAGTTATTTTTGCTGAAGGGATATGCCCCCTAGATATTTGTCTCGACACCCACTGAGTGACTGTATTTGTTAGTATTCGGTCGACATTGTATTATTGAAGTCTCCTGTTGATTCTTTTTTCCGTCCAATGAGTTTTTCCCAAATATTTGGGGTGACATTGCTTTGGGGTATCATATCGTATTGTACACTTTGAACGGAAAGCTTTCAGCAGAATTAAGATATTTCTCACTGTGGTTGAAACAATACACTTCATGGAATATTTATAAATGGCCCAGAAAAGAAATAGAAATTATTGATATTCAAAGATGAAAATTAAGATCTCTTCAGGAAAGGGCTTCTCATAAGAATATATATTATAAAAGTCTTGAATAGTTTTGGCATTTACTTGGTGTAAATCCATTGAAATAAATTATAAGAATATTCAACACTTAAATCACAATATTTAAGTATAATATATAACTTCAATAACACTTATTGTTTGTCGGATTACCGACTTCTTCAGACACTTCAAACATAATATGATTTAACAACAAATTTGACTGTACAAAATGTTAATTTGTGTTATATTTAATTGTTGTGTTCAAATTAACTTATGTTTTCTTATCATAAAAGTATTCAATAATTCAGTTTGTTTGCTTTCACTAAACTTCAAATTACACGATAAGGTTTCATACTCGAAAAAGAATCAATCAATGAGGTGTTAGATCAACAATGTTCAACGTTTTAAGCATCAACCTTAATCGAAGTTTACCGCCCTTTAATATGTCATAAATTCTGATCTTCATGTAGACTCTAGAGTGATGACACTTTTTCATAAGTAATCATAATAGTAAGTATTCTATTTGAATTTTGTTAGATGAATATATTCATGCAATTGATACTAAATGATACTAAATATTTGATTGAGGGAGGAAATACGTGTTGAAATTCCATGTGAACATTCCATTAAACACATTTTCAAAAATTTCGAAAATATTTCATATATTGTCAACTACAATATACATATGCAATACATTCATCAGTTTTCATTCACTTGATGAAGTCATTGTATACCGAAACAAGATTGTAGGGAACAATATATGAAATATTTTTGAAATTTTTGAAAACATTTACCGAGATATAGGTATTCGTAATTGTTTTTGAGATGGTATTTTTGATTGTATCGATTGGTAGTACAAAAGAGTTGATTTATCATGTTACCGATTTCAAGGATCTTTTTATTAAACTTTGGTACAGGAACTACGTATTTTCTTTGTTAATTTAATACTTCAATCAGAAACTGATACTAAAAATCCATATTTGTGGAATAATATAAAATGACTCTTTTCGTAATTGTATTAGAAAATATTCCGTCATGAAAAAGAAATATAACATTCTCTTTTCTATGACCCTTAATATAAAAAAAAAGTATAAAATGCGTATAACTAAGCATTTGTGATCAGCTTTTTAAGCACTTACTGTAAACATTTTGATAACTCTTATTAAATATACATGAAGTTATGATGAAATTTATTAACTATGAAATCTCATTAAATATGAACATTTTTACAATAATACTGACATCTATTCGCCTGTGAGGAATATAAGAATTTCTATTCCTTATTTCGTATACTTCTATTTCGTATACTTATAAATAAGTAAAAAATGGATAATCTTAACTTTGTAGAAATATTAACAGTAACAAAAATAAATTTTTTACCTTTAGCGTCTGTTAGGTAAACAATAACCATGTCTAGTGAAAAATTTACAGAAAAGAAAATTCACTGAATGTAATTTAATATTTAATATGAATAATTTGTTATTAAGGAGAATTCAAAGCAATATCAGTTCTTGTTACAAATGTGTATGGAAAAATTGGGAAGCCTAAGGAAACTGCACTTTCTAACTTCCAGTTCATATAACGAACATTCAAGACTGCGCCATCTTCTGAAAGAGGTGAGTAACATAAGATAAGTGGCGTATTAATATACGAAAAATCTAGAAGTCTGTAACTTTATAATGGACGAATCATGATTACAGTTTCATTACGTGCAAATCTAGGAACCTGTAAATCGAATAATATATTCAGCAGTATAGATACCTATCAATAGATGGCGCGGTATCCTTCTCTTCGGTATACTTCGAACAATTGGTCCACTTCGAGGAGTTGTTTCTACGAAAGTAACATCTGTCTCAGCATGTTGTAGCCGAATATTGCTAATGATTGCGTTCCGATTGAAGTTCAGAAAAGTTTTGTTTTCACACTATAACTGAATAGTTCAAAACATTATTCCATAAATTGTATCAACGCAAGGTACTAATCTAAAATAAATAATACAGGAAAAGTATACAGGATGTGATATATTATATGCAATTACCTACTGTCAAAACATCGTTTTCATTCCTACTGAGAAATAAAAATCAGATTTATAGGAAAATAACAGATATAGATTATATAGCCAATTAAAATATCAATAGATTTTCTATATACGAGTAGGTATGTAATAAGTACGTTACCAACGTTCTATAGCTAACAAGTAAAAGAATTTTAATTTATTTCCAGAAACATAATAAATGAAAAATATGATTTTAGGATTTGAAATATTTAAGAATGTCAATGCTATCCATTTTTTATGAAAAGAAATAAACTATGAAGAAAAATATGTATAAACACTTTATCAACTTATACATCAACTATATATTTGAACTGTTTTTATTGATTTAATCTTAATTTGAATTCAGATTAAATCCTGTTTATCCGAGAGGAAAGTGAGAGTTCAATCTCAGTTATTATAATAAATATTAGACCAAGATAATTTCGACATAGAAAGTTTTTTTCCTGAACCACTCTATCATAAATATCCAAAGATGTTGATAAAAAAGTTGTTCAGAATTTATTACAATAAAATAATAAACGTATTAATTGGAAATTTTATGATAGAATATTCTGACCAACTAGTAGATACTGTATTAAATATTGAATGAAGAATATCATTTCAAACTTCTGTTGAAGTTGTTTGAAACAGTGTTTAATGATATTTTGCATTCATCTGAATCACTTGTTATTTCAAAAATACAAATAGTAATTAATTATTTATCGTAAAAATTAAACATCCAAAATAAAATGATCGATGAATAAAGATGATGCACATAAAAAACCTTCAAAAGTAAATTATTATTCAAAATTCTGTTCAGTTAGTCGACCATATGCTGCTTATTGTTTGATTCATGTTCGCTTGATCATTGCATTTCTCTGCTGCATAAATCTTGTCAAATGAAAGGATTAATATTTACCACGAAAGGAATAATGTCTACGCCAGATTATATTGATTTATTGCTAGACAGTGTGTAAGGGTTCTGAAAATCACTTGTAATAATCGTTCTTTATATATTAATTTCACGAATATTTTCATTTATTTACAGTGAAGCATTCGAAGTCATTCCGAAATATCTCCCTCAATATAAATCTTATCTAAAGAATGATATACAATTTAATTAATGCAAATAGAAGCATTGAAAATGGGGTCCCACTCAATGAATGGTTAGAGAGTTAAAGCAACAAACTATGTTTTTCAATGGCACCTGAACAAATACACTCATCAGAAGCAGTTTTCGTTACTTCTCTCGAATTGATTGAGAATTTCCACCCCACAACATTGTAATTTGAAATATGGTGGTTGTATAATATAGGTCGGAATGAATTCATTTGGAGGATCATGGCGTTTCGTGAAGAAGCCTGGGTGGATATTGTGAAGTCCTCAATTTTATTCGATTCAAAGAAACAAATATATATATATATATATATATATATATATATATATATATATATATAATATATATATATATATATAAATGTATTTTTATTATTAACAAGAAAATGAACACTAGAAAATTCATTTGAAAAATTCGAATTAAGTTTTTATCATTAATTAATTTTCAGGATAAATAATTAGATATGTGAAATTTCGATGCTTGGTGTGTCTGTAATCTGAGAGGTGTTTTCTACTGATTCCTATAGATGGAATTGTGGGGTATTCATTACTCTACGGTCACAAGAAGATGCTTGAAGGTTGAAATCGTTGCCTCACTTCGATGGACGTGGTGTGACTGACGAGTTCCTTGCAGAACGAAACATATATGTCTCGCACTTCCATCAGGTGTGGCATCGATTTCAATATTTCTCTAACATTTATCCCTTGAAGGATAATGGAGACATCACATCGTACACGTTCACATATCTAGCTGTACTATAACATTCTCTTGGTTAATTTGAATTTTACAAATGAATGTTCTAGTGTTCATTTTCTCAAATATTTCATTCACTGCCATAAACACAAAAAAATTTGATTTCACATATATATATATATATATATATATATATATATATATATATATATATATATATATATATATATATATATATATATATATATATATATATATATATATATATGAACGAGATATAACAGATCTCTATCCTCTTGGAAGGAACCAGAATTGCCCGGTGAAATTGGAACTGCGGAGTACTTTCAAGAAAAGATCGCTATTGGCGAAAGGTAAAAACTTGAAGGGAACTAATATAGCAATATCGCTTGATCTTACAGATTTAGAGAGGCAAGAAAATAAAATATTGAGAAAACATTTACAGATCGAGAGGGCCAGATCGACGTCGGATAGAGTATATATCGGGGGTAATAAACTGTTTGTGGGGGGGAGGACGTACACGGCAGAGCAATTGGAAGCGGGTGGGAAGAACGAATCGGGCATAGACTTGATTGAGGAGCACAGGGGGGAGCATATTGATAGAAAGATAGTTCCGGAGGAGGGGGGTAGGTATTACCAGAGCAAACAATCGAAACCAAATACAAGAACATTGAGAAAAAAGTAAAGATAAGAGCAAAAAAAAAAAAAAAAAAAAAAAAAAAAAACTGATAAATAACAATATATAGATAAATTAACATAATACTTAACGACCTTCTGATACATGTGCTTCTGAAATGATATTGATTCTCTTCTTCCCAATCTCCATTTTTGGCTCTGAATTTTGGCGTGTTTTGTGTTGCCTTCCTTGATTTGTAATTTGGAATTTGCTCAGCTGTGAAATGGATCCTTTCATAAGAGATCTTGACGATAGTCAGTATGACACCAAATTAATTCAAGATTTAGGTAGTTTACGAGAGTACGATGTCCAAAATCATTTAACAATAATACACAGTAATATTCGCAGCATTGAAAAAAACATTGATGAGTTCAAAGTCTTCCTCCAAGGAAGCACTCAAAAAATTCACGTTATAATCTTGACTGAAACGTATCGAATAGAAACACCAGAGTTCTACAATATTGAAGGTTATAAATGCATTTACAATGAAGGAAATTTTAATAGAAATGATGGTGTGATTGCATACATCGTTGAGGGACTGGAGTTTCAGTACAGGGCAATATCCCTTGGGTTGGTTAATGCATTGGAAATAAACATAGGACTGGCAGACGAAGCGCTCAGGATCACTGGAATATACAGATCACCGAGTTCTTGTGCTCAGGCTTATACTGATTCGCTTTTGAGTTATATTCAAAGTGTTGAGAAGCCGCTTCATCATGTTATCACTGGGGACATAAATCTGGACTTATTATCTAATGATGTTCACGCAGAAGAGTACAAAAACATAATGAGTTCTTACGGATATTTGTCGTACATAAATAAGTGCACTAGACCGGTTAGTGGATCATGTCTTGATCATTTCTTTGTTAAGAAAGGTGGGAATAAATTGCAGGAAAGCGTGAGAGCTTTCATTACTGAGACTTTGATCACAGATCACTCGCCCATAATATTATGTTTGTCGATATGCAAACCATATGTTGAAATAAAATCAAAAACGAAGACATATATAAATTATGAAAAACTGAGGAGCGATCTTGGGAACACGAACTGGTGTGACTGTGAGGACATAAGAGATGTAAACTGTTTCACTGATTCGTTCATCCATAAACTTACAGATACTATAACTAAAAATACAACTACAGTGAATGTAAGCAATAGGAAAGCAGGTAAAGAATCCTGGATAACCCCTTTCATTATCAAATCTATCAACAAAAAAAACGATATGTACAAAAAACATCGTGGATCACCTGAAAATGAAGAAATCTTAAATGAATATTTACAACATAAAAAACTACTAAAGAAATTAATAATTGAAGCAAAAAAAAATCACTTTCAGAGGTTCATACTAAATAACAAATCACAAAGCAAAAATTTATGGGATTATGTCAATAAACAATGTGGTAAATCAAAATTAAAAACGAAAATAGATAATATTGAAGGCGGGGATGGACATGTACTTGGCGATGGCCAGAGTGTGGCAGAGGAGTTTAGTAGATATTTTAGTGAACTAGGAAGGAAGTACGCCGAAAAAATTGAACATCCCTCAGTTGAAAACACCCACAAAGAAAATTTTTTAAATGAAACGTTTTTTCTATACCCGACTGATGAAAATGAAGTAAATCGAACTATCGAGGAATTAAAAAACCATAAAGCTGCGGGTTATGATTGCCTGAAGTCGGAGGTACTGAAAAGTGTTAAAGTTGAGATATGTGAACCAATTACGTATTTGATAAACCTTTGTTTCACAACTGGTACCTTCCCGGAAACATTAAAGATTTGTGTGGTAAAACCCCTTTTTAAATCAGGAGATACAACTCTGATGGAAAATTATCGACCCATCTCGCTCGTATCGAACCTCGAAAAAATCGTAGAAAAAATAATAAAACGACGAGTGCTATCTTTCCTGGAGAGGAATGATATTATTTCAAAGAATCAATATGGATTCATCAAGGGTAAATCAACTGAGGATGCTATCGCTGAACTCACTAAAAATATTTATAACTGCATAGATGAGAGAAAACCATCACTTGGTATTTTCTTGGATCTTGCAAAAGCATTCGACACGGTAAGTCATACAATCTTGCTCAGAAAATTGTACGTATGTGGATTCAGAGGTAAATCTTATGATTTGTTCGAGAGCTACTTAAATAATAGAAAACAAGTAGTACACGTTGACAACCATAAAAGCGAGTTGCGAGAAGTAACGTATGGGGTTCCACAGGGTACTGTTTTGGGACCAATTCTCTTCGTGATCTACATTAACGGACTCTTATCGATGGAAACAAAAGGTAATATAATTTGTTTCGCAGATGACACTGTGGTGCTATATAGCAATAGCTCCTGGCAAATGCTTAAATCGGAAGTAGAAAAAGACTTTGTGAAAATTAAAACATGGCTTTCATACCATAAGCTTACTTTAAATATGCATAAGACGAAGTATATGCCATTCTCATCATATAGCAGTAACATACCAGATATGGGCAATCTCAATATCACTGATGGAAGTCAAATACCTGCTACAAAAAGTGTTAATTATTTGGGAATTATTTTAGATGAAAACATGAAATGGGACAAGCATATCGAACAACTGATCAGGAAGATGAGAGGTTTGCTTCACAAGTTCAGACATATGAGAAACTACTTAAATATACCACATTTAAAAATATTGTATTATGCACTAATACAATCCCAAATCAATTATGGTATTATAGGCTGGGGTGGTGCGTACCAACACCACATTAAAAAACTAGAAGTTTTGCAAAAATGGGTATTAAGAATCATTTATGGAAAACCACTCACCTTTTCTAGTGAAGAGCTGTATACCATATCCAATGTTTTTCATATATCACAATTATTTGCTCAACAGATTTTAATGCGTATATTCTGTGGAAAGTTGACATTGATACCTTCACGGCACACCTATGGAACTAGATATAAGATCGATAATTTCGTGAAACCAAGAGCAGAAAAAAGTATGGGACAAAGAACTTTCACTTACTTGGCTCCCAGATTGTATGGCCTTGTTCCCCAGGAAATTAGAACAATTCGTTATTTGTATGCCTACAGTATATATATATATATATATATATATATATATATATATATATATATATATATATAAATATAAGTGTGTGTGTGTGTGCGTGTGTATCTATATCTACTGAAAATAGTTTTCCTCAGCAATACCTAACAGCTAAAATGGATTAATTTTATTCGTTATTAACGTTTTAATATAAATTTTAGTTCTCTCAAAACTTTGGATGACGTTATTTTCACTGATGGTTATAAAGTATCGAAGTGCGAGGAAAAAAAATTATTTGTCTTCTTGATATGACACAGAAAAATATTGGCTTAGCATTTGTATCGAAATTATTTTTATTATCTCCTTCGCCATTGGAAAATCTTGGAAAATCTTTGAAATAGATAAAACATATAATGGAAGAAAGATTTGAATTTTATGTACACTTATGAGAAATTTGTATAATACTTTTTGAATTATACTCACTCGTTCGTTGATACCAATATCACGAGTATTTTTGTTCATTATGATTATGTTTTTTTAATTATAGTATCCATAGATAAATTTATAACATCATTACTAATCCAACTTTAATGTTTGATTTCTTTTTGTACTCTATAGTAGGTTCTAAAAATAAATAAAAATATATTCACTTATGTAAAAGAAGCAGTTCTAAAATTTCACTATATTTTTATTTCTCCTCATTTGTTACAATTTTCATATTATGATTTGTTTATTGTTTTTGAGCTTATTGTATTTTAAAAAATAACAAACTCATCTATATTTTCAACTTAAATTTTAATTTTTTTTATATTTCTGATACATTAATGATCTCACTCCAAGAATATAATTTCTTTTATGTTTATCTAGGCTAGAAGTTTTAGCGGAACGTCAACAAAATTCAAACAACATTGGGTAAAATAACATGTCAGATACGAAAATTTTCAACAATAAATAAACTGCTAACATATGATAATTATATTTAAAGTATAGTTATTATAGTTATAGGTATAACTATATTTCAACTGAAAATCTTTATTCAAACATACACTGTATATCAAAACAGTATACAAACTGTGCACAATATTCTCTAACAAACAGTGTCTATCGAAAAATTCTGTTTTTTTGACGTTTCTATGCAAATTAAAATTTTGCCAAAATATTGAAATACACCGTTTTCACTGATTATTTGAAATTTTAACTACGCCACAATTGGTAGGAAAATATTGAATAGAAATACTTTTTAATATATAACTTATTTCTTAGGAAAAACGATTTGCAGTTGAAATTTTTGTTTTGGATTGATTTTTTTATTCATTGCCAGTAGAATATGTGAAGTTATTCTTCTTGACACCTATCAGTATTAAGGTTATTCATATGCAATAAATCTTCCTTAAAAAGTTGTAGCCTTTCCCAAAATTTGAAAAATGACTTATGGATTGATGTTAATTTCAACTGTCATCTCTTAATAATGCTTAATTAATGTTAGGCTACAATTTTGACGGAAAGTTAACTGCTGAAAAATATACAATGAATTCCAAGAATTTGTTATTGATAAAGTGTGAAAACCTATATACATTTTTTTCTTCATAGTGTTTGGCTGTTCAATAAATGAATGTTTCAGATATTCAGACCCATTCTTACTACGTATCTACAGAAAACTGGTTTCAATTATTGAGAATACTAATGACTAGAGTACGGGTTATAAGTTTTTGAATTTTGGCATAAGCATTCGCTTATTTGAGCCATTTCAGCGGTAATAGCATATTTGGCCTACGATCTAGATATGTTGTATATAATCGCTACATTTACAATATTTTACTTAGATCAGTATACTCACTTCGAAACCCTGTGTTTCGAAATGCGTTAATACTGATAATATCGTGATTCCGACCAAATGTAGTAGTCACAAAATATAAGGGCTATTTAATAATAATAAATGTGACCTTGATCGGTTTTTTAGTGACTTTGTTTTGAAAATATAATGAACAATTAACCAGGTTTCGAACTTTTGTATCAAAGTAATAGTTTTATTAATGGGATGAAGTGCTAACATAGCACCCAAGTTCAAATTCTGCCCAGGTACCCCAATGAATGTGAATTGAAACTTCTTCACTTACAGAAATACTCTAAATGATCGAAGAGACAATGATGATACTGAATATTGAGAACAAAACTTGATTTTTATGTTTACATAAATATTAAATAATTTTGATGTCATATAATAATACTGCAATGTGTAATGATTCCCATCGCCTATCTAACGATGAAACTACTCATTGTATGCTGATTGTAAAATGATAAAAATAAACACACACTTTCCTATTTCTTTGGAAATTTCTTAAATTTATCATTTGATTTGGCATATTTTGTCAAATTTAAAATATATTACAAGCATTTTCAGAAATATTTGCATGCATATAACAAGCTTTTCAATATGACTAACTCGGTCTCTACTAATGGCATACACAGACAGAGCTTCTGTTAATTTTCCTTGTTCTAGTAATACAAATGCGATAATAACGAATAATATCTACTTTTGCACAACAGAAACATTCTTGTGGGGTAGAAAATCGATCGAGAACTAACGAGCAAAAACCCGTTCACTCCACTCGATGATATAAATGTGATTACGTCAAAATCCAAGCCACCCCCTCATGAGAATGGTGGTGAAGACGGTATGCATGACCAACCCCATTGCCCTAACAGCTACAAACATATTGCTTAATTCTACGCCAGTTGCCGATGTGAAAGCTCAGGGCGATGAGAGTGGCCCTTATAAGTACCCGCTAATAGCTCTTCTCCCCATAAATGTTTCGAGATGGGGACGCGCTGATTTATTATACTTATTACTCCGAAAAGTATTTATTATTCACACTTCTTTGAATTTATTAATATCTGCTGCGAAATTGGAATATCAGTTGACTAATTGCGGTGCTTGACTGCAGGACATGATATTTATTGAAATAGAAAGATCTAATTGATTTCAATAGAACAATCTGATACTAATTAATGTTTTTCAGTATCCATATAGCCACCATCCCTATGAACTTTTGAAGTGAATACATTTGTAACTATTTTTTTAGGAAAGCGATTTTCAGTTTCATAAAAGTTTCAAGGTGGCAACAGTGCATTCTTTTGTGCTGTTTGTCATGCTGTTCTATGACCGTGAACTATGCTGTGTACATATGTAGCTCCAATAACTCAAGATTAATGATTTTAATAAAGTTGAATAATTTCGATTACAATTCGACTTCATAATTCGTATTTTTGGGCTGGTTTTTTTTCGTTTATTTAACAACGAAAATTATGATGAAAGATAAATAACTTTCAATGGCTACCTCACTAAATTTATCGAAAAATTGTAGACATCTTTGCGTTAATTTCATTGAATGATTACTATAACTATCAAATTTTATTCCAAGTAGAAAAGGTGAAATTTGAAGTGTTAAACAAAAGTGATAAATTCAATAATTTATGTTCACATAAATTATTTGAGATGGATATGAAATGATATATACCTCTAAAAAATATCCATATAAAGGATATTTTTTTAGAGGTATAGAACTTTAAATTGCAATAAAACAACTATGGATCATTGAATTGACAAGAATTTTTTTTATTCGAAAGATAACCTTGTGGCATATGACCGCCACGGCTGGCTCGGATGTAATCCAATCTGGACGTCCAATTTTCGATGTTTTTTTCCAACATTTGTGGCCGTATATCGGCAATAACACGGCGAATATTGTCTTCCAAATGGTCAAGCGTTTGTGGCTTATCTGCATAGACCAATGACTTTACATAGCCCCACAGAAAGTAGTCTAGCGGTGTTAAATCACAAGATCTTGGAGGCCAACTCACAGGTCCAAAACGTGAAATTTGGAGGTCACCAAACTTGTCTTTCAATAAATCGATTGTGGCACGAGCTGTGTGACATGTTGCGCCGTCTTGTTGAAACCACAGCTCCTGGACATCATGGTTGTTCAATTCAGGAATGAAAAAGTTAGTAATCATGACTCTATACCGATCACCATTGACTGTAACGTTCTGGCCATCATCGTTTTTGAAGAAGTACGGACCAATGATTCCACCAGCCCATAAAGCGCACCAAACAGTCAGTTTTACTGGATGTAACGGTGTTTTGACATACACTTGAGGATTATCTTCACTCCAAATGCGGGAGTTTTGTTTGTTGACGTAGCCATTCAACCAGAAGTGCACTTCATCGCTAAACAAAATTCGCTTATGAAAGTCATCGAAAATTAGACGTCCAGATTGGACTACATCCGAGCCAGCCGTGGCGGTCATATGCCAGAAATCATATTTAAGATGTAATGCGAAAGGATTATCTTTCGAATGAAAAAAAATCTTGTCAATCCACTGATCCATCGTTGTTTTATTGCAATTTGAAGTTCTATACCTTAAAAAAATACCCGTTACATAGTAGTCCCTAGAAGTACCAATTTCATCGGCTCTTTTGATGAAAAAATTTTGATAATGGGTCTCTAATTTTCGAAGTAACTAAGCAGCAAAGGAGTTACATAATACTTTTAATCATTGAATAGTTTCCAATTCTGTTCTTTTTCTTTGTATACCATTGAATAAATAATCATTTATTGATGACAAAACACAGGTGAAGCAAAGAATATTATATACAAAGAAATATTGTGATTGAAATAATAAAATTGATATAAACGATAGTATTGTTTCATTTGAATTTGGAAAAATGAGTGGAACATTTATATTCAAACAGTGAAAAAAACCAATTCTGATGAAAATCTATTGGTGAATGCTATATCGCTGAAAATACAGCTCATATAAACACATTTTATTTAAAAAATATTACTTTTCTGGTAAAAAGCAATAACAGTCTGGGTTTTCGTCCCAATTCCTTACCATACTTCATATATTGTGAATAGAGATAAAAACATTCCCTGTGAATTTGCAATAATAAATATTGAAATAATTCTTGATGGAAATTGAAAACTAGCGAAGTTTTGTTGTGGTTGCTTCGATCAAACTGAACGTGAACGTGAAGTATAACTGATCGTTATACTTCATATTTTACAATGAATGGTAGAAGAAAACGTAATATTTGGAGTTTATTAAATATTATTCATTTTTCAAATAGTTTGGTCTAGTGAAGCATTTTTGGGCCAATTGCATCAGCTTCACTAATAATATGTGGTTCTAAACTTACCTTGATGTGGTTCTAAACCATACATGACGTTTGTCAATGTTGCAGATTTGCAGTTTAAAGTTGAACTGAATATGTGTTATTAATCTTGATATTTCGTAAGTTTCACCACGTAATCACATATCATATACAATTTATATATAAGACATTTTTCTCAGATATTCAAGAATTTTATGTAATCCTGAAATTAAATAGGTACTACACATGGGATAGTGAGTATTGATAGAGTATTGAATAATAAAATTGTCCTCAATACACCTTGTAGAAAAATTAACAGTTTCTGTTATTCAGAACTAATTAAAAAATTTGAGAGAGGCAATGAAAGGAATTATCCATTGAATGTATATTTTTCAAGTATTTTTGAAAAAATTTGAAAACAAAGCTATTTGGATGGGTGATCGTATCAGATTGCTTGACATAATTTTTCGAAGCTTAGTTGCTTATCGATGTCTTTTCTCATAAACGACAGCCAAATATATAAGTTTTTTCATTCAAGAGAGAGGAAGAGGTAATAAAAGTCGACAGAATTAGCATTCTGAGCGTAAACCAGAGTTCATCGCAACAAAGAAAATCCACTATTCTAAAAGGTGGAAATATTTCTACTATGTATATATTCGATAAAAAAGAATCTACATAGTAGAAAAAAGCCGTTCGAATGGAAATGCAAATCTAATGTAGTGTATTGTCAAACCACGATAAAATATAAGATGCCAACAATGAACTTCAGTTCGGAGAGAACTCCAGAAACCGTTTTATAGTGCCATTTGATATATTGAGAATGGGCTTTTGCCTCGCATTCTACAACTAGAAAACATGGGAGGAAGTCCGGTTCTTGTATTTTTGTTATATCGGGAATAAATAAACCATTAGTCCTGTTTTACAATTCATTCTGTTTAATCAACACTGGATCATTTATCTTTTCTAGTCGATGTAGCTTTTGATGGTTGTTATAGGGTTAATTTCAACCCTCTAACGGAGTTATAAATCAACCAAGTTTTTGAGCGTACGTTGGTTTTTGCCGAATCGGGTTAAAACAGATTGCAGGGGTGAATGTTGCGAAACAACCAGTAACAAATCATTTTCCTTGTATTTTCCTCATAGTTGATTTGATATATAGCATTATAAAGAATGAGTCTTACCCCCGAAATGAATTTTTTACCTATGATAAGTTATTTTTTTCAGAATAATACTGCAAATGGTTCAGATCTAAATCAAAATGCTACTATACTGCAGTATTTGTTATATACAGTTATACGTAGAACAATTCACATAAATAACAATTTTTTCTCACTTTTCTAAACTGTAACTTCGTTCTAAGAAAATTGACAGTTATAAGCATTGCGAATAAATGACAAAATTTAGAATTTTAGGTTAATTAATTTTAAAATTATGAACATCAATTTGGTTCTCACATCCATCGACGTTCCAAGCAACAATTATATACTTACTTGCATGAAAATATTTATCTATTTAAATCCAGAGTTGCATAGGAACATTTACAGGCAATCTCAAGTACAATTATTAAACAAAATAAAAGAACAGAAACTGCGCAGCAAATCCTGCAGAGGAAAATAATATTTCCTCTTCAAGATCTGGTTTACACAAAAGAGAAAGAAAAGAGAAATAGAATAATAATAATAGAATTAAAATGATGGTTAGTTTATCGTGTGTAAGCACACAAAAAATCTTCCAGCTACACGTCACTCGTCACTCATTCATAAAACACCTCTGATGCACTAATTTATTTTTTTCATTATCATTCCATTTGACTTTCTATAGCTTGGTAATAAAATATATGTAATAGTTGATGGCAGTAAAACTGTCATCAATAACATTAAATAACATATTTCTTTCTATTCTCTATACATAATATTTAATATTTAGTTTAAATCATGACAGTACTTATATTTTCGTATACCCACTCTTTTAATTTCTCATTAGATGATTTTTTAGTTATAATTAAATCTTTAAAATTATTTGCCAGGTGATTAAAATTTTTTATTGCTTTTATACAACTCTTGTCGCTCACAGTCCTATGTACACTTCGCAGTGGTATAATTTTATGCCTAGTATTACTAGCTGAGTTTATATAAATATTTTTAAGACCAATATTTGAATACTTAAGACTTTCCAGAGAAAATAGCTGATGTAAAGTCATGGGTTTCTTTTCAACAAACTCATTTTTAAAAAATAATATTAATAATCTATTTCGTATTTTTGTGGTTGATCCAGATTGAATTTATAGGCACACCCCCATGCAATTATGCCGTTGCTTATAATGCTATGGAAGAGAACATAATATAACTTATCATAAATATATCATAATTAATAAATTATAGATAATTTTATATAGATTATAGACAAAAATCGAATCAAAAAATATATATATATATATATACAAAATTAAAGAATGAAACAGTAACTCAGAAAAAAACTCATACGGCTTATAATATACCGTGTAATAATTGCAATAAATGCTATATAGGACAAACATCACAAAATCTCGAAGAGAGAATCAAAGCGCATAAATACGCAAAAACTCAAATAACAGCCTCACATAAACATAAAATAACAGAAAAACACGATTTTGATTATAAAAATACAAAGATTTTAGCAACTGAAAAAGACAAAAATGTAGAAAATTTTAGATAAAATTTGCTACACATCGTAAAAATTTGGAAAACACAGTAAATGAAAGAATAGACATTAAACATCTTAATTCTATTTACAACGGTTTAATAAACCTTACAAATAACACTCATAAAATGAATACACAACAATCACCAAATATCACATCTCAAAACTCATTTTTTCCAGATCTACCTTCAATTTTACACACATAAACCAATTAATATACATATTCTGGATAAGTATAAAACTCAACCATGTAATTATATATATATATATATATATATATATATATATATATATATATATATATATATATTTGTATATATAAATCACACTTATTAGAATCACCTGGCTTACCATGAGTTTTTCAGAGGTTTCCTCATGGTGAAGAAGACTAAAACTTTCGAAGCGAATGCTGACCCAGAAATATTCCTCTGATACTAAAAATCAATATGTGGAAATACAAAAAAATTTATTTGATTTTTCTAAAAAATAAGTTTGACATTTGATATCGATAGTAGGTATTCATAAAATTCAATTATTCATTAGTTTTGACAAAGTTGTGATTAACAACGAAACGTCAACGAGAATAAAGTTTTTCATATTGAAAAAGCCTGTTATTGCTAAAAACATTCAAAATGAACTATCTTAAACAGGCAATAAATCAATTGTAATATATATATATATATATATATATATATATATATATATATATATATATATATAACATTATTGAAAAGGAGTATTGCCTGGTAACCTTCGCAACTTCGCAGACATCTCACAACTTTAATAGATTTTTATGTGTTACGTGCGTAGTATGACATTATTTTGTTACTACGGTGATTTTACTCTCTCACCTCTTTGTCGTTTTTCAGTGTCAATGTTTCTCTGTGCTCCTGTATTTCTATTCTATTAATTACCTATCATTTTTTTTAGTTAGTACATAAGAATATTTTTACATCTATAATTTAATTCAACTTGTATATATATAC
Source organism: Henosepilachna vigintioctopunctata (assembly GCA_030704895.1). NCBI lineage: Eukaryota > Metazoa > Arthropoda > Insecta > Coleoptera > Coccinellidae > Henosepilachna > Henosepilachna vigintioctopunctata. The sequence goes on along the minus strand of JARQZJ010000010.1, from coordinate 832,984 downwards.
ACCTATATCAACAGCTTCTATTGTATGAATAGAAAGAGAAATGATCAGGTGGAGGGACTTTATTGAACTAATAATCAAATTCCACGAAATGTAGAATCTAGAATTTAGAAGTCTTATAGTGCTAACTCTGTTTGGAAGACGAATAATTTGAAATGTTTTTCTACAATATAATAGAAATGGAATAATGAGGTAGGGCCTTCATTATTCTTCAAGGAAGAACAACCTGTCTATATATAAATAAAAAAATGAAATTTTTTTTTGTACTTTCTCCCGCAGTCAACCTGTTTATATATATATATATATATATATATATATATATATATATATATATATATATATATATATATATATATATATATATATATATATACCTTTATCTATAAAATATTTCAACAACACTCTCAGAAACTCGAAAATATGAAATAATTAGCATTTCACAAAATTTTGCAATCGAAAATAAGTGAAACAGGCCTAATAGGTATATACGAGTATCTTCCCAAACTCATATAGCTTGAATGATGCTAGAAGCACTGAAGGGAATAATATAAGGAACTACTTAGTCTAATGGCTGTCACTATTGAAAAGACTAAAAAATAGGCACTCATCCTCATGGGTATCGGCAGTCATTTCATCGGGCTAAGCTGAGGCAAGGCAGTGGCATAATCGCAGCCTTGCACACGTCCACCGTCAGGGGGCGCGCCGCGCGGAAGTCCATTGTCCCTGCTGTTTTAATTTACAACACAATAAAAACACATGGGAAAACAGTAGACGCCATTTTAGTGATTAACTGGGGATCCTGGCAGCCCGTGCGTTTTGTTCATATCGCTTTTTGTTTTAATTGTGTCTTTTGTTTCACGTTCGATTGTTTTTTGTTCTCGTCGTAGCTCGTGAGGTAAAATTTTAATTGGGTTTCGAGTTATTTCGTTTTTCTTTCCAATTCATCACGGTTCTGATTTAATTAAATTGTCTGAGTTTTCTATACGTGAGCTACTGGCGCGGACATCGCAGTCTCGGCCTCCACTTTCTTCTTATTGTCCTTGCAGGATCTCGTTTCAGGCTCATTGTCTATCCACGACCGAATTTAATTATCGTGCATTCCATATATTTTCACCTTCAATAAGCTTTTATTCTTCGGAAGGACCTTTGAAGAGTATTTAGGAAATGAGTTATTCTTTTCAGAGTTGGACTCATTTACTCAACGTGAAATAAATCACAACAAAACACAAACCTATAAATTTCAACAAAAAAATGTTGAAAAATTTCTTTGAAACTTTCACCTTTTTTTAAAATTTAAAAACTACCTAAATATAATTAAGGCACTAGATTTTTCCTTGATTTTTAATTCATCGAAAATTTTTAAGCAATTTAGGCAGGTAGGCATATTTTGATGCTCAAAATTATTGAACACTTTGTGGAACTTTGTTGATATGTTAATGCAATTCTGGACACTTAAATTACACAAGAAATGCTCAATTTTCTGCTAATATGTTTCGGGCTGCTGAAGTATTGTCAAGAGTTGCAATAAATCATGGAATAAAACTCATTTTATTGTATCATTAGTACTTGTTAATACTATAATACGGTATGTTGAATGTATATGTAGATAAGTGGAGAAGGTACCTTCATTCCTGAACCAATACATAACCCTACATAATTAAAGGCGATTGTAGTTACAAATTTAGCAGCCATTTCACATTTTATTGCGACTAATGGATACTGACGCAAAATTGAAGCACTATATTTCCTTATTCTCCTTTTTTTTCATGAATTTTAACTAGGTAATCGACTGTTTGGAGATGTGTATCTCATGTTCTCTTCAAATATCTTCAGTATGAGATGATTCGATATCTTCAGCTCAACTTTCCATAGACTTGCCGAATTTACGTTTATTTTTCCATTCAAAAATATGTGTCCATCTGTTGTTTCCCATCCTGTCTATGTGTCAGTCCACTACCATCTCATTCTGAAGGCTATCTCAGTTATATTAGTGATTTTGCCCAATTTTATGAATCTTTAATCAGTATCTTTTTTCTTCATATGATCTCTTGAAGTGGAAGACACCTTTTGCCTTACCATGGCTCGTTGTGAAACTATAACTAGTTGCATATGCTCGTTGTTTAAATACAAGGAGCCCAATTTGGGGATGGAGAACTGGGGCTCATTTTTTTCAAACCTATGTTCAATTGCAGTATGTAGGTGTCGAAAAATTTTCCCAAACTCACAAGGTATCTCTGATCATTTGTATGACATTTGGATTTTTAATGCAGCCCAATTTTTATATATTCTTTGTGCATTTAGGGTTTTTTTGCATTCTATGTCCCAAAAATCTGTTTCAATCTGCATCCTCAATTCCATTTCTATTGATTGGAAGGAGTATGTTTCGCATACTGAGATTTTTGAGATGTAAATTTTTTCAAATTTCATAAGAGTTCATGTCTGATCTTATTTCTCCAGTAGCATATATGTTTTCACGAAATCTATGCAATAGTTCAATGAATGACTCTACTTATTATGACATTAACAAATGACACCCCAAATTCACCCAGCTAATAGGTACTCGAACAAAAACATTCGTACTGGAATCTGAAATAAAATGGAGTTGAGTAATTATGTTTTGAATATCAATTGTGACAACTGAAATGTGCCAAATTTGAAAAGCCTTGTCCATTTCAAAAAATATATATAACTTTGGATTATTGATACATTCGAAGGTAATTTCATTAATTTGACTTGTGCCAAATCTGAGAGCCCTCGACCATTTCACAAAAACAACTTTTGGATTTTTGATAGCTTGAAGAAGCTTCAATAATTTGACATGTATCAGCCCCCGTTTTGGTATCACGTTTATTCATCAGAGTTCCTATTCAGAGAAGCTATGCACGAATTCTTCGCCCCTCAGCCCCCTACTATGTGATTCTCATACTCTACATCTTACATAAGTATATTTTAGTTTTCATTATCGGAAATTTGAAATCAGTCAAAAGTCCCACGGTTAATTACACAGGAATTGATTGTACTATAGAAAAAAAAATTATGATGATCTATAGGTAAAGGCTTGTAAATGGACCCACATTGCCAACATCTTTATCCCCTTCAGAACCACATAAGTGGGACCTGTAGTAACACTCATTAGATCAACAACAACGATAAGAAATGTTTCACCACCGGTTGGAGCAGGATGTTCCAATAGAATGGCTCATTAGTAACAGCTGACAGAAGTCTCATCCATTCTCGGGGCCCGTGGAACGCCACAGGCCGCCATACTGCAGGCGTGCGTTGTTTTTTCCTGCTGCGAGAGATGTCCCGCCTCTCGAGATGATTCATGGACGATAAGTAAGGAAACTACATTCCAACGCTATTGTGTCAATTTTGTTTTTGTTGGCAGCATCGCTAGCGAATTCGACAATCTGAATTTGCCTACACTGCATCTTTGCTGTGGCTCTGTGAAAGAAAAAGATGTATTTTAACAGAAATATTTCTGAAGTTCAAGATTGAAATTATTGAAAAGTATTTATTAATGAATTTATTAGATATATAAAGATTTATTTCTTACCATAAATCAATATTGTATTAGTTATAGTTCATCCATCATCTGGAATCTTCCTTGAGGTTGAATCTGATATTAACATAGCTACATTATTGCCAAATGTCTTCTCGCCAACACTTGGAGTGAGAAGACAAACAAATCGTTAGAAACAAGTTTTGTACAATATAAGACATATTTTTCGTGCTACTCAATCATTATTCAATAGGGGAGAGGCGGCATGAAAGGAAAACGTTTTGAAAGGGATAATTCAAAAAACCAATAAAATAAAAACAAATTTGAGACAACAGTGTTGAGATACTTGACGTATGGCAACCTTGATCCAAGTTTTTTCGCGGCTAATTTGATCTTTCTGTCATTTCAAACATGGCCTATAGGTGTGAGTGTTGATATTGGGAATGAAAAGTATTTTTTTGCTTTACTTGTAAAACGTTTTATTGAGGGATGCCAGTTAGTTCTTCATGAGTGAATCACTGTTTAAGATAGGACATCTACAGAAACGAGAAGATGATGACAATGACCTGTAATTCATTATTGTAGATTTTGTGGTTATGTTTTAAATTTTTATGTTATATTTGTGAAAGGAACACAACAAATAGTTATGAATGAGATGAACAAATGATGAATAACCTTGTTGATTTGTCTCCAAGTTCATATATGTGTTTCATTTCTGTTAATCATAAATATGCTGTTTATAAGTGTCTCAAGAAAGGTATTTCAATAATTCTTAAATTTATTACATCTGAGGATATATTCAATTTAAACAATTAAAATAAATCATTTCAAAGTGTTGATTTCTGTTTGAGTTACGTAAAACTGTTTAATTATATTACCTTATCTCTAGAATGAAAACAATGAAATTTAATACTTACTTACAATTGTTCTGGTCACTTTTAAATTCAATTTTTAACACACCAAAGTATTTATTGTACACATTATGGGTACAAATTTCCTCTAAATTAAGTACTGTCCCTCTTTTAAATTAGTACGTTCTTTTCCATACAGTCAATTTATGAAAGGTACAAAGTGCATGGTTTTTAAAGATTCCAAAATAAACAACTAAGGAATGATTGATGAGAATTAAAACAATTAATTCATAGTTCATTAATTAAAATTTCCTATTTGACCCCAAGCTGTTACAAATATTTTCTCCATTATTTACTTGGACCTCAAAATCAAAAATGTTCCTTTCATGGCACCTCTCTCATACAACAATAATTTCAAGCAACTTGGAGATAGCTTACTAGCTGTAAGTGTATTTACGACTGTATTAAACACTTTTTGTGTAACAAAACTTGAGGATTGAATCGAAATCAAATCATCTCATGGATATGTTTCTATTTCATTCATGTTAGTTGATTTATTCGACAAAATTATCAAGTAAACATCAGTTCTTGATTATTTCATCCTGAAACGTGTGTTAAAATCTTTCTCATAAGTATTTTGATATTATCCTTAGAGACCGGTTTATATGCAACATGAAAATCTTTTCATATACATGTAATATGCTGAAAAACACTTGAAATATGCAGAAAATTCAGCAAAATATGGAAAATCAAATGATAAATTTCAAGAACAAAAAAAAAGAAGTAAGTCCTCATTCTTTTCATTTCAAAATTAGCATAATATCGGTGAATTATCCTTCGATAGGCATTATTAGTAATATTACAGTAACATTACATGACATTAAAATTATTCATTATATTTTTAAACCTAAACAATCAAGTATTTATTGTTCCCACTGCTCAGTGATATGATTTTGTCATCAATCACTCAAAATGTTTCTGTAAGTGGAAAAGGTTCTGTCTACATCCACTCAGATACCTAACAGCATAATTTGAACTTGAGCGCTATATTAACACTTATAGTTTCTATCTAAAATTTTGCCATCCCATTGATGAAACTATCAGTTTAACGAATACGTTGAAAACGTGGGCTATTGTTCGATATATATTCAAATCGAAGCAATACAAAAATCATTCAAAGTCATAATTATTATTAATCCAAAACCGTTATATTTTGTGACTATTAAATTTTGTTGGATTCAGGATATTGTCACTTTTGTCACAATTTGGAACGCAGGTTGTGTGCAGTGCACTCAGAGACATATTGTGAATGTAAGGATAATATGGAACTTAACTAGATCTTTAGTAAAATATGCTAATTATACAACTGAAGATGGCTTAAATATCTCAATTCTTATGCAAATGCATATAATCCGTTCTCTAATCCACATATATTCATTAATTTATTCTAACAGATGAGAGCAAAATCAAAGCAAGAATTGATATTTGTTTTTTCTAGACATAATATTGAACTTTCATTCAAATCAGGTTCACTAAACAGGCAATAAGTTTCAATTTGATGAAACATTTCTATTTCATAATGTTGAATTTGAAAGTAAAATATAGTTTACTCATTCATTCATATCACACTGTATATGCTGATGAACAGAAAAACTGAAATCTTAACTTCAATGTGAATTGAAACCAAATGTGATAAAATAATTGGATTCCATTTAACTTATAACGAAAGAAGATCAAAGCAAACCTCCAACAGTTCCTTTAATTAATATATGACGTAAATTCAAACGCATTCCAGAAGGAACGGAGGTAAACGAATTAATTGAGAAGATAAGTTATTTCGAATTTAGATGCCTCAAAGGTGTTTGAGTAACAGTTTGGCTTTCAGAGTGAAGTAATTAAGATAACGTTTTCTTTGCAACTTCGTGACATGAAGAAATTACGACAATTTCATTTGCCGTTTCTTTTACCCCGGAAAACTCAAAAAGACGTGCGCGAATAAATTGGAGTCTCACTTAGGGATTCATCCATGTATAAACTTTACGAAGAAGCTGAAGGCTGAGGAACCGGCGTATGCATTAAAAGGGCTCTTCAGTTATGTGCCCGCGTCGTTCATTACTAGCCTTAAGTAGCAATTAGTTCGCGAAAACGTAAGGTTTCAACTCCCTTTCATTTCTGAAGATTATTACGGATACATTTTCGAATGAAATATGGCCACGACAAATATTTAGTGGGTACAATTTTTATACGGCTAAAATAATAATTTATGTAGGTACAGTGTATACTCTATGTAACGCTATTCTATTTAACCGCTAACTCCAGAAAGCGTCTAAATTGCTTGGTTCAGTGCAGTTGCCAAAGGTATTTGCGAATGGAAATTGAGGACCTTCAACTATCGAGGAACTAGCACATGTACAAAAATGTCATTTTTGTCTTGAAAATGAGCTCACGCTCGAAACATGTTGACAAATTCATACTGTTAAATATAATCGTGAAACATTAAGCCAAGAGTTTAGTTTAATTAATTATAATGATAATAATAATAATAATAATAATAATAATAATAATAATAATAATAATAATAATAATAATAATAATAATAATAATAATAATAATAATAATAATAATAATAATAATAATAATAATCTTTATTTAAGGTTCTCGTAATACAATTATACAGGTAAAACAATAGTAACTATTCTAATTTTAAGATCTATCTTTTCAATTTTATTTCCTGAACGAAGATAATAATTTTCTCACAAAGACATAGCCTGTGGTGAGTAAATTGTGGTGAGTTAATATTTAATTATGTTTCATCAAGAGTTAAGCGAGAATTCAATCTCAGTCATTCAATGTTACTGATGATGATCTTGAAATAGTTTCAGTGTATTTCGAGCTTCATAATATCGAAGACCTAGAATTAGAAATAATAAACTTGCAAAGTGATATTATTTTAAGAGAGCATATTGATGATAAAATGCTTTTTAAGGATATGTGCGCCTAAAATTTATTCATATTGTGCAACAACATAGAATGCCTAGTCTTTGTTCTCTAATATGAAATATTTGAAATCAAAATACCGAACAAAGCTTAATGACTCACATTTAGATAATTTTTGAAGAATTTTAAAAATATGGACACCAGAGTTTCACACTGAATTATATGTATCATTATTATTATGTATTATTAGTATGTATTATTATGTATGACACCTACAAAGTAAAGTTATAAAAAATCTGTTTTTTTAATGCCTATTATGTTATATTGATATGCGCCCTCGGTGATTTTCAAATTTAGTATTGCGCCATTAAGGACAACCAGGTTGCCGACCCCTGATCTAACTTATAGTCATCAGATTTCCTTATATTCTATTCCTGTATTAATGTTACACTTACAGAGAACATGTAAAACATGCACTGTTTTTCAAAGTCACATTCACTAACAAACTCAAACGATTTTGTTCTTTTGAGTTTTCTTCTAATGTTCGTGTTGTCTAACAAATGATTCGCTTCGATGTTAACATTTGATGAAGCATTTCTTCATATTTAATTGCATACTCAGTAATAGTTTGCTCAACAGTTTGCTCAACTCATCTCCTATCAGCCAATACTTTCTCCTGTATTTTCTAAATCCGATCTTTTTGTATAAACGTGAGCTTTCAATCGAACCTTTGTGTCTGCTGTTATTCACAAATATTTTGCTGTATTTGAGTGACGTACCAGTTTATTATTGATATGTTTTGGTATGTGATGACATTTTCAGGTATACTCGTATGTACAATCAAAATTTATACATTTATTTTCATTTAGTCTAATTTTACATATTCTAGTCCACTTACTGATCGTATTAAAGACAGTCTGGTGTTTTTCAGTCGCTTTCGCGATATTTCTTCCTACTGCTAGTATAGCACTATCATCACTAAGTGCAAAACAAACAGATACAAAGAATGCATAAAAGCATTCACAAAATAATAGGTATTTCAGAAAGCCTGCAGTGATTTCAACACAACCTATAATGCTAATTTCAAAGTTAGTGTTGAGACCTGAAGCCTCCAATCATCCATATAGGGCATCAAAAGGGACACTACACTTGATAAAAGCAAAAGACAGCGTTTCGGTGTACTAGGAACTCATCAGTCATGACTCGTCCATCTGACAAGTCGGGAAAGGGATCAACAACCGTTAGGATTTTTTCGGAACTGCATACTAACTCAACATTTCAGGCAGGAAGTTTTATCATCATGGTCATATGTTCTGCTGATAGTGTTGAACCACATTTCAGTCTGTTAATTTCGTTCAGTTCTCTATTTGTTCGAAGTACTGAAGAAGTGGCTTACTAGGGAAATATTCCGTATGACTGAATATATTCGATTCAATTCACATCTCCTAAATGGTGAAAAATCTGCTTCTTACAATGTATCAGATGAAAAGAAGCCCTGAAAGGAAAAAATTGTCGTTATTGCCGAGACTGAATGGAATTTGTAAGCTTTACTTCATTACAAATGGTCCTATTATTCACCGGTCAATCTCATCTGAAAGCCATCCGGGCCTCCAGAAATAGGATTTGGGCTTTTTATAGGGGACTTTTCCCAGTTTCATGTTGTTGGTCAGTCGATGTTGACAAGGATTTCAGGAATACGTCAATTGGGCATAGCAAGTTATCATTACAATAGACCATGTCGAAAAATATTGAATGGCTTATCTAAATACACCGATTTATATTCAATCTACTACTTATTATTCTGAATATGCACTATATATATTTATATTATATTATTTTATATTATATATATATATATATATATATATATATATATATATATATATATATATATATATATATATATATATATATATATATATTGAAATTGATTTATTGCCTGTTTAAGATATTTTATTTTGAAAGTTTTTAGCAATAACAGGCTTTTTTTGATATGAAACAATTTATTTTTGTTGACGTTTCCTTGTTATATTACAACTTCGTCAAAACTAATTAAGTTGTAATATAACCACGAAACGTCAACAAAAAAAAACTTTTTCATATCAAAAAAAGCCTGTTATTGCTAAAAACTTCTAAATATATATATATATATATATATATATATATATATATATATATATATATATATATATATATATGGTAAAGCTCGTAATTGGAACCAGTCGTTGACACGTGTTTCGAGCTTCTTGGTCCTCTTCAGGACGGCATAGTCAAGTTCGAGGTGTACAAACCAGGAGATGGAAAAAAGCAGCATCAAAAGAACACTCCTGCGAAGGAAGTCACCTCTGTTAGGCTTCAACAACTGGTGACTTCGTTTACAGAAACAATTGTGAACGTCTGCTTCCAGTTGCGGGCTATACCGATAATACTTTTATTTGTTTTTTCTCCATCATTAAACTTGTTTTTATATTAGTTATAGTAATAAAGTGAATCATTATATGAATCACTAATTGAAAAATACGACGTAACTCTCGATAAGAATTAAGTTCAATACAACTTAAGAGCATTGAAGAAGGTGTTAGTCTTCCTTCAGGTTTTTTTATTCATTTACTCGCATAAATTTTTCCAGTATAGATATATTTTCTTCCAAAAATTTTTTTTCTTCATGCAAGGTCAGTAAGTTATTTCAATTGATTCTCTTTGACCTAAACAATGAACTAAGTACGTCATTTCCCACTCTATTGTTCCGTCTGTTATCAAAATGATCTATGAGTTGATACGAATGAAATAATACTAGAACAGGTTCATATCTAGTTTCTGATCACGTATTTTCATAAGGAATATAACAGATCAATTTTGAATATCATGATATAGAATCATTAAAATCACTAGAATATATATAATATTACAATATTAGTTTTTCCTATTACAGCATTATTGCTATATAGGTATATATTTTTTTCTGCTAAGGTTGACTATTTAAATTCACCTTCAAGTTTACCTTCAAGTTGATTCTATCGAAAAGTTTCATTATACATCTCATCATATAAGGATCGAGAGAAAATCTCATCATATATGAAAATCTTTCAATAACTATATTCGTTTAAAAAACTTTCTACTTTGAGTACAAAAAAAATTGATAAAAAAACAGCTAATGTCAAATAATGAAATAATGACCCCATTTAAAATCCGCACTGTGAATTTTTTTTCCAAAATATAAATTGTACACCTTTTTACTATTCCGAAGTTTTGGGCATGTACCGTATGGAAAATTTCTCTACTCCTTATTACCTTTGTTTATGCGAATTATGCTATTTTAATATGAATAATAATGGATGAGGCCGATACTTGGAGAACATTAATATCAGTAATGAAACACAAATTTGAATTTTCTTATATATTAAGTCATATACGAATGGTTCCGAAGTACCATTTCTTTTTCAGACGCTAAATTAACACTTGTTCTATTGTAGCATCTGCAGAAGAAGTTGAATTTCTAAACGCGCGTCATGAGTATTATTCAATATATGAGAAAATTCAAATTTGTGTTTCATTATTTATAATTTAAAATGTTTTTTCTAATACGTTTGAATATGCTATTCTCATATTACGGTTATTACTTGACAAGAAGATTATTTAATAAATCCCCAAGTTCGAAAGAACAAGACAGACTGTGAAAACATTACTGGATTCCAGGGAACCTATATCCGCTACTTTCTATGATTCCATAGAATAAAAAATATTGAGTTCATGCTTGAGGTCGAATCTATTCACTTTTCCAGAAGGAATTCAGCACCTGGAGAGCTTCCCCTCAATACCACGATTTAAAATCATGAGAGGAGGGTGAATGTGTTTTGACAGAGCAAACCGTTGTCCAATCAATCCAATCAGAAAAATTCCGTTGTTCTCCTAGGAATAGTTGCCAAAGTGACAAAGCTAGTGGAAAGACCATTAACCTTAATAAATCAAATTGCCTCTTTACCAGTTGACCAGTTGGTTTAGGTTTTTTCAGTTATATGCCTGCAAATTATTTTATGTTCAGCGCTTTCTTGAGCCATTCTCAGTATTATGTGTATTTGCTTTATTCGCTGACAATCAGTTATTCTTTTCAGATTGTGTCCTTATACGGCATTTCCTTTCAAGAACAGATTTTCGGATTTTGTTCGAGATATCGAATGGGAATTGATTTTATGGGGACAAAAGTCAAGCTTTCTCTAATCCATTTCCAATAAGAGTTTCATTGAGTTGGATTTATCGTAATTTATATCTTGATGATTCAGTTATGCTTCCAAGAATATCTTTTCACTCCACTAATAAACAATTTTTTGAGGTATAAAATCTTAGTTGTTTTAAGCTCAAACATATTTTTCAGAAAGTTTAAACATCCAAAAATCGTCAATTTACTTTTCACATCAATAAATATTCACAATTATCACTAGAGATCAATTTGTTTTTATACTCAATTCAACTAGTTTTTATTTGAATGGATGGTTACTACATGATGCGATATTTTAGATTGATAAATTCCTCCTGTCATTCTAAAAGCAATGATTTTTACCAAATGTTTCAGTGAATTTCTTTTTGATAATTAATTAATTGTTCTCCACATGTAGTAAGAAATCGTACAATACTGCTTGTTGGACAGAGTAAAACAAATTATGTGTTGAATTCACCCATCCATAGATTTTTTAATAGGGTAAAGTTGATAAGTATAGAGACCAACTTGGATATTTTCTCTCCGTATTTCATAACTTTTAAGAGACATTTGGAAAAGAGATTATTTAAAGATCGATAATAGAATAATTACCAGTTTTTATAGAGTTATCCTTCCATGGTGTATTTATCAAATCTTTTTTAGTAGAATCAGAAATTTTGTATGTAGATGAAAAAAATTAATTCAATGCATCGAAAACTTTATTTCGATGAGATGTATAAATTTCTATAAACATTAGATACACCTTAGTTTATAGGTAATTAACATTTGTAATATGTGCTCCTCTATTATAGGGCAGTTTTAAACTGCCTGTTGAGTCAGCTCTTGCATGTTAAATAAAATTTAAAAAATATAAAATAAAAAAAATAACATAAAATAAAATAATCTGAATGGTGTTTCTCCCGAAAATTTTTGTAATTTTTGGAACGAAAGAGTTTCAGTATGAATTTCAGAATTTATACTGAATAATAATATTAATAATAATACTTATTCAGCAATAGCCATAACAAAATTCGTGTATATATTTACGTCAAAATTTATAATTAACAATTATTTGTTTGAAATGAACTTAAATTGCTTTAAATGACGCTTAAATTTCTTTAGGTCGCTATTTGTTTTATGGGGCTAGGCAATTTTTTAAACCCATTGAATCTTTTATAAAAAATACTATTTCTAGATTAAGAAAGCTTACAAATTTGCATGTAGAAAATGTCAGCATTGCTTGTATTATAAAAATGCACATCACTGATACATGTTACATTTATTATTATTCTTTATGGTAATTTGTAATTTATGGTAAAGTAAGTTTATGGTAAATTTGTAAGCCAAAAGTATTCTCTGTTTAGCTGACATTAGTTCTAAACAATGTAACATACTTTCTATTGGAGTATATGTAGTACATTTCAAAAGTGTTCGCATACCTCTATTCCGCAATTTTTGTAGCTGATGAGTTTTTTCTCTGCTTAGTCCGAATAACGAAGCGGAACAATATTCAAAGTGTGGCAGTATTATTGAATTAAATAACAAGAACTTCACATATGCCATCAGATTTTTTTCCAATTCTCTTCATAAATTTGATTTCCTTAGAGATTTTAAACGATATGGAGTCGACGTGATCATTGGAATTCTATTTCTCATCTAACATTATGGCGAAATATTTACTATTGTTGCCATTTCTATGTTCTGGTTTTCAATTTTAATAGTTATATTTTTGTTGCTATTCATCTTAAGAATTTTACTTGTACCCGAAACTATAAATTTATCCTTTTTTTATTCAGCGATAATTTGTTATCACTTAGCCATTCACTTATTGCTGCCATAAGGTGTATTAGATCTATCGACCTATCGATTCTCCTGCGGAAATGCATTTTCATAGCTGGAAATCCGGACTTAACCTTATCTTTATATTTACGAATGCCTAATATATTGCTATAAACTTAAAAAAAATTTTCACATACAGACACAAGAAATAAACAAGATCTATCAAATATTAAATTGAATTAAACCCTTGGCTTTATGTTTCACGAATATATCTAACAATATAAAATATTTAACATGTTTCGGGCGTGAGCTCATCTTCAAGACTTAGTTAAGCGTAAATTCAATCTCAGTCAAACAAGATCTTGTTGACAAACAAGAGTTGCAAGAAGGTGCAGACTGAGCAAATCACAGTGTGGTTAGAGAATCTATTGTTTCAAATTTCATAACAAGTTACCTATTGTTAAGACGAACGCTGATTATGCCAAATTCAAGAGACATATTGAAAGGTTTTTACTGCGAAGGAGCTAAATTTTCAACAGATTCTGTACTGAGATTTAATTACCTCTTCTCATTTTCGACTTCAATTCTTTTGTTTTTTCTTTACAGACCTCCACTTGTATATGTGCTGGGAATGTAACAATTTGAATTGCATCAATAAATATCTATATATTCACGGTATTTCCAACGAGTTCGATGTTTTTCGGAGCGCACTAAAGATTCACTCACGCTAATTTTCACACAATCAAATGAAAAATTAATAACATACTTTCGAAGTAAATGGCATAAATTTCGAATTAAAGAAAAAAGTTTGAAATTTTGAACTAAATGAATTAGTGTTCTGATTTTGAGACTGTTAATTTTTACTAGTAGTGGTTCGCCCGTCTTTTAGTATTTTAACGCTCACGTTGTAAAAAATTCGATTTGGAATTTCGTATATTGATTGAATATGTATTTCCAAAAAGAAAAGTCGTAAATATGGAAATATTGACAAAAAATCACTTGAAATACAAACTGCGTAATGTATATAACGTTATTTTCTCAAACTTAGTCGAATATTTGCAATACACTTGAACCAGCAACCAATCTCAGCCAGTAAAACCAAATTTCCAATTATGATAGTTCTCTGGGCCTCAACAAGTAAAATTGAGAAAATGAGCGAAAGAAACTCCCGTTCTATATAGAAAATTATAAGAAGCGAACATTTCAAGAAAAATCAAGTAGAATTTCCACTCCAGATCAATCATGCAATTTCGCCATTCCCGTTTTCGCATTGAGCGATTTTCGGATTAATTAAAGCACACGCATTCGCTATATGCATTCGACAATATTGTTGCAATTCACATAGAATCCGAGATGCGATACTGCCGGCAAGTTATTATGCCAGAATACGTCGTTAAAACTTTTCAGACTTGCCCTTATTGTGCCCGTAGCAAAGCCATACCTGACTGCTTTGTTGAGAAGGCTTTTGTTGCCATTCAAACAATATATTGTACTGAGTTGTGTACGATACAATTGTAATTATGTTACGGTCCCAATTGTACTTTGCATAATTAAAAATAGGAGTAATAATTAAATCACGAGAATCTTTTGTTTGCCATCGAATTGTCGGAGTTTTGTGTAGTTGTCTTGGATACACCGCCACGGACATCCAGACCTGAGAGAATAAAGTAAATCAAATTTAATGCTTCACGTAAGTGACGACTGAGTTTCAAATCGTCTACTTCAAAAAATTGAAGAAGCGAAGGACAATTTTGACCACAATCTTGTGTTAATAATAACTATGACGTCGAGATGTTCCTCAAGCTTACGAAAGAAAAAATACAGTGTAATCTAAAACACTTGCGTGAATTCCACAAGATAGTTTGGTATAGGACTTTCATTCTATCGATTGAATCGTGAAATTTTACTTTATTGTTCAATATACTGTTTGAAGTTCAATTCAACTTGAAAGGTTTAGTAGCTCCAAACATATGTCGAGTGTTGAATCAATTTCTTAAGATTTCACACAAAGAAGTTTTTCAGAATGTCACACCAAAAGTTGTGAGACAATCCAATTTACATTATTTGTATCAAACACTTGATAATGCAATCTTAACCCGAAACATTTGTCGAGTGCATTAATTAATTATTATGGAATTTATTCCTGTGTTTTTATGAATATTACCTATAGTTTTCAGTAATAATTACCAAGATGTTTCAAGTATTTGAATGGCTTCCTTCAGAATTATTTTTCTGTATCTGAGCTCCTAAAACATGGGTTTACTTCTGATACCCGTACAAGATAAGCTACAACCCACGTTTGCATAATTTTTCTTTCAGTTCTAAACTGAATCAAATGAGTTTCCTTATAAGTGGAGGTATTGACAGAGGGCCTAGAAGAAAAAAAATTATCTGAATCATTCTTTCGAAAAATTTTCAATCCAAAGATTGTTTTAATAGAGCTAGTTATGTAAACTATGATACCTCCATTATCCCTCAAGGAATAAATGTTGGTGGAATATCGAAATCGATGCCGTACATGATAGAAGCATAAGATAGCTGTTTTCTTCTACAAGGAACTCGTCAGTAGTGCAACGTTCATCCAAGTGTAGCAACACTTGTAATCTCCAAACACTTCTTATTACTACAAGTAAAGAAACGTCGAGTAGGTAATAAATACTTCACAATTCCATCTATAGGAATTAATAGATATCAGCTTTAAGATCATAGATACACCAAGCACCGAACGTGTTTACCCGTAGGTATCTACTGAATTCCAACGTCTATTTCACAATAACATTAAATAATGTTTTCGAATGAATATATATATATATATATATATATATATATATATATATATATATATATATATATATATATATATATATATATATATATATATATATATATATATATATATATATATATATATATATATATATATATATATATGACTGAGATTGAATTCTCGCTTAACTCTTGGTGAAACATAATTGAATATTAAATTAAATAAAACTCTTGGCTTAATGTTTCACGATTATACGTATTTAACAACATGAATTAGTCAACATATTTCGAGCGTGAGCTCGAATCGCTTACATCCGTTGTATAGATATAAATTTGTTGTTCGTTCCTCATTGTAGTTTAGTCTTGAAAATGAGCTCACGCTCGAAACATGTTGACTAATTCATGTTGTTAAATACGTATAATCGTGAAACATTAAGCCAAAAGTTTAATTCAATTTAATGTCCAATATATATATACATATATATGTATATATATATATATATATATATATATATATATATATATATATATATATATATATATATATATATATGTATATGTTTTCAAAATTGATTCATTGCCTGTTTAAGATAGATTATTTTGAATGTTTTCAGCAATAACAGGCCTTTTTAATATGAAAAACTTTATTCTCGTTGACGTTTCGTTGTATATCACATGAAAATATATTATTGAAGAAACCTGTTATTGCTAAAAACATTCAAAATAATATATATATATATATATATATATATATATATATATATATATATATATATATATATATATATACAGTTTTTCAATGATTTCACAGATCCTTCTCAAGTAAGGGGCCTTAAATACAGTTTATATCAGTTAAATTTCATATTTGGAATTGAATTAATTCCTTTTTGTTAATGAACTGCAGTTCTGATTTGTATCTTGAATGTGAATAGGTGTTAACTATTCACCTGAATTGAATATACTTGAACCCGAATGTTTTCTATACGGTATTAATCTATTTGAAACTTAAGTCTACATAATGTGTTTACCCCAAATTTAGGTATGATCATCATTTTACTGATTACAATAGAATCAAGTATTTAATTTTCAAGACCATTATGAACATTCATTGAAATTCTTAAGGAACAAACTTAATTACTTGTTTAATGCCATATGTGGCTCCAATGAACCTCTAAAAAGGCCCAGAAGATGAAATCACAGATAAATACTATAATTTCGAAAATTGCTCCGAAATTATGAAAACATTTCTCCTATCTGGAATATAATTAATGTCTATATTCGAACCGGGAAGAATGAGGAAAACAATATCACTCAAAGTAAATAATATGGTTATTTTGATTCCAAATCTTCAGATAACTCGAGGTTTGGTTATTATGGACAAATATCGAAGGCGTTCTTCACGCCTACGACTTAAACACTACTCATTCGATTTAATTGAATAACTTGGTCAGTAGCGGGGGCTTCGAAGTTTTCACTGATAAAAATACTACTGAGTTCTTTGAATTCAAATTTTTTCATTGTCTTCCGGTTATATATATATATATATATATATATATATATATATATATATATATATATATAAACCGGCTATTTTCAATGTTAAAATCTTTAATTTTGTTGACGCTTCGTTGTATATCACAAATTTGTCAAAACTAATGAATAATTGAATTTTATGAATTACCATAGATATCAAAACGTCGAACTCATTTTTTGGAAAAAATTCAAATTGGCCTTTTTGTTTCCTTAGTAGGTACTCAGAGGAATATTTCTTGCTCAGCATTCGCTTCGGAAGTTTCAGTTTTCTCACCATGAGAAAACCTCTGCAAATCTCATGGTAAGCATGGTGATTCTAATGAGTGTGAATTATATATACATATATACCCGTACATACATATAACTTCACATAGTTGAGTATATTTATATACTCATCCAAAATATGTATATTGAAATATTTTTATGGGTTTATGTATATGTGTGAAATAGATGGTAGATCACGAAAGAATAAGTTTTGAGATATGATGTTTGGTGATTGTTGTGTATTGATATTATGAATGTTATTTGTAAGGTCTATTAAATCGTTTTAAATAAAATTGAAATGTTTTATATTTGTTCTTTCATTTACTGTGTTTTCCACATTGTTACGAATACGTAACATTTCTAACATTTTTTACATATTTTGTCTTTCTCAGTTGCTCAAATTTTTGTGTTGTTGTAATCAAAATCGTGTTAGTAAAATAACTGAAAAGCACTAGCATATAAAACTCAACTATGTGAAATTTATGTATGTATATAAAGCACACTCATTTGCCAGGTGAGTCCTGGCTTGCCAGTTTTTAAAACCTTAAAACTTACCAGTTTTTTCAGAGGTTTCCTTATGACGACGGAGACTAAGACTTCCGAGGCAAATGCTAAGCCAGAAATAATCCTCTGAATACTAAAGAAACAAAAAATCAGTTTGACATTTTGATATCTATGTTAATTCATAAAATTCAATTATTCATTAGTTTTGATAAAAATAAAGCCGTTAACATTGAAAATAGCCTATAATTCGATAATTGTTTTTTCATTTTGTGATCTGATTCTGATTAATTTTGAGATCAGATTGAAATGAAAAAGTCGCTGTTCGATTGAAAATCGTGTTGAAATTTATATTTGAAACATTTTTCACCACAGATTGAATCCTCTGTTCTTAATTTTCAGGACTTCATAACATTTAGCATATTATTGTTGAATCATTGATTGTTACTTAATTCTCTTCAGCACTGTCGATTCCTCATACTGAACCACATTTGACAAGTTTTCTGCATTAACGAAACTTCATAGAATTCATAGAATAATGATGATTTATTATTCATTATTATTTTATTGCTCTATTCTAAGAATATTCGTCAAAAGAAGAATAATCTAGTTGAATTGAATGAATTGACGATGTCGATTAACCAAGTGAAATCTTGGAAGTGACAAAAAAGCGAGCAAATACTTCAAAAAATGGAAATGAAATTCTTGACAAAAAAAAAAGATTTGTATCTCAAAAGTGAAAATGAAAAACGAAGACAATTGAACACATTCTCCAATAACATCAATTCACAAATCGATAGGAGCAAATAAAAAAGGGCAACATATTGGCGAGTAAAAGTTTTAAGGCTTACTTGAACAAAAACGTGTCCAAGGTAACAGACCTCTGATAGACAGGTCAAATAAAGGAGGAACTAAATGGGAGTTCATATATTTAAGAAGGAAAAGAAGGCTTACTATTTATTCTGCAATGAGGTAACACAATTTCCTAAAAATAAAAAAAATGTGTGAAAGTTGAACAATTGTTTGAAATTTTCAGCTCCTATTTCATTGTAATATCGAACTCGCTATAATATGCCGAATAACAAACTTGTTTCAGTATTGCCTGACTTTTATATCAATTTTAATGAGTTCTTTATTCTTCAATAAGTTCTCTTTTCTTTATTCTCAACAGGTATAATACCCAATTACAGAAAATCATAACATAATGTTGAATAATAACTAAATAGGTAACTAAATAAATAAAATGAGAAGACATATAAAAAGAAATGGAAATCGATGGAGAGGATTTGAAGAGGAGAGAAGAATTCAGGAAGAAGATCAAGGGATTTGGATGTTTTCAAGAAAAGGAAAAAAAGAAGACTGGAGCAAAATGGACAAAAGAAAGAAAAAATAGGATGGAGAACGAATGAAGGAGTATTGAAAGAAAGGAAAGAATGGGGAAAACTATTCATGAAAAGTTATTTCACGTGGTCCATAGTCGGCCAAAATCTAAGGAAGAAGCAGAAGAAGACAAGAGATATAACAAAGAGCTCAATCTGATGTAAAAAAACTGAAAAAGCAACTACTAACTGAAAAATTAAATGATATATCACAAAGAACCAAATCTAATTCAATTAATTTTAGTCAAAGTTTCTAGGTACGATGTTCTTGATTCTAGAGATTGCAAAAAATGAGTTACTCTATTTTTCACATAAAACCTCAATGTGTGATGTCCATCTCAAATTTCTGTCTACATATATTCCAAGAAACTTCGTTGATTGGGATGATGATATAGTGTTGTCCCCATATTTAACATCAAAGGTACTAATTCCATTGCCCTTCAGACAAAACTGAACACATACAGTTTTGTCAACGTTCACCATCAGATTGTTCATTTGACACCAACTTACAAACTCCCTCACAATGCATTCACATGCCTCCAGAAGTTCTTCAGGAGTCCTGAAGTGCTGAAAATACTCGTGAATATATGAAGTAGGTCAGTGAATGCAACACTGAATTATAAATTTACGTTTAAACATGACGATTATATGCTAGTCTTAAAGATTGTAGTAATTATTAGATTTTCTGTATATATTTGATGTATTCCATAATTAAATATAGATACAAATATTTCGCAAAATATTCGGATTCAAAAAAGTTGAAAAATATTATGCGACAAGTCAATTGATATCATCACATATTTTATGCTTTTTAACTCATTTTGTATTCTGAAGATCTCTCTTCTTGCTAGTACAACCATAGAAAATGATTTCACTAAAATTTAGAACCACTAAAAACTTTTGAATTTTAACTAATCCCATGGCAACTTGAGGAAATATTCTGTAGGTAAAAGTAAGTAATATTCTGAGTGTTTTTAAAAACTACATGTTTGTATTGATACCGCTGTTATTAAGGTTTAAGATCATGCAGGTAAAAAGATTTGAATCAATAAAAAAAATTAATGTAAATTCATTGCATGAATGTTGAATCTCATTAAAGTTCGACAAAATGCTTTATGCTCAGCCAGTTTTTTCTTAAGAAAATATTTTTATTAGTACATTCGAAAGCACAGGTGTTTGAAGACTGTCTCATCCTCGTGCATGGTTCTTTTTATGCTGAGTAACACCACTCACCGGATCCAATGGGAATCAATTTAGGAGCTGCCAATAATGCTGGATTGTTGATTTCAGACGTGTAGCTTCTATACACGAAGAACTTGATTACCGCTTGAATTCCACTCATTGTTCACATATCATTCAGGTCATCTCAATTATTCATGGTGTCTAAACATGAAATGCGTTCTAAAGTACTTCACTCTGACTAGAAGATTATTCTATAAATGATAGTTTCCAATAATTGCATTGTTATTAACAGGTATGTTATTTGGATGAATCTTCATTATTCACCAATGAAACTCAAAGAAGCTGGATGTGCAAAGTTCCGTAAATCTCCGTTAGGATTTTATTATGTATAACTCAATCATTTCGTTGAAAAATGTTTGGCAATTATGGTAATGACCAAGATTGGGGTTATGAATTTTCGTACTCATAAAATGACCTAATGCCACCAGAATAACGTGAACTTTCCCTAAATGAAATGATTCCAAAAGTTATAGTAAATTGGATCTGTATATAAGATCAGAAAAGGATATTAGAACAGAAACAATATAACCTCAAATAAAATTTCCAATTATCATTAGAGGTAAAAGTTCATTAATGAGTATTGTCACCGATAACAAATTATTTCTCCCAAGATGGCTTAAATTTTGTGAAAATTTGATTTTCCAAATTGAAATAAGTAATACTTCATTCAATTCGATAGATAATTAAAGATAATGCAACGAAAAATCTTAAATAACTCCCAAATCAATAATTCTACTGAAAGTTAATATAATTGAATTAAAATGGGCTCTAAAATATTGAGGTATCACTGCATTTTTTCTCTCCCCGATATCTCTTTTTCGATCTGCTCGAGATCCTTTTTTCAACTTCTCTCTTCTTATATTTTCTATAATTTCTCAACTTCAAATTATTAGTTCGAGTATACCTTCTTTTTTAAATTGATTCCTTCAAAATTAAATTCAGTATAACATATTTGAAATTTTCAGTTCTTGATGTCTCTTTTTCAAGTTTTCGTCTACAGAGTTTCCATTCAAACTAAACTTGGCGTCCATCTTTCGATTGTTCTTTCCATTTCGCTTTCTGGTCTCATTTTCTGATTTCATATTTGGAACGTTGTGCTTTCATAATATCATCTGTGACCGTTCATTGATGTTCAAATATTTTCTTCTGAGGTCTAGTATGTTCATATGAACCATATTTGACAATTGCGGTTATATTATATGTAATATGATAATTATACACTTTTTATATTCACACATGGAATTTATTATTATCCCATATTTTTACCTTCCAAATAAATATTTTCTGGAGAAATACATTATGTATTTCTGATACAAATACCATGATTTTTTTAATGATGGTTACGCTTGTAATTGAATCATGTATTTTTAAAAGATTCAAATGTTTGTTTCGGTAGATTCACTGCTCGTCAATTTTCTGCAGAGTACTCGTAAATGTCGAGTAATCTTCGAGAGAACATATTCAATTTTATCGGGAAAGTTAGGAATATGTTTCTTCTTTGACATTCATAATAATAATAAAATAATCAGTTCTTTATTTTCAACAAGTATAATCCCCAATCACAGAAAACAATAACATAATGCTGAATAATAACTGAATAATTAAAATGAGAGAGATATAACAAAGAGCTCAATCTAATCAAAAAAAAAAAACTAAAATCGAAACTGATTACTAAATAATAGCATTTAATGAAATATTACAAAGAACTCAATCTAAATCAATTCATTTCAGTTAATTTCCTTTGTTCACTCCTAATAATAATTTGTATGGAGTCAAAGTGAAGAATGTCACAATTATTGTCAACTCTATTGAATGTAGACTCCATAAACCAAATGGGGAATTGTATTAGCGAGTTGGTCCTGGGAGTCTATAGGTGGAATAATTCTGTAGTACGAGAATCTTGCCTAGGAACACGAAATTTCAAAGCGGACAAGAGAGAAGGATAATCAATACTGTTGTGCAATAATTTGAACAAACATTTTAGTGATAAAGTTTCTCTCCTGTCCTGCAATGAGAATAAACTAAATCGACTCAATAATTCGTTATGATTGACTCCTCTCTGTGAATAAACTTTATCCTCCCTCCAAACTAAGAATTTCAAGAAAATTCTCTGACTGGCCTCAAGATGGCGTTGATGGCAAGTGTAAGTAGGATGCCATATAATGCTGCTATACTCCAACTTGCTACGGATTAGGCATTAAATAGTCCTATGAATGTTGATGAATGATTGAAATATTTGCCATTGCGTATAACGAATTCATTTATTTTCGAGGCAGATGAAATCAGTAGAGTGATGTGTGGAATGAAGAAAGGCTTCTGATCGAAGGCTTCGACACCAAGATCTCTCACCTTATCAGAACGAGAGAACATAATATATCGAATATAAACTTAAATTCAAACAATTGAATTTATGATTTACACTTTATTGACTACATAGCATGACGCGTTTCGTCGTTACAAACGACTTCTTCAGATGCTTACAGAATAATATTATTCTGTAAGCGTGTAAAATGTTTGAATTTAAGTTTATATTCAATTGAAATGGATTTACATCAAGTAAACGCCAACACTATCAAATACATAATATGTTATTGATAAATTTCATTTCGATAGATACGAACATTAGCTTATGAGTGGCAAGTATTAAGGAACAGTTTCCTGTTCTGTGTTATAAAATGTCTATCGATAAAGAAATAAGAAAAGCAGTACTTATTTGCGTATTTCAGAAGAACATTAAGACATTCACAGGTAACTACCTACTCGTATTTATTTCGTTACAAATCCTTTCATCGAAATGCAGCATAACCGCACTTCCTTTAACTCCCCGTTTCTAAGATTCCTGCGCTTGTATCGACATAAAACCGTAGTGAACAACGAAAATTTCAATACTAAAAGCTTCATTATGCCGTGCCGTCTACGAAATATGAACGGACAAATATAAAAAGCTCTGGAACCAAGCTCGAAAGCTATACACGAGCTTTTCATGCAAATGTGCCCCGTTTCAATGGCATTAAAAGTCCACAAAGGAAGTACGTGATACACTGACAAACACAAATAACGCAATCCTGCATAGAAATTGTAATTTTGCATTCGCTTTTGATGATGTGGATGTGTATTCGAGAAGGCTGCGTTTAAGGTCTTTTGAATTTTCGAGGGTAATAATCTAATTATTTGGAGCCATGAGGTAATCTTTGAACATTTTATTTCTGCGAAGCATATGTAGGAAGAATTCCGACTTCAAACAGAATACGAAGGTACAATTTGAAAGACTTAGGAAACCTATATGAAAATCGATTTATATGAGACTAGCTAATATTTCGTCTCAATTAGGCAACGTTATCTTACCTAATTACTGGAAATATTTAGTTCGAAAGCTCATTTTATCAGGGACATGCGTGGGGATCGAAAATAACATTACTTCGTTAATGGAAAATGTATTACCCTTTTCAATATAATAAGAATAATAGTGGAATTTTGGGTAAAATGTTTTTCGATAGAAGAAGCTGTTTCAGTTTAAAAGAGAAAAGTATGATAATATCAGAAAAATAACGTCAATATAATATTTGTGTTTCTGTTTAACCTATACTAATAACGAAATCTTCAACGCAGTTTAGTTTTAAGTTGATTACAATTTCCCAATATTACCTTTGAAAATACTTATACTATTACATATTTGTATAATAATTTGGATGTTCCTCTATTATCGTCAGTTTATGCTGAGGAAAGCATATACTAAGGAGACGTGTACTTTATCTATAATGTGTGTTATTGTCAGTATATTTAGACCTATCTGTGAAGCGAAAAAGTAAATTATCGAAGATATATTGAGCATATATTGTCATGATTTGATTTTTTTGGAAGTAACTTCTGTAGAATTTTCAGTATTTGACCAGTATTTTAGACCAATACTGGTTCTAACAACTCATTTGGGTTTACGAAATATATAATATGTTTCTGACGAATTGCAGTCGTAGGGGGTCAGTTCCAATCAAATTTTGCTCCAAAAATGAATAGTAATTAAATTTCAGACATTATTTGTTCAGGTATTTTCTAGAATATAATTTGAATTTTAGCTACTTCTTTCAAGGATTTCCCAACATTTACATGTGTAACATACCTATAAGTTGAAAAACCTCAGGACATAATGTATAGTTTGAAAAATAATACTGATAATTGACTTTCGAAGACAAATTGTACAAAAGAGAAAATTTTTTTTATATTGAAGATAACCCTTGACTATTACATCATATTATAATTAAATTTAACAGAGTGCCTATTTATGCTGGCTGTGAAGTTAATATGTGAAAAAACTTCATAGGGTTATGCTGAGTATTCTAAAAATGTTTGGGTGTGTGGTGATCGTTGAAAAATAATCCCATACCCATTTAAACCCATTGTTTCAAGGATATAGGACGAGCGAAGTTTTTGTCACAAACTGTCGCATATTCCGTTAAATTTCATTCACGATGTTGGATAAATCACACTGCAAATGGCCTGCTCAATTCGCAGATATAAACCCCTTGCAATATTTCTTTGAGGATCTCTGAATTGATTACCACGTTTACGATACTTCAACGGAGAATTCAAAGAAAAATGACTGAGTGTATCTCAAATAGAATTTTGATGTGTTTGAAATAGTTTCTGCGATCACCGGTGAGACGATTCATTGATTAGGTATATTAAGATGGAGGTGAGTAATTTCGAATATTCATTGTAGATATGCAACTTTATATGTACTTTTCAACCATACAAAAAAAAACTGCTTCAATATGATCATTTGCAAAAAATCAAGAAAATCGAATTAATAAAAACAGCTTCTCAATGTCAACCCTTACAACTATGAGAAAGGGAAGGTTCCGAATAAGAACAACTCAGAGGAATTAAAAAATCTATAGCAGATAGATGTTCAGAAGAAGAATGTTCCAACTCTTGATAGAATGTAATCATCTTTTATATAACGAATTTCGAATTTCTATATATCTTTCAATGAAGCAGACTATATCAGTGAATGATAATTTTATGTTTATGAAAAAATATGTTATATCTCTTCCATGTGAAGAGATGAAGCCATAGGAGATCAGTTGCAATGTTCTTTTTTCTGAAAAAATTTCAGACTTTCTTTGTTCAGATATTTTCCAATATAGTTTGAATTGTATGCTACTTCTTTCAAGGATCTCCCAGAATTTACAATGTGTACATCTCTATAAGTTGAAAAACCTCTGGACATAATGTATAGTTTGAAAAATAATACTGATGGGTTTCGAAGGCAAATTGTTTAAGACAAAAAACTTTCATTATATTTAAAATAACTGATTATTATATGGTTTCTGACTATTACATCATATTGTTATTTAATTTCAATCGAATGGCTATGTATACAGAGTGTGAGGTCAAGATGAGACAAAACTTCAAAGGGTTATTCTGCCTATTCTAAGAATATTTGGGTGTATGGTGATTATTGAGAAAGAATACCCATTAAAACCCATTGTTTCAAGGATTTTAAGGCAAGCGAAGTTTGCGACTGTAAGTGATCTACTCAATCCCCAAATTTAAACACTCTGGTATATTTTTTTGGGTATCTCTGGAGTCATTGCCACGTTTACTCTACTTCAGTGGAGAATTTCGACGATTTGAAAAATAATGACTACGTATATCTAAATAAGACCCTGGTGTGTTTTGAAGAGTGTTTGCAGTCACTGTGGAGAGGATTTATAGTTTAGGTACCTATATTAGGGCGAAGGTGAGTCATTTTGAATATAACTTTATATGTACTTTTTGACGATGCAATAAAATAACTGCCTCAATAAAGTCATGCAACTAACGAAAAAAAATCAAATTCTGAAAAACAGTTTTTGAATGTCAACCCTTACAACCAGGAGAAAGCGAAATGAAAATAACTGATAGAAATAAAAAATCTAAAGAAGATAGACCTTCAGAAGATAAAAGCTAGAAATATGGGAGAAGGTATACATTTAAAAGCAAGTTATACTTATATTGTTATAACGGGTGTTTTTTTCAGAGGTATAGAACTTTAAGTCGGCATTACTGTTGAAGATGGCGACCGATTTAACAGCTGAGAAGTGATTTATTCTCAGTTTGGTTTGGCAATTCATCATGAATAGACTCACGCATGAACAACGTTTGCAAATAGTGCAATTTTATTTCGAAAATAATGGTTCTGTGCCGAATACGTATCGCGCACTACGTCCATTTTACTTGAAGCGCACTTCTGGTTGAATGGCTACGCCAACAAACAGAACTGCCGGACTTGGAGTGAAGATAATCCTCAAGTGTATGTCAAAACACCGTTACATCCAGAAAAACTGACTGTTTGGTGCGCTTTATGGGCTGGTGAAATTATTGGTCCGTACTTCTTCGAAAACGATGATGGTCAGAACGTTACAGTCAATGGTGATCGGTATAGAGTCATGATTACTAACTTTTTCATTCCTGAATTGAACAACCATGATGTCAAGGAGCTGTGGTTTCAACAAGACGACGCAACATGTCACACAGCTCGTGCCACAATCGATTTATTGAAAGACAAGTTTGGTGACCGCCTAATTTCACGTTTTGGACCTGTGAATTGGCCTCCAAGATCTTGTGATTCATCACCGCTAGACTACTTTCTGTCTTGCTATATAAAGTCATTGGTCTATGCGGATAAGACACAAACGCTTGATCATTTGTAAGACAATATTTGCCGTGTTATTGCCGATATACGGCCACAAATGTTGGAAAATTTATTCAAACATTATTTAATCCATTATGTAAAATTGGACGTCCAGATTGGACTACATCCGAGCCAGCCGTGGCGGTCATATGCCAAAAATCATATTTAAAATGTAATGCCACAAGATTATCTTTCAAATAAAAAAAAATCTTGTCAATCGAATGATCCATAATTGTTTTATTGCAATTAAAAGTTCTATATAAAAAAACACCCTCTACAAAATAAGAATGTGTTAAGAGCTAGAGATATGATATGTCAAATTGAAAGTGAAATCAAGCCGAAGGTTCCACTTATAATGTTGGAACTCTTTATAGAATGTAATCATCTTTTAAATAACGCATTCCGTATTTCTATATATCTTTCAGTGAAACATACTGTATCAATGAATGATATTTCTGACGAATTCATCCATTCCAATTCCAAGATCTCTCCTGATGTGTCTGATAATTATATTCGACCAGTAAACTATTTAATACGTGGGGTGATTCTGAAAGCGGCGTGGTTCTCGCAAAGTGGCCTTTTACCACCTGGGGTTCTCGGGAACTACTCCAGAGGCAACAATTATATCAGACAAAAGCCAAGTGTAGAGTCATCGAGGGCCGGTTGATTCTAGATTCAATTGAATCTGAATTGGACCCAGTATGAGATTCTTTGTGATAAGATGTTGCTACCGGAGAAGAGCATAAAGACCGAAACGGGAAGTCACAAAGCAATTAGAGCCAATATTACTTCTTTTAACGAAATGCTGCATCATTTCTTGAGATTGGAAATTTCATCATTGGTATTCGGCCGACAATTTCCAAACTGACTATGAGTTTTGAATTTATAAATTAGGATTCATCATTGTGAATGATTTCTTTGATTTACAGAGAGCTAATTTTGCATAACTAAAATTGACATTGAGGATAATGAAACGAACTATAAAAATGGACCTAGCAGAATCTTTTTTCCACATAGGTACTTTATAATAACAAGAGGATTTAACATCATTATAGATATAGAGATAGTTACAATGTTTTCACATATTTTTCAACGTTATAAACAAATTTAATGACGAAAATGAAAGGGATTCACAAATTAATTCGAAAATTCAAAATTTTTCAATACCATACCTGCATTTTTATCAATCAATGCAAAAAGGCAGAAAAGGGACTCAAATCTTCGAAAATTTTCCTGTTGTTGACTAAATACATTGGTTTATACATAAGCGAAAATACTGTTAACTGATTATTTTCAACAAATCAGTTTGTTGAATAATAAAATCGATTCCTCTTGAGCGAGTCTCACAAATATAACAGTTGTTTTGTTGGAATAACAAAAAGGAGTCTCGACTGCAAGAAAAGCAGAACTAGTTTTGATAGAAATAAACCAGACTTTGATTTTTCTACAAATTATAATCAACAAAATGTGCTTTGTTCATTTAGCCAGAAGTTAATAGAGTTTAGTTACTGAGAAATCAAAATATTCTGTTATATTAGCCATTTTTTGGAGCATTTACCAGCAATTTTTTCTAAGCGTATTTAATAATAATAATAATATTTATTTTAGCAATAGCTATTACATTATATTCAGGTCCAAAATATATTATTTACAATTATATGTTTAAAACGAACTTAGCTAATTTTCACTAATTGTTTTTATGGAGCTAGGCAATTCATTGAATGCGTTGAATTCTACATAAATTAAACTATTCCTATGTTTGGAAAGCTTACAAACTTGCGTGTTAAAACTGTTAGCATTTCTTGTATTATAACTGTCCAAATCACTGACACATATTACATTTTTTTTATTCTATATGGGAACAATTTGTGTTCAACTTTAAATATAAATATATATGTAACAAAAAGTATTCTGTCTTTGACTGACATTAGT
Source organism: Henosepilachna vigintioctopunctata (assembly GCA_030704895.1). NCBI lineage: Eukaryota > Metazoa > Arthropoda > Insecta > Coleoptera > Coccinellidae > Henosepilachna > Henosepilachna vigintioctopunctata. The sequence goes on along the minus strand of JARQZJ010000010.1, from coordinate 803,433 downwards.
TCTAAACAATTAAGCATGCTTTGGATTGTATACCTATTACATTTAAAAATTTTCGCATAGCTCTATTCTGTAACTTTTGTAACTGTCGAGTTCTTTTTTACTCACTCCCAATAACAGAGTGGAACAATATTCGAAGTGTGGCATTATTATTGACTTAAAGAGCAATAACTTCATATATGCCGTCAGACTTTTTCCAATTTTTTTGGGAAACTTGATTTTCTTTGAGATTTTAGACGATATGAAGTCAACATGATCATTGAAACCTAATTTCTCATCTAACATAACGCCTGAGTATTTAACAAGTTTTACCCTTTAAATGTTCTGGTTTTCAATTGTAATACTTATATTTTCGTTACTAATTACCTTTAGAATTTCACTTCTTCCAAAAACTATAAATTTAGACTTTGTTACATTCAGCGATAAACTGTTATCGCTTAGCCATTAATTTATTACTGTCAAGTCTCTATTGATCCATTCTGTCATGTCAATGATGTCCGAAAGAACACCATTGAACTTTTTGAGATCGCGAATGTAAATAAGAATTGAACCATTTGTTTACTAAACCTTCAAAACCAATTTTATTTAGTTTGTTCATCAGCAATCATCTACATAAAATTTCGAATGCTCTTTTGAAATCCAATAATACTACAATCACTACCTCACCTTTCCGTTCCTCACATATGGTCAACAGTGCTGTCTCACAGGAGGAATTTCTCTTGAAATCTGATTGTGAGTCGGAAACAAATGAATGTTTTTCGCATAATTTCATAACCTGATTTTTAACAACTAGTTCTAGAACTTTTTCATATGGTGGAAGATGATTTGTTGGTCGAAATTCCTCCAATTTGACAGTGTTACAAATTTTAGGCACCTGTATTATCAATGAACATTTCCATTCATTTGGAAAGATTCCATGAGTCAGTGATGTGTTTATCAAATCTAAAAATCTTCCAGAAAATTTCCAGAAATGTCAGAAGCATCTTTTAATATCTTAACAGTGTTTTAATAACACCTGTGTTTTTCAGATTTCTCACAATAGTTTTAAAACCTGCCATATCTATTTTTTCGAAAGTATCCATTTTCAATAATTTTGGTAATAATGTCACCACATAGTTATGCTTACTATAGAATCAATTATTTGTTTTATACTATCAACAAAGTATAGATTGAAACAGCGAGCAACATGGTGATCATCCCGGATTATTTCATTACCAATTTCCACATATAATATATTGTTTGTTTTCTTGGTAATAATCGTTTTAAATTTTTCCATAGTTGCTGAGAATTGTTTTGATTGTTGTCTAAAATATCCGTTTTTTCGACTCCCTTATCATTTCTACAACTTCATTTCTAATCTTTTTATATTCCTGCCATGCTTGGGGAAAATAATTGACAACAGCACTTTTATATTTTCTATCTCTATCTTTCATCTTCGTTATGATTTCCCTTGTTATCCACCTATTACCTTGACTGTTGTGAAAATGCTTTACTGTTTTCATTTTTGACATTTCGCTCAATATTTTGTTTATTGGATTCATCAGATTGCTTGCTAAACAGTCAATATCAACAATAGAGTTATTCCATTCTGTTTTCAGCAAATTTTCGACCAATAATGTCTTTATTGTATTCTTTATATTTAATTTTCATATTTTTTACAATTGTTGAATTTTTGATCACTTATCTTACTCGTATTATTTGCTATAACATATATTCTCAATATGATTGGAAAAACACTATAGGACCCTGAAATACGGAAAAATCGTGAGTGTACTAATAACGCAACCTATTGACTATAAAAAAAAATTAAATTATGATTGAACTTGTTAAATAGACGTTGCAATTTAGTAAATATCTACGGGTATTTACGTGGACGTGTGAACTTTCGTTGCTGGTGTGTCTATGATCTGAGAGTTATTTTCTATTGATTCTTATAGATGGAATTTTCTTGTATACATTACTTAACGGCTTTTCCGTTTGAAGTCATAAGAAGGTATTTGGAGATTGAATTCGTTTCCTGAATTGGCAATGGAAGTAGCACAACTGATGAGTTCCTACTTTGAATAAAACGAAACAGTCAATCTTGTGCTTAAATCAACTGGGGCATCGAATTCAATATTCTCTAATTTCGATTATCCTCCAATTTGATTTACGTTAATGACTTGAGACTTTCTGGAAATTTCAATGAATCATAGGAAGCACAAAGGTTGTTGTTAACTTGGAAAAGATTCTACGTTTGTGAAAAATTAAACCGCAGGAGTTAATTTTGAAAAGTTATTCGTTATGGTATTTTGAAGTACGAAACCAATAATCTATCAATAATGGTCGAATACGGAACTATCAACACTGCAAAATAACAACTTCTAATAGACATAAACAATTAATTTGTTTGAGTCAAAAGATAATTTGCGTTATTTCGAAATAATTGAATATTGTTATTATGAACAATATAAATGATACAATGCTCTTTAACTGGTATTCAATTCAATGATACTTAGTGTCATATAATAATACTAAATGAATTCAAACAATGGATATATTTTAATGGATGGGGATTTAAAAGAATATATATGACCTTCATTTCTGATGAAAATCATTAGGTTTAATGAACAGAAAAGTGAAAAATTGAAAAGAATTAACCATATGAAATCTAATTGACAGTCGAAGGTTATTATTGAAAAAAACTATCAAAACATATATTGTGTGATCTAATGAATATATTCTTTGTCTACACAATAATGATGAGTGGTAAAGGTTAGGCCTCTGGAACTTATTGCACTGTTATGATTTGTTGAGATGTTGATTACAACTTCGTCAAAACGGGAATTAGTTATTAGTATAACATTATTTTTTGTTTTGACAGAGTTGTAATCAGCATCGAAACTTTAACGAAAGTTAAGTTTTATCATATAATGAAGTCTGTTGTTCATCAGGAAATCGAGAATAGCCAAAAACATACAGAGAAAAATACATATATAATAGATATTCATTGAAAACTCAGTTGATTCAATATGTAAAAGTTTATGGTAATATAACAATAGCTGTACATAAGTTCATTGCTAAAAGCAATAAAGCCAACGAAAATTGGAGATTTTCAAGTTGGAGTGGAAATTTCGAAAAAAGTTTGGATTTCACATTTTCCGTAATTTTAATAGCATCATCTGAAATCAGGAGAATGTATAAAACACTCAAATCTTTCAAAATTATAGCAATACTACGAAATAAAAAAAGGTATGAAAGGGATATCTTCCTGATATTTCAGAAACAATAAAGATAAACTTCATTTTAATGTAAGCGACTTATATGGTATATGAACCAGATTACAAATATAAAAAATTACAATTGCAAGCCTCTTCTGCCTTTTCTTTATTTTATTATATTATGTATTAATAGCTATAATTGAAGCTTTAAACTGTACTTTACTGGATATAGCTAGTGGCTATCAGAAAAGAATATTTTTGGAAATGTGCCATATTAATGCTAATGGCAATAGCATTAATAAAAAAACAGACATTGCTAGGCTCAGTTGCATCTATAGTTATCTACTCTCGAAGAAAATTCGATAAGCCCAGCTACAATTCCTGAGCTCTGTTTGACGTTTTGTGTTCTTTCACTTGTGATGATAATTGACAGAGAGTTTTGCACTTGACACTCTGTGATCCTTAGTGACGTTTGTCTGTGTTTCCTGACAGTTCGGTATCTTTAACATATGATTGTTGTGACACCTGATTTTATATATTATATTTTATACCGCGTTTTTAATGAGATTATCTGGTTATGTAAGTTCCAAAATTTGTTTTACCATCTATTTTCACTGCTGCGTACAGTCTGGCTACATCTTCAGCCTGGTCATCCGTAAGATGTAATTTTTTGGTTAAAACACTTTGTTTTACACTTATTTGTTTTTCAGAGTCCTGATGAAGAATGTAAACATGTTCGAAATGTAGAGAAGGTTAATATATTGGTTGTGTATCAATTACAGTGGCCCTACTTTTGCCGAGAACTCTTCATCTTTTACTCATTAATATCATACTGCAATACTCCTTATTTATCGTATTTATATATATATATATATATATATATATATATATATATATATATATATATATATATATATATATATATATATATATATATATTGAATGTTTAACGACTGTAGATATATATTTTCAGTGTTTAACTGTGAAGTTAGTCCGAAAATACATTAGTTTTTTGAATTTTGAAAATAACTACAAGTGTTCCCAAATGTAGGGATGATGTTTCTACGTGCTGCTCTCGATTTTCTAGATGAACAACAGGCACTTCATTATATTTTCAAATAAAACTTAACTTTCGTTAACTTCACAGTAATTGTAAGAAAAAACTTTGCTGATTACAACTCTGTCAAAACAAAAAAAAATGTTATAAAGCTAATAACTACTAAAGATATTCGTTTTGACGAAGTTGTAATCAACAATATATATATATATATATATATATATATATATATATATATATATATATATATATATATATATATATATATATATATATATATATATATATATATATATATATATATTCGTTTTGATATATATATATATATATATATATATATATAGCGCGTTATTTACAAAAATGATTTCCTTTAACTCACACTCAACAAAACCTTGCATTGATTGGCGACTCAATATGCTATGAAACGTGTATTGATAAGGAAAATCAGGAATAATGGCTTGAATTGGGGTGTTATACTCGTTAATGTGTGTTTTTGTATTGAGCAATATCGACACTTTAATAACAAAATAACAAAGAAGAAGAGAGTTCATTCATCAAATTCTGACACTTCGTTTGTTTCCTTCCATACACGTTAGTACTTACCAACATATTCACATTTTCCATATTGATTAGATAACAATATAGGGTCAATACCAATGAATTATTCAAGCAGATAATGTGAGAATCCTTTCTTGCGAAATATTCATTTCAGAGTTTTATTTCATATGTAAACAACCAAACAAATTCTTAAAGTGATCATATTAAAAATTTGGAAATTGTTTTTATTCTGAATTGTCGAAAAGGAGTATTCAACTGGAAAATTTCAATATCAACTGGTTCTGGTGATAAATTTGAATATTGATTCAAACCAAAACAAAAAAGTCAATCATAAAATCATAAGAAAGAATAACGTCAAGATACCTTAACAATAAATTGAAATATAATTAATAATTTGTTTTTCGGATATGAAGTTATGGATTTTGATGATGAAACCATGAAGATATATTATATTATTTGTTTTGCTGGAGACATTACGTCCTGTGAATAATTTGGGTTTACTTAACCTTGAGCGTTCTGCCAATATTTTTTTCTATATAATTACAAATGGTCTGTTCACACAAATGCTGCCAATGAATACCAAAACAGTCACCTTTCGAAAGTGAATATTTAGTGCATTACGAATAATATCGAACTCATTGGATATTCCAAGCAGCGCTGTTCCTCCTATTTTGGGAATCGTCAGCGGTATGTATCTAAACAATCGAATTTTGCATATTCTTTTCAAAGGTATCATAACCCTAACTCTTCAAAAAGCGAAACAAACGATGGTTAATATACACGTTATCTCTCTATGTCGAATAAACATGGGAAACTCCTCGAGTGTTAACACACTCGAGTGCAATTAGTCCACAAAGATCAAATTTAGTGCAGACTTCCATACATGGATGGCAATTTCTTGAATGAAAGAATTCTGCATATATATATATATATATATATATATATATATATATATATATATATATATATATATATATATATATATATATATATATATATATATATATAATACAGTAGTTTTTCGTGTTAACCAACCACGTGCGGACATGAATAATGTATTAATATTTTTATAGTGAAAATTGAGAATTGAAATTACATTTCAAAAGTTTTGAACTCGACTGGGATTCGAACCCAGGTCTTCAGGTTTACGCCCCACTGCTTTAGACCGCTAAGCTACCGAGGTCAACACTTTGAGATGAAACTTCAATTCATATCTTACACTCTTTTATTTGTCAAGCTAGTTATTCGACGCTCGAATTGTCTTCGATACTTGCAGGCGTAAGAAAGTGAGTGACATTTACCTATCCTCCCAGACATCGGTAACTTAGCGGTCCAAAGCAGTGGGGCGTAAACCTGGAGACCTGGGTTCGAATCCCAGTCGAGTTCAAAGTTTTTGGAATGTAACTTCAATTCTCAACTTTCATTATAAAAATATTGATACATTATTCATGCACGTGGTTGGTTAACACGAAAAATTATTGTACTATACATATATATATATATATATATATATATATATATATATATATATATATATATATATATATATATATATATATATATATATATATATATATATATATATATATATATATCAAAATATGGATGGAATTAAGTTCAGGTAGGACATTAAAATAAATTCTTAAACAAACACGATCTACTTTATTCACTTTCACATTACAGTGACTCTATTTTAGCGATAATGGCAATATAAATAACAATACATACAGAATAAAACAATAATGATGTACATAGCTAGAGGAAAATAGGAACACAAATTCATACTTATATACGGGTGAAAATAAGACATGGACAATCTGCATAGATTTTGATGGGGTTGATCATTTTGTTTAAATTTTCATTGATTATATTGAGAGCATTTTTCCATTCAGTTAGTTTAGTTCATTTCCGATTTGACTTGAAATGAAAAAGGGGAATAAATTCAAATGAAATATTCTGTTATTTGAGTATTTGAACCCAATGGCACTTTTTTTTTCTTCACACCTATTGCAGCAGGGTTAATAATTTTTGATCCAAAAAGAAGTATAGTAACATGAAATCTATTGGAAAAGGAAGACGAAATAATATAGATGAAAGGTAAAATGGAAGGATTGAGATGTTGAAGGCGGTGAGTTCTTAAGGATGAAAAGGATTATCTCGATTTACGGTAAAACTGCAACTCCTATGGATAAAACTCCTAAAAAAGTTAAATGATAACCTTTAAATTTATGTGAAAAATTCAAATAATCAAGTTTAAGTTTTTATTCTCATTTTATACAAAAAACATTTTCGTTACGAAATGCCTTTCTCATGTCCCAAATACACTAGATATGTACCATATAATTATTTTCTCGCCTTATTTTGACTCGAAATATCGAAAAAGAACTCTAATTTTGAATCGAAAATTTTCAGGTAAAAATATCTGCATTTTGGAAAAAGTCTGTGGTTTTTGTCCGTTGCAATCTCAACTTTGTGATGGTGAAGAAATAATTGCATTTCTATGATAAATTACTCACTTTTTATTTCGAATCTGCTGTAAAAATTGTTATCCAAAATAAATAAGGTGACAAAATGAATATTTTAAATTGAAAGAACGATGGTGTGTTTGGGACATAAAAGTGTGTTTCAGACTAATTTCGTGATAAAAATCAGTTTTTTTTGAAAAATAAAAATAAAAAACCAAATAATTCGTTCTTTGAATTTTTAATATAAATTTTGAGGTTATGTGAAAAAAGGATGAATACAAAAATCGTAGATCTTTTTTTTACCTGCAATCTGGCATTTAATATCTGGCATTAGTAGTTTTTCCGAAATCGGGATAAACCGATTTTTACTCTTGAAAACATACCCATTCTATTTTACGACCTCAGGTCGACAGTAAATTATTTTTCGTTTAATTTTTGTCATTTAATTCAATTATTTTTCTTCACATTTAATCATTTCCAAAGGCTATAGTAGAGCTGTAGTTCAAAGTATACAGAGGTTGCCTAGGTCTTAAATACAGTTTAGGTTACATGATGATGAATTTGTACAGAAATCGATTACTAGGTATCAGCAACAACTTAATTATAACGAAAATCGAATCGTCAACTTCTAACACTAATATCATATTTTACGATTAAAATATTTACATTTTGTACAAAAAAGCAGTAAACATTTACAAGGGTATTTCAATGAAACATATAGACTTCAATAATTTTGAGTAAAATTTACGTAGACGATCTAATGATTTGTTTGTTTACTCAAATTCAGAGTTCAATAAATATCCAAACTATACAACATCGATACATATACATATTATAGTCTCAGTATAAGAAATACAATCATTTCGCTTCTCCATAAACAGCTTAATATGAGATCTATATTCTATCTGACTTGCTATATTTACATTCTAACTAAGATATACCTTACATAATTAATCTATATATACAACTTAACGAAATAATTGATCTAATAATCAAATAAATATCACAAGATTCAAATGAAAATATATCTATTTTCAGCTGCTACTATTTTCGCAACAAATACGTAACAATAATTTGATATACTGATAATGGCTTTTGTGGATTATAAAGACTCCGACATAACAAAACAATTCACATATGATCTGGTCAAAATATAACAGTTAACGGTCTTCTGAATTCACTTCCCGGAGTTTGAGTAGGATACTGACTTGCATATTGAGCCATGGGCAGCAGCCCTGGTACTGAATTACCTTGCTGAATCTGGCTACCGGGGTAGTAACTAGGAATCCCACCAGGAGAAGCACCAGCAGATGAAGTCGTTGTAGAAGAAGACGAAGAAGCCGCATCGTGACGTTCCTGGTTATGTTTGATGTCTGGAGAATCGGCACTACGTGGAGATCCTAAATTTCCAGCGTGTTGCTGATTACCTGTAGGGTCTTGGTACATTTTTCCAATGTCCAAGGACGGGTAGCCCCTAGGAGAATCTGAATATTTTCCATCCATGTACATCTTGGAGGATTCGAAGTAAGCTTTGGTCAGAGCAGATGTAGAATCGAGATAACCTCTTTCAAGATAACTTTTTGATGAAGAATCCATGTATTTAGGATCGGAATACATGGACATAGCAAGCGTAGATGGTGGCATATACGCCGATCGGTATTTATCAGCTTCCATTGAATACTTCATGGCATCCATTGAAGTCACCACCTGGAATAAAAATAAACACTCAGATTCAAAATACAGAGAAATTCGATAATGTATTTGGGGTTGAAAACAAAACACAATGAAAACTCACTGTAAGATTTTTATGGTGCTAAGTTTGTTTCAAATATTCCATTTGTTCGGAAAAAAGGCAAATACGTGGTTTGGTTAAAGCATAAACATTCATGGTGGTCTACATAGCCTAGTGTGGAGGGTGAAGGTACCTCAGTAAGAAGATCTGGGTTCGGATAAGACATTGATGTTGTGTATGTAAATGAATTTGAGTCATTGAGAATTGAAAATATATCAGATGGATAAAGTACATTGACTATCAACTCAAAAAATTTAAATTAAAAAAACAATTGATAAAAATATGAAAACCTTCAAAATTTATGATAATACCGATAAATCAGATGAAGTGCAGAAATATTTCTCATGCAAAGATGGATATTTATTACTTTTTGCATGATAAATGTATGCATTACATAAGTTTTTGTTCTATCTGCGAGAAATAGCGTCAATAGAAATATTTACCGTTTGAAAAACCGTAAATACCTTACCGAAAAAGATCAATTTAAAATTACTTGAATCAGATAAAAAAACATTTTCAGTTCATATAACTATGGCAGCCATTTTTGCATTTCAAACGTATGAATAGTTATTATATTCGTGTCTATCATTTCTAAAAAAAATGTGAAATAATGATTACTATAATCAATAAACACGTGACTCTTTGAGACAAGAATAAACATCATTGTTTTAAGAAAACAAGCAACGTTACCGTATATTTAACAAGGATTACAGAAGCTATTAAACATGACTGGTTGAACAAATCGAAATTGGTATGTCACAATTATCACCATTCAAGAATAAAAAAAATTAAGCGATAATTAAATTTCCACCTATCCGAACACAACCGCGTTTTTGACAGTATGATAATGAAACAATATTTGCTTTCCTTTCAGTTTCAAATGACCAAATCTAATGCTGTGTAATTTTCCTATTAGAGACTTTTCAAGTTGAACTAATGAATGTCCATAAGTATTACTTGTTTTGTAAGATTAGACGAGTTCAAAACCTCTACCTTAGAAGAACCAGTTTGTAAGTTTCAAATCAATTCGGAAATGAAAAACTAGACAAGAAAAACTAGAAAACTAGAGTAGCAAAACGCTTTTTATATTAAAAAAATATAACAATTATTTCTAATATCTGAATCTATTTTCGTATGGAGATTGTGTAAAACAGTTAACTATTCGGCAAAGAAATCACATACAATTAAATTTTCTAATTATTACAGGATAATATTATGATTGGTTCTTCAAATGACTTCATACTTTGAATATTTTACGATATAGAGTAACTATTGTGGATTAAATTCTACGGCACTTTTTCTGCTTTTCTGTATTTCGCGATGAAAAACAAACGATATTATCGATTAATTTCACGTTTATTTCACAAAAGTTTGAAAAGCAATTTTATTACTATTGTACTTTCGGTCACACGATTTTCTGGCAATTTCTGGGTTGAAAACTTCAGAACTTAGTAAAATCTGGAGTTGATTTCAGAAGATGATGTTCGATGATGACACAAATTGCAGTCGCAGAAAAAATGAGTTATACTGAGTTTATTTTGATTATACCTACATTGAGACATTTGCAATGGTATTGAATTTGATAGTAATATAGAATTACATCAATTTTAAATATTAAGTTGACTTAGTCAGTAAAATATTCATCAGAATCGAATTCATCTTGATATAAGGAATATTCTATGAACTTTATTTTATTCTCTGACACATTACGTGTAAAACAACAATATCTAAGCCGAAACAGATTCATATGAAATCCCAATAGAAATTTGTCATTGTACTTATGGACAGGGTTCAATATTATTACAAATATTTGGAACTGTATTGATAATTGGATTTTGATAATGAAAAATCATCAAGATAATGAAATTCTACGCCCAATAAGCATATTTGCATATGAAATCAACGAAATGTACCTACATATAAAGACACATGTAAAGCAGTTGATAGCAGAAACAGAATCGATATGGAGGCGTCATGTCATTTTACATTTATATGCGGGGGCATGTTGGGGCCAGTACTAAGTCACCGAAACACGTCGTCTGATGTACCAGTACTTGAATATAATATCATTGCCACTTTTGCTGATGATACTGCCTTATCAGCAGTGGAAAGAATCAGCGAAGAAGCGATTTAATAGCTCCAGATGGCAATTTACCCAAGCCCTAAATGGACTAACACATGGATAATCAAACTAAATGAAAATAAATCTGTACATGTTGACTTTATATATAAAAAATGTCATCACATACCAAAACATGTCAATAATAAACTGGTACTCTACAGTATCAAATACAGCAAAATATTTGGAGATAGTACCAGACGCAAAGCTCCAATGAAAAGCTCACGTTGAGACAAAAAAAGCGGAGTTAGAATTAAAATAGGGGAAAAAGTATTGGCTTATAGAAATTAAGTCTCAATCATCTTAACAAGAGATCTTATTATTTTTAACAAGCTCTCAGTTCATAAGCTGAGCTCTGAGCTCAGTTCATGAGCCTGTGTGCATTAAAATCATGGAGTGTGCCTACGATTTCAAGACAAGTACAAAGTACAAATGAATTGCATTGGTCTCTTCAGTTTTGGGAATAGGAAAAAATCGCAGGGGCCCTAATCTGGTGAATACTATGGTTAAGACATGATTCGATCATGTTTCCGATCGTTCGGCTGTATTAGTTCCCGCAAACCTTGCAAAACTTCCTTGTAGTATTCCTAATTAACTCCTGCAATAAGAAAGAACTCATGGTGCACCACTTCATGGTAGTCGAAGAAAACAGTGAGCAAAACCTTTACATTTAATCAAACTTGGCGTGCTTTTTTCGGTGGTCTTGCCTCTTCTGGTCGCTTTCATTGGAATAATTGGGCATTGGTTAGGCATGTTAGACATATACCTACGTCTTACGTCATCAGTTATGACCTTTCTGAGCAAATCTGAGCGATACTAATTCGTCGCTGCTTCTGCTCAAATTTTAGCAATTTCAGAACAAACTTCACTGCCACACTTTTATGCCCAAAACATACGCGAAAATTGCATGGCCTAAGCCAATTGATATGCCTACATCCTTTGCAACTTCCCTAATAGTGATTCCGCGATTTTCCAAAACCAGTTTCTTCACTGTTACGATGTTTTCTTCGTGTGTTAACGTGTTTGGAACTCCAGGACGCTCATCGCCATGAACATCTTCTCGGCCTTCTATAAAGCGCGTGTACCACTGAATATTTTTTTTTTTTTTGACAAAGTACACTCCGAATGCCACAGTCAACATTTTAAGTGCTATTTATAGTGCAAAATTTATAGACAAAATAATACATTCTTTGAGCCATTTCCTTCAAACATAAGAAAGCGAAGAACACACAAAAGGGTGCTTTCCTTCTCGGTTATCAAAAACAAACTACTATAAAAAAATAATATTAACATAACTACTAATCCAAAATAGCTAATGATGTCAACATATGAGAAACGTATATGTAGAAAAATTTTTCGAGAATCGAATGTCTACAGCCCCGAAAAATCAAAATTGACCTTTTCTTTTGAACAGACCTCGTAGGCGCTATACTTAGAATTCAGTAAATAGAGGAAGTGGCATGAACAGTAAATCCATCAAGACATGAATTATGTAGCAAGTTTGATCTTAGAATATTTGAACAAAAACAAATCGAATATGTCTTTTAATTCAGTAAATAGAGTAAGTGGCATAAACAGTAAAGACATGAATGATGCAGCAAGTTTAATCTTACAACATCTTGGTCAAAAACAAATCGTAAATATCCTCTCCAAAAGATAAGTCGAAATTTAATTTGGGACCCATTCAATCTTGTCTGTCGCAATTTAAAAATTCATATTCATAACCTCCATTTCACGTATAACGTTTTATATATGTCTCAACAATAAGAGAAGAAGAGAACCGGTATTATGATAGCTGCATCTTTTTGTCTCGCGAAAGCCAGCACCTTGCTTGACAATGCCGGACCATACATCATCCTACACAAAAGGCTTTAACGATTTGAATGAACGACCGCGTTACGCAAAATCGTTTCGTTCCTTGGGAATGTCCTTTTAATGCCACGCGCATTTTTGTCATTTAAATGTAACTAGCTAGAAATGGAAGTATGATGAGGAATTCAAGCCATTGTGTTAGAAGTAGCTGAAAGTATTTCATAAATTAATATGCTATTTGTTCAAGTTGAGCTTGTGTGACAGGAACATACATCCAGAACACACATCCTTCATTTTTCACTCCATTCAATTTAAAATTTATGAAAATATGGAGGCATTTTATCATTTGGATATAAGTTGCAGAACTGGAATCGTGATGAGTTATTACACCTATTGTGTTTGTAATTGTTACATAGAGTACCACATACATGAATATCCTATTTAAAGTTAAGTTTGTATGACACATTCATTCTGAATACACTCAATTCATTCTTCACTCCATTGGCTTTTAATTTTTTGAAAAGATATAGCATTCAATAATATTTGATTATAATCTGTTATAATAACTGCACATAATAATAATAATGATAAAGAACATTTCTTATTTTGGGAGGAGGATAAATCCACTGAGAGGAGTCAACCATAACGAATTATTGAGTCGAATTAGTTTAATCTCATTGCAGGGCAGGATAGAAACTTTATCACTCAAATTCTTGAACAAATTATTGCACAACAGTATGGATTTGTCCTCCTCTCTTATCCGCTTTGAGATTTCGTGATGTTACGTTTGAAACGGAATATGAGAACAACAGCACTTCGTTATAGTCCGCCTCCTATGGTACGGAAGAAGTACCTACTCTCCTCTTCACTCGTAACTCAGCGTACATCCATGTAATTGTGGTTCTGCTTCGGTTTCTGTTGACATTTCTCAACCTGATTTTTCGGCATTTCGATTTTGAGTCTTTATTTAATTGAAAACAAGGGAAATTTTGAGTGTGGCCGATTTTTGAAAAAATATATATTCAATTCATTTTGGAATAATCAAAATTCAGTTGTGTTAAATATTCATTGGTCAGTATATTCTTCTTTAAAGTCATTCATATGGTTCACGTATTTTTGGAATTTTGGGCCAATAAAGTTTTATTTGTCGGATTTTCATTAACGTATTTAGGCAACCCTGTATCAAAAATCTCGAAGTTTTTATCTGTTAGAAATTCAACGAAAGCTTTCAAAACGCAGAATATCGCAAACGCAGAAACCGTGGGTAGACACATCAGAAATGCCAAGGATAAAATTTCGCCTGATAAATCGGGTATTTATGAGTTGAGTTGAGGTACTTGTCCCAAAGTATATGTTGGCTAAACTGGCAGGAATTTCAACCTTAGCATATCTGAACACCAAAGATGCTCTGCAAAAAATAAAACCGATTCTAAGTATGCAACACATCTTTTAGAAGAGAACCATGTGTTCGACAACAACTTTAAAATATTGCATATAGAGCTAAAAGGTTATAAACTAACCCTGTTAGAAGCCATGGAAATCAATAAGAGGAAGAAATCGAACAGCTTATTAAATGATCAAGTTTTGATGAATAATTCTCCGTTATTAAATTTATTCCAGTAAGAATGCAAAGTATTTTATGGTCATTCCCCACAATTCAGAAGAAATATGTTCTATAGTATAGTCATCCCCCAGAAAAAGAAGTTCATAGAACCTTAGAACCATAGAACCACAGAACATTGTTCTATGGTCCTTCCCACCCCACGCACTTCAGGATAAATATACTCAGTCCACAATGTAATAGCTCAGTTTATCATCAACATCTGATGAAGCCACTGTGTTGGCGAAACGATATTGTCATGTGTTGAATTAATTATAGTGAAAATCGAAAAGCTACTTAGTTTTATTTAAATTAGGACGTAGTTTTAAATAGAATTCCGTTATTGCTTGCACCTTTAAGTTTGAGTATATACGAACGATATACGTAATTTGATACCGAAATTATAATAAGTAATTTTATGTTGGAGTTTTCGATCTGTACATTTCTCTATTATGCCGAAGGAATGTCAAATATCAGCATATTTGAGGCTTAATATTTATTTGTAAGCACATTAGGTTAGGTTTCAAAACTTTATATATAGGCAAAATTTTACTACAGAATTATTCCTCCTAGTGACTCCAAGGACCAACTCGCTAATACAATCAGTCATTTGGTTTATGGAGTCTACATTCAATATAGTTGCATATAAATGTGACATTCACTTTGACTCCATGGCATTTATTATCAGGAGTTAGGTGAACAAGTTGAATTGACTAGAATGAATTGAATTAGATTGAGTTCTTCGTAATATTTGATTTAATTTTATTATTTAGTTATTAGATACTTCTCAGTTTTTTTAGATTAGATTGAGCTAATTTTTATATTTTTTTCCATTTCATTTATTCAGTTATTGCGTTATTATTCAATATTATGTAATTATTTTCTGTATTTAGGTATTATACCTGTGGAGGATGAAGAACTAATTATTTTTAATCTTAAAAACATATATGAAATATTTTATTGTTCAACCAATTTGCTCATTTCATCAATAAAACAACCAATATTATAAAAAATTACTTTAAAAAAGTAGGCTGTAAACTTATAAAGTGTGACTAAAAAACCAGCTTATAGTCCTTGATTTGTTATTTTCATTTTGAATCATAGAATAGATATGTAGATTATTTATCGAATAGCATATCGAACAAATAAATTTTACCACTTTGTTGGCGCTTAAATACCATTTTATCGAAATTTTCCATGACGGTTCTGCATAAATTTGATTGAATTTCTTTCGGTTGTGGATTTGTTAATATACACCTTCGACTTTGAAAACCCGTTAATTTTGGAACATTATTCATGTTATTCGTTCAAATTGAGGTCATAACAGCATCAAGATTCACCCTCAAGAAATCTAAGCATATTTTTATAATTTATTGAAGCCATTTAGTCACCAATGTTACGCAATAAAAGTTTAACCAAAGGTAAAATTCGTATAAAAAATCGCATCATATAATTATTTTTCATTTGTATATTATTAAAGTTGCTTCAAAATGAATTGTGAAAAAAATTCGAAAATTGAATTCGAACGTATTCAAGATATTATTGTGTATGCATCGAGTGTGGAGTGTTGAATACTATAATATAAATGATATTTAACGAAAACATATAGAAAGTATTATCGCGATTCAATCCCCTGTCTAAAAACCACTCACCCCGATGCGCGTCACAACAACAGGATATGTAAATAGAGCATAGAACGATTTATCCTCTAGTTGTGATGTAAAATAGGTCTATAGAATCACTATGGATTTGGCGAGGGTGTCTGGTATATGCTCAGCCACCAGACGGGATCTCCTTCGGGCTGGCGAGCAAAGATTATAATTAAATCTGGATTAGTGATGTGTTTGTGACTGTTCCTGCGGCCTCAGAAAAATGCAGCTTAATTTGTGGGAACACGAAAACCTCTAGAGACACCATCATATATCCCATATATACATATATATTATTATTATTACGATTATTATATATTTATATATAATAATCGTAATTTTTTATATTAGATTTATATTATATTATAACGATTGTTCCCCATGAAGAGAACGATTGAACATGAATTCGCAATTCTTAGGACTTTTGCTTCATCTTTTTCGCCTCCCAAAAACGCTTCATCCTCTCTGAATGCTCTTTCTTCCGTTCATCTGTCCATTTTATTCAAGATTTGTGATTTGATTTCTGCTCAAAAAGCACATGTGCGATTTTATAGCGACACTCAGTGCGATCTTTGAGATTTTTTATATTGATCTGTTTTAGATCTTTTTGGCCTTCTTTTAGCCATTCTTTTCCACATTTACTCTTTATAATTATATCCAGTAGTTTCTTCGGTATTCTGGACTGTTTCATTCTGTAGAAATGTGCATAGAACTTTGCTCGTCGTTTTCTGATTTCTTCGTTTCTGTCGTTTCTATTGATTGGCCCGTAAATCTTTCTGAGAATTTTATGTTCTTGTTTTTTTATTTCTCTAATTCTTGAATGACCGTCAATAACTATTGTTTCAACCTCGTAGATTGCTTCTGGAAGAATCGTTGTGTTATAATGCCTCAATTTGGCGCCTCTCGAAATGCACTTTTTGTTATATTACGTTATATCGTATATATATATATATATATATATATATATATATATATATATATATATATATATATATATATATATATATATATATATATATATATATATATACGTCTTTTTGACTGAAGACATTAAAATTTTTCAATCTATGATGAAACTTCATTAGCTGCATCGAAATAAGAATAACAACGAAGAAGTTATGTAAAGAAATTGAGAAAAACTAAATAATGATAATTGATCGGCCAATTAATAACAGGGTTGAAGTAGAAGGAATTAATAACTTATAGAGGCATTCGACAACTTCTTATATACCACGATATCACACAATGGCAGATCTAGCGGAGACATAAAGAAGGAGTGCAATAGCGAAAGAATCCACAACCAAACTAACTAAAGACTAGCTGGTCTAGCACTAAAACATCTTTTAATACCAAAATGAAATCGATGAGAAGTTTGGTGTTTTCGGTTTTTCTTTGTGGATTAGAATGGTGGATTCTTGAAGAGGATGATATGTACTGGCGAAAAATGTGACGGAGAAAACAAAAAGTCAATTAATTTTTGATCGAATTGGAGTTTGGGCGAGATTGAGGATTCTAGTAGCAGAAGAAATTTCAAAACTCTCGATTTTCAGAAAAGTTTCTAAATTTTTTTATCACAATAAATAGTATTGAAGGTCTGTGCTTCTTATGAAAAACTGTCTTTTCAGAACCAAATGAAACATCCTGTAGATAAGGTTTCGCTATAACATAAGTCAGTTTCACCACCATACGAGAAAATACGGAATGAGCTTCCATATTACTCATCGTCGTCGATTTCCACTTTGTTTTGTTCTTTATCCTAATATTCTATTCTTTATCCGAATACGCTGTAACCTCCTGCGACTGTGATCTTTTCATTTCGATGAGGTCAGGAATTTCTTCCGAACACCTCTTCATCTCATTTTCTCCCTTTTGTCTACTGCGTTTGAGGCAACCTCCTGCATGAGGAAATCGAGACAACTGTATATGAAGTCGACGGAATATAAAATATAAAACGAAAAATTGACCACTCACAGCTCACCAATTTTATGACGTCATCAATTCTAATCTCACGCTGAATTATTGAAATGTCATTCTATCGGTGTTTTTACACAAGCTATTTATTGTTGAAACGAAATAAAATCTTAATAAAACCTTCGAGAGCTAGCGTGAGCAAACAGTTTATGAGGAACGTCTACTGATAACTGACCAAAGCAGTTTAGGAACTAATCTCAATAAAAATAAGCATTTTAGTTTCAAATTTTGCAGAGAAGAAATTAATGGAAAGTAGATATTCTGGCTTCAATTAAATTTAGAAATATAATTCGATTGAATTTATGTATACCATAATATTCAAAAAGAATATCCCAATTGGTTAATTGGATTGGTACCAGGTCTGTAGGTCTGATCCCAAGATTCAGAAATATTATAAAATTCATTTGAAAATTGAAATGTTGATGAATAAGTGAAAAAGAACGCTTCATTTCTCCATTGAACACTTTCGATATAATGCATTATTGAATTTTTTTAAATATAATAGATGTTAAAAACTTGATATATAAGTATGCTTATATTGCGTAATTTTAGAATTTGTAATATTTAGATATTTGTTATATAATAATAATAATAATGATTTATTTTTCTTGAATCAATATATACTCACATGTAGTAGGTACAAAGATGTATGTTGGACATGTCATTAGGACACTAGCTCACAACTTGACAAATTCAAAAATACAAAATAACCAATATACACACTCAGATGACAATTCCTATATAACTAATATTCACATTCCAAATACTCATCAATGGTGTGAAAACATCTCGACAATAAATATTCTTTAACTTTTTTTTAAATAGTTTTTTTATCACATATTAGTTTTAGTATAGGTGGTAGTTTATTATAGAGTTTCACTCCTATATATTTTATTATATTTACTATAAAGTAATATATTATCTACTTCCTCTACTTACATATAAACATTTATAATTTCAACTGAAGCTTATTTGGGAAACCCAAAACGGTACAAAAATTCTAATAGTTAGTCAAACTCCATTTAAAAAGAACATGAATTTAAATCTCATTGAATTGGTATGCATATATGCGTGAATTCTTAGCAGTAAATACATATCAGAACCGAAAGCAACGTTGTTTGAATTAATGTCAGTGTTAACAAATAACAAACCATATGATCATGAATTTTATACAGCTTCCAAATTAGAATTAAAACAAATGACTTTGCATATTTGAGATATTCAGATGAATGTTGCTATCTACACGTGTATACGAGTATAACGCGTATCATGGTACTATTTGTAGGTGATTTAGACATATTAAATCACGAATCAACGCAAGAAAGAATGCATATTATAAGTAAACAAAATAACGGATTGTTTTAGAATAAATTTACAATGCGAATCTAGTTTTTGTATTTATAAGGTCGTCGTGGGAATACGTGATTTTGATAATTGATTTAACCAAATGAACAAGATAGACCGGTCAAAACAGACATTTGTAATAACAAAAATTCCCAGAAAGCTAAATATTGGTGGAGAGCTGGCGTTTACCATTACAAATAAAGTTTTAAAAATCCCCAATGACCAATGTAGAGTCATTGTTCCTCTTCATTAAAATCACAGGAATCTTCTTCTATTGTACTCAACTGGACATTTGAGCAAGACTGACCTTGGCAATTGGTACACGTTGGAGAACACATCAACCCGAATTTTTACAGCCACATTCGGCACTACAACCTTTTTTGCATTGCAAAAAAGAGTGTTGAGGAGTTTTTCTGGAGCAGGTGGGAGTAAAGTTTTAATCGGTTCCAGAGTACGAGTATTATCTATCAATTTCCAACGCCAGTCTTCTGCGTTTAGTTGATTGCCTAGCCATGTTTTTAGATCTTTTTGAAGAATATATTCCTGTTGGCGGTTGAGTCCTTCCAGTTTTAAGAAAATAAATAATTTTATCTATTGTAGTCCTTGCAGTAAGTAGTACTAACAAATCAACATCTTTACCAACTACAATTGTTGTGTTTGTTGCATTAAATTTTCAGATGTTTTTCATGGCCACGGGGTAGAGGGGATTCAGTTAGGGACTGACTATCTTTTGAATAAATGTTTTTAGGATAGTATATATGCATATCATGTATAATGTGGCTCTTAGATTCGTGATATCATACTAATGGTTACCCTTAAAAAAAAACATGAATACCATTTAGTAGAGAATTTTGAGATCTACAAGTTTGTTCTAAGGTTATTTTTTGATAAAACATACCTTTTTCGAAAAAAATCCAAAAATACTCTAATGTTGACCTTTGACCCTGAATAACTTTTTTGAAACTTTATTTATAATGGCAAACCCCAGTTCTCCACCAATATTTGGCTCTCCGGGAATTTTGTTATATATGTCACTATTTTATGTCTAAATTGACCGGTTTAAAAGTTGTTGAAATCTGTGGAAGACCTTATCCCGTTTCTCACAAGATAAAAACTATACGTATAGTTACTTTTAATGATAATAAATGTCTTTCAATCTCATACCATGTGCTACAAAACATAATTTACTGTGTTTTATTTTTGAATTATTTACTTTAAAAAATATATGCATAATATGAAGTATTCATGAGTACTTCATTATTTTATGGATATTTAAATCTCAATTCTATATTATAAATAAAATGACTGAGATTGAATTCTCGCTAAACTCTTCATGAAACATAATTGAATATCAAATTAAATTAAACTCTTGGCTTAATGTTTCACGATTATATTTAACAATATGAATTTGTCAACATGTTTCGAGCGTGAGCTCATTTTCAAGACTAAAATACAGTAAGGAACGAACGTCTTCTTTTTTCTTCCAAGAACTTCTTATTTCAATTGCCTCTAAAAGGTAAACCTTTCACACCTTTTAGGAGCAATTGAAATAAGCAGTTCTTGAAAGAAAAAAGACATCGTAAATGAACACTTAGATTTTCAATTATCCTCCCTCCTTACATCCATTGTATAGATATAAATTTGTTGTATTACTTACTGTATTTTAGTCTTGAAAATGAGCTCACGCTCGAAACAATTCATATTGTTGAATATAATCGTGAAACATTGAGCCAAAAGATTAATATAATTTGATATAAATGAAATACTAAAAAATTGATGTCAACCGCATTTTGTCTTCGTATGTGTAGATACATTAACAATCAACATTTTCGGTAAATAATCTTTTTTTCTTCCTACTTGATAAGATGATGTTAACTCATCATTCAGCTCAAAAATAAAGTATTAATGAAAGAATAAAGAGCTAAAATACGTCACCAAATTGACGGTTTCAAATTATTTATTCTTCCATTACTTCAAATGAGTCCTCATGAGAGAACGTCAGAATTCATGAATACAAAATTCGAACTGTCAGATAAAATGCTCATTTTATATTGAAGAAATCTTGTTTGTGAACCATAAAAGCTATGAAACTAGTGGTTTATATTATTTGACTGCTGAAGAAGCTTACAATCTCGAATGGAAATGATCTTAATCAAGTAACAAGGAACGATCGTGATAGAAACGGACGTTACCAATCACTTGCATACGATAGCAACATGCTAATATAATTTCTCGAAGATTATTCTGATATATGGTGTTAATTCTCGTTAGGTATGTTATACTGTATCCGCTTATTCTGGACATTTCCATAGAATAGACTCGTTTCAGGTGATAATAAATTAAGATATCCGAGGAGCTTGGATAAACAAACTTAACCAATTGAATAAAACAAATATTTCAACATTACTGAACATCAGTTTGAAGTTTCAGGTACCTTTCGAAAGGAACAGTTATAAAATAGTGTGATTAGGAGATCAATTGAATTAGCAAGTCCATCAATGCTTCTCTATTGATTTATGCGAATTCATCTTGTTTAAAATACTTTCTAAAATATTGAAAAAACACTCGTTAAAATATGCCCATTGATGGAAAACAATGAAGAAATATGAGAAATTCAGTGTTAAAATGATAAATCGTCTCTGATTGATTGAGACGTCTCTTCACACACACTGACATTCGAGTTTCGAGCTTGGTGTTTCTCATCGCAATGATGTAACCATCATGATGATTAAAAGTAACTAAAGATTCATGAATGGTTCACCTTATGTCATAAAAATAAGAATTCAACTCTTAAAAATAGTTGAGACTTGATTAAAATGGAGACAGAATTAACACGTGAAAAAACTCATTCAGTTGATTATATTTGAGTTCTACGTCCTTTAAATGAACACTTGATATCTAGCATTGACCACAGATCATCTCAATATTCTCGAAATTACAGAAAACAATTGAACACAAAAGTTGTCAAATTTGAATTTGAAATCTTTTCGAGGTTTTCTGAATGGATATCAAACTTTTCTGGTTTGAGTTTCAATATGCATATGTCAGTTTTGATTATTTGAATTTTACTGTTTCCTCAATAAAAATTGAAGTATCCGCTATTGTTCGTGAACTTAAATACTTCATTGAATAGGAACTTTTTGAAATCGATACTAAGAAATTTGGAATATGAAAATGATACTAAGGGTCGTTCAAAATAAACCTTCAAATTTCGGAAATTTCTAACTGAAGAATGGCAAATTTTTATTCATCACAAATTTTGTATTACTAATTTCTTCGCTGGATTCAAAACAACTCAATAATTTTTACATTCAGCATCGAATACCTTTATAAAAAAAAAGAAATTTCAGTTTTCCAATAAGAAAAAATGGAATTTTTCTTGGTGTGATTAATAAAAAATATAGAACTGTGGAAAATATAGAATATGAAAGGTTAGAAAAAGTCAGAAACACATTTGTTTCAGCTATTAGTTCTGTCATTGAGTGAAAATTATTCAATTTCTCACAAATCCGCAATTTTTACCAAAAGGTGAAACAGAAATGCATTTAGTAATTCGAAATATGTTTTTTGCTGAATATATCAATTTTCAGTTTAGGTATAGACCTCGTATATATAGATAATTATACGTTTGTATTTCTTACATTTCTTGACCAGTGATTTCAACTGAAGTATTTTCAGTGGAAATCATTTTTCCTAGCAATAACAAACAGCATATATATTTCGTCATTATTACATTTGAAAAATTTCAGTATTGTTTAATTACTCTAAATTGTGAATTTCGTTAAAGCTTTAGATTAGAAATACTAGAATATTATATCAGTGATTCTCAACGTTATTCAATGATTCAAAAACATGGGAGCACAGTAACAGTTAGATAAATTAAATATACATAGATAATTAACTGTTAAACCTATAATAGCTAAATTCTGTAAAAATAGCAGACGATAAAAATTTTCGGTGAATATAAAGTAGAATAAATTATAAAGAAAAGAAAATGTTGATTTAATGATTTAAATGATGTTAAATTACTGAACATTTTATGACAATTTGCACTCAATGCGAAATTTGGGCGTAAAAATCATAACGCAACCCCATTTCGTGATCTGAATTTAAAGGTATGGATCTTTTCTGTTTTTGTGTTGAGCAAATCTGAAAATCCGAACTCGCTCAAATAACATGTAACAAATTGTAATAGCCTTTTTTTAAGTTTTTTGTAATATGGTCGGATAATCGAATCGAAGATCAGTCCAGAAAAAAATGATTGATTCAAAGTTACTATTATGGAACTGATTCTAACTTTTCTAAACTATCTTTCTGTGCTTTATTCTCCCATAAAGTAATTTCGTTTTTAAATCCCAATACTTTATCGGTAGAGGCTAATACATTATCTTTCGGTCCTTGTATTATTTTGTATTAATATTATTAATACAAAAATATCAGATAAGTAAGCTATTATGGCACACCCTGTTCAATAAATAAGGTTTCGCTTATCTCTTGGTAAAACATTATGTTACAAATTATAAAATTAGAAATTAACACGCTTGAATAAAGTTTCACTGAATATATTAAAAAGTCTACATATGTTACGGGTGGTTAACCCAAGTAATATTGTGTACTCTTGATAATGGGATTTGAAACATATGTAGAGTTTTTAATAAATTCAGTGAAACTTAAGTTAAGTGTGTTAATTTTCAATTTTATAGTTTTTAACACCCTGTTTATCTTAAGCTCAAGCTTTGTCCTAAGTTCTCCTTTCTTTATTTCTTCTAGATGAAAATCCAATCTCCAAAAGCATCGTCCGCTATTTTACTGTATGCATCCGTAAAACTTGGCAGCACATTTCAAGGATCTCGAGGAATAGTAAAGTGTCGCGGCAATGTGATTTAGAAGCACTGTATTAGATAATAACCTATTCGTTCGGAACTGACAACATCGGTTACTACACTATGACCAGTATATGTCTCTACTCAGGAAAAATTAAACTTTCTTTATGTATAATTCGCTCGTGTCAGGGAAAGTAGATTGATCGAAGTGCCACCTGAAAACTAATTAAGAGCATGAAAAAGAGCACTTTTGGACACCTGGCACATCACATACTGTCTCCGTAGTAGGCTAATCGCCCAGATCGTGACTTAGCGTTTTTTTCCAATAAAAACTGATGCATTATTTCTCACAGTTCGTTAGTTACAGCAAACAGAAATTTTCCGTGTAAGTTGGGGATCAGGATATCGGCTCAGTCGACGATTCGCCGGTCTTTTGTCCAAGATAACATCAATTTTAAACTGGCTCAAGCGGAAAACCTCCGGGGTGGATGGAAGACGGAATTGCAAATCATGAGTTGCGACATTGTTCGAAATTATCATTAATCATGTCTTTTTTCTTCGTCAAAGTACAAAATTAACATTCATGCCTCATTCGATGCAGCACAAATACATTGTTTGTTTTCATACAAGTCTGGAATTGTTATTCAGCGGTATTTTGACGCTTTGCTGATAGTTCCTTTGATAACTTGATTTATGTGATTTACGGAGGGTTGGTTCTCTGCTAACGGAGGAAATTGTTCGATTTGAAGATGACAATCGCAAGAAAAATTCTTGTTGAATGGATATTAGTCGTCTGGCAAAGCCTTATTACTTCTTCAAAGACATCAAAGATTGAAATCCATCAATGATGGAATGCATGTACATATAATAGTTTACAAATTGATATAAACAAAAATGATAATTTGAGAGAAAATGAAGTTTTTCTGTAATATATATTTAAATAGAATCGAAAAACTAAAACAATTCAGGTTAATTTAATCTAAATATGCCTTCCTTTGTTTTTGATATCCCTTGAATTTTCTTTGCATCGAATAGAAAATTTTTTCAGTTACTTGCTGGCCCTGATACAATATCTGGATGAACTCCTTAATGACCTAGGTTTTTGTCAATCTATTTGTTGTACTTCTACCGATGTATGGAGTTCTTAGTTAGTCAGATGGAAATCGGGACAGTTCGCTGGCTATTCAAGTCACGATAGATATATTTCATCCTAGAAATTTCCAGAGCCATATTTCACAATTGCTTCACCATTAGCATCAATTTCCATTTGTTCATCTTCCTATTTACCGATTGAAAGTTGAGTTTGTAAGTAGACGTTTTTAAGCTTTGTCCACTCTTCAAATTATCATTTGTGTTTACATTTTAATATGCACGTTACTGTAGTTTGGCATGTCAAGTACTTATGCAGTTGAACCTCGCACAAAAATATTATAAATATGGCATTATATCAGAAGCTGTTTCCTAAATATGTTTATGATTCTAGAGACCTATCAACATTTGATGATCGATCTTAACTTCTAACTGATGAAGAAATATTCAATACAAACAATTCAAAATGTGAACATCAACACGACCAACATCTAGACGTCATTTCCGTCTTCGTCAAGGAATATATTTACAACAATGTTTTCAGTTTCAATGTCAAAAATGACAACATAGTCCGTTTTTGACCATAGACATGTATTTTATTATTTGATTAGCTGTAGATCAGAACCATCCCGTGAGTTTGTAAATTCTGCATAACTTTATGTGCCCTTATGTTACATTACAGTTCATTTCGTTCTCTTCTATTCAATTCTGTGGATATTTTTCTTGACTACTACTTTTGAACATTCAAAGATAATTCATTTATTGATCAATCAACAGGTAATTACTATTGGGTACTAAATTATATATTATATAGAAGTGCAGCGCAGTTTCTTTCAGAAACTGTTAATTTAGCAAGTAATCTGAAATTCATTTCGTTCAGATTACGAAATAAAAGTGAGTTCCTGAATGCTCTGTTAAAAGGACTCGACTAATCAATGATATAAATGACAATAATGTTTCCTTTTCATCTACAATTGTAAAGAATTAAATTGTATTTTCTGCGTCTCGTTTTGTAGTTTGAATGACTTGTAAAAACCGTATTAAAATTATATAGTAATTGGGAGAATTGGTAGTAGTTCTAAAGATTGCGAGATAGTGGCAATGTTCAATTCAAAGAAGAAAAAACATACTTATACTGACAGTAAGATTCAAACTATATCACTTAAAATATCACGGTTATTAATAATGGTACAATAGCTGCCCAATAACTTGGGCTGCTGTACTTGGTAAATTTCTATACTTTTATGTTAGTATATATTTCGGTTGATTCCGTATCCAGAATGGAAAATAATGCGTTCATGAAATTGGGCCATACAATTGACCTTGTGTGGTTGTCAGGCGCAAGAAACAAGGTATAAAAATTTAAAGAATTTACTAAACTAAGAATAAGAAGCGTGTGTAGAACTCCATCAGGTATTAATAACACAAAGTCATATTAGTAAAATTTTCACCAACTTTCATTATGGGTAAGTTTTTTATACATATATTTGCCAGTCCAAAAAACTGTAGTGACAAATTATATGTAAAGTAAATCACGAAAACTAGATATTGTTTTGACTTTTGGTTGAAAGGAATTCACCTCCAGTAATGGCCTACAACATTCAAGTTTCAAATTGTATTTTCTAACCTGTGGCGAACCAGTTAATCCTGCAGACATAGCTGCCGCTGATTGCTGTGCGGCAGCAGCTGCTGCTGCCATAGAAGCTGCACTCAAAGATCCATAGGCTGCTGTTGGATTGTAGTAAGATGCCATCGATTGACCCATGCTACTTGCCATTCCTGCAACAAATACCCGTGTTAAATTCAGACTATAAAACATTTCACATTTATATTGCCAGCAGTTGAAAGGTTACAAATTGTAAATGAATGATGGCTAAACATAATTACTTTTGTTTCAAGTCTGCTGAAAGAAATTCTATAAAAAAATTGGACTTCAGAATTGATACAATACACTGAGAAATAATTTGGAACATAATTTTGTTGACTTCGATTTTTAGGCTGTTTTAAAGGTGAATTGATATGCTGATTACAAAACTCTTTTCTGAAATTGTTGCTTATACTATTATGCTTCGCGGAACTGAACGCGAATTACAGAAAGCCCTACTGCATTCCTATCGGCGGAACTTTTTCCAGTAACGACTGGAGGGGGTAATGTCGCGGCGCAATAGGTTTAGATTCATATTGTCTAGAGTAATTTGGTCAGTTACGCATGCGACACTGTAGTAAACAGGTGTACTTGTCGCTCTGAAATAGTGAAGCCGGTTTCCGACGCGTAGTGCAATATTTTGTATTTGCACAGGATTAGCAGTATTTCGTTCTTATTCATATATAAACTAATAAACTTCTTTGTGTCTGCCGCTGGTAGTTCGCGTCGTAAGTGCTTAAACAGGCCCGATTTTCTTACAATTCACAATCAACGGACAAATATCAGTACTTTTTATCAGGCAAGCCTATTTTGCTTATTTTAAAGTGAAAATTGGCCACCAAGATAAATCATGGACCGCTCACAAATTCTGCAAGAAGTGTGTGAAGTGTTTGAGGATAATGAGGACAAAAGGAACAAGTGGTGAACTTCCGTTTGGTATACCAATGATTTGGCGAGAACCTAAATATCACTACAATGATTATTACTTTTGTGTGAA
Organism: Henosepilachna vigintioctopunctata; assembly: GCA_030704895.1. NCBI lineage: Eukaryota > Metazoa > Arthropoda > Insecta > Coleoptera > Coccinellidae > Henosepilachna > Henosepilachna vigintioctopunctata. Next base: position 775,315 of record JARQZJ010000010.1, on the reverse strand, counting down.
AAATTGCAGGATATAAAAAAAAAAAAACAAATATAAAATAGATTATCCTAGTTTACCTTATACGCCCTGTGTTGCATTCTGCTGAAATTCTAGTGCCAGTTTTTCAAGAATTAACATCTTTAGAAATACAAGAAGATGAGTTGAGCGACGATCGAAGTGACCCTAGCGACAAAGATTTTAAACGACGATGATTCTGTTTATGAAGGATTTTATCAGCATGTGTTTAATGACTTATCAAGGTATTTAGATGGGATGTCAGTATGATGGCTGACTACTGTTCATCAAGCGAGAATGTCCCTAGATTGAACATTGTAGGAAAAGTTATAAGAGAGAACTTTTACCCTAACATATTTTTTTATTTATTGTATAAATTCAATTTAACTTTTGATATTATAGTAACCTTTTTATGAATAAAATATTGTTATATGTTTGGTTAGTACTTTATTTTCCTCTGTTTGCCCATTTTGTATGACTTTTAGGGTAAAGGAAGGGTATCCTGCATTTTAAAAACTTGACGCGATAGAGAAAACCTGACAACATTTTCAAATTCAGAGACCAAAATTTATTCAAAGACAAGTCACAAATGTAAGACAACAAATTTGCTGTTCCCCAGTTCTTTGATATATATCAAAGAATTTACTATCAATTGAAATTGTGATATTTTCGAAAGAGCACAATATTTGTAAAGCTGCGAATGAAATTTCGAGGTGTGTTCGCCATATTTCGTTCCATTTCAATCCTGGATCTTTATCGTTATTATAGGTACGTGTGCTTTGTGTGCATATAAAGTCTCTTTAGTAGATTAAGGGTGCGGAATGCAAATTCTCAATCGCCTTCGGTATGACGCTGTTCAATATGCTTATGAGCTCAGAAATCGAAAACACCGCAAATGGAGGTGCATTCAAGCAAAAAATTGGAGACGCTTTTGTTGATTCGTACTTTGATTTAGAGCATATTTCAATTGGAAACGATTCGATATTGTAGTTCAAGTTTCTTGAGTATTAGCAATTTTTCCACCTTTGAAAATTCAGTTCTCGATTATAAATATAATGGAAGGAGATAGAAATTCGAAAATAATATGAAGTTCTCAGAACTTGCACTAACTCATCGTTTTCGAAAACATGAAAATAATACAAGTGAGCAGAATGTGAATATCAAAAACGAATCTCAAAAGGATCTCCATGAATAATGTGTAAAGATGAGTACTTAGTATCATCATAGGCTTTTTGATTGACTTTCCTTCTAGATTTTTTTTCTTTCCGTTGGGAAATGGTGTAGCTGAAATTTTTTTTGCAATATTTGAAAAAGCTAGTTTCTTCCAATAACAAAAAAAATTCTTCACTTTAGATCTTGAAGTTTTACAAAATTAATATTGTTTTGTGCTCCTCTGACAAGATTTCTGCGTTAAACATCATGGCAGTTTTTTAACGTGATAATTATTGAATAAAGTCGGTTGATTTTTCTTCATGCTTAGGAGTAAAGGAAGTCTGTAACAGAGTGCATGAACATCCTCAGAGCGAGTTCGGTGGAAGATGCGAATCAATCACAGCAATTAAGGGTAAACACTTCAGAAAAAATGAACTTGAAAACTATCCTAATGAAACAGAATCCTTAATTTAAACCAGATGGTGCATGAATATATTTTTATATTTATGCCTTGTCTGTATAAATAGGACCGGATGACATCAGGGTTGTTAGATGTATCAAAAGCGGTTTACTTAGAGCTGCGGTTCCCAATAGGTGGGTCGACCAACTAGAGGGTGTCGGAGAGAACAAGTGGGTCCTGACTTGATCATGAAACTGAATATTTTATGTAACAAGTTTATTGAAATCAAGGTTTTGAGGAAATCCCAAATCCATTAAAACTTTATTTCTCAAATGATTCTCGCTATGGCATTTAAGAATTCATTAGCAGCAGAACCAAGAAGAAACCATCATTTCTTGCACATATTGCAAATCCATATCTATTTTGTGATCTCTGTAAATATAGTTTTTGCTACAGAGTGCTTATATTTGATCCTATTCACTTACTTTTCGAAATCACAAAGTGGTAATCAGTATGTATATTCGTTATGATGCTAATTTAATGGAAACTTAATGATAAATGAGAAAGATTTGCCGTAGAAGTATGCTTGTTTACTCCATCATTGACTGATGAGCCAAAGAGGTATTCCTATAAGGAAAAATGGGTCGCCAGCTGAAGTTTGGGAACCACTACCTTAGAGCATCAGATCTCACGTTATCATATAAACCTACATATTAGATCTACATAAAAATTCCATTGAGGCAGCAAAAGATCTTAAGACAAATACAAAACATTTCTATACCAGTTTCAGTTACAAAAAATCTTTCGTGACGTTGAATTGCAATATTATGGTTAATTTAATATCGGTTGGCTATAGCCTTTTCGATTTCCTTTGGAGAACTGCAAATTCAACTGGGACAAGTAAACTCATGCAATTACGGTTCTCGATTTCAAGACATAACCTTATTAAATGACTGTTCCTCTTTATTTTCTTTGAAAAGTAAGAATGAGTCGAATAAAGGGTTTGAAGGGCAATCGATAATTTCGAATTAACAAAAAGCTCAGCTAGTGTGAGCTCAGTTGCAATTGCTGTAAAAAATTCCCTAAGATGATGAAGTGTGGTTATTTTTAAAATTATTCACTGCTAATAGGTATATATTTCGTGAATATAAATGATATATCACGTAATTCTCACATCATTTGTCGAAGGATATTGATACTTCTCTCCATTTTTAATAGCAAAGTTTAATTATATCATAAAAATAATGATCTTTTGTTTGCTTTTATGATCAAGACGCATATTGATAATAGCATCCGATGTAGGTATGCTAATTGACTTTAAACAAATGAAACTTGCTTCAGCGACCACTATCAATCAAATAACGAAGTCGGTATTATTTTTCAAACAGCATTGTTAGAGACAGTAAAGTATTAATCATATCAATTTGCGTCTCCTCAAATGAAATAATAAAGAACTAAGAAGCCCTCGAGATTCTCGAAGAATATAGTCATCATTTTTAAACGACTGATAATCACCTATTGGAGATGTAAAATTATAAATATATACAACTGTCATTTACAAGCAATCCTGTCCTCACTCTCGCCGATATGCATGTGATAAATCATTACTTGCGCATCAATTTAATCTGTCAAATGCCGATTTCAAACGAAGCTTGATTGACAGCTGCAGACGCGTTCTCAGGAATTGTCAAGGTGATTAACTTCCAGAGGTAGAACACCCGGTATGAAATCGACGATGTAGGTGGGTAGATGAATTTCCAAGAACCTTGAGAAATATAGAAATGAATAATTATGGTAAAATTCCGAGTTTTAAATTTATTGAAGTGAATCTTATTTCCAAAAATTAAATATCCACTTCAAATAATACTAGTATAATAAAAGTAAACTGTGATGTTATTAGACATTTAACGTTCAATTCAACAACAAATTTACTGAGTATGTTCTCCTTCTGTAACGCTTTAGAGTCTAAAGTTTGGACACCCACAAAGTCAATATAAAACCTTGTAAATATTTATAGTTACATAAAGTGAGTGGAAAAAGTAAGCATTATTATTGCAATATATTGAAAAAAGTTCAACATTAGTATTATCCATTGGCAGTTTACAAGATGAGTCTTGTTGGGAGGAAGAATGATAGAAACGTGGAAAAAATGGAATGAAAATGAAAGAATGGGGGCAAAATGGTAGAATGCTGTTATTTATTCATTCAAAATATTAATTCAATTCTATTCGGGAAAAATAAATACAAAGAGCTGCATTACCAAAACAAATCTAGCGCAAAAAGAATAACTGAAACAGTAGATGCAAACGTAAAATATAAAAACTATACAATAAATCATATTCCCAAAGTTAATGGTCGACTACCTATTCATAAAAAATGGCCAAATCGTTATATGAATATTTGCACGACTGTATAGACTGTATTGGACGTAACAACGTCCAAGTTGTTTGATGTCCAAGAGTATTGTGCGAAAAACTCGCAATAATGTCAAAACACGAACATCCTCGACCTATATTAGTTCCAGAATATTTTGAGGAGGCACTCGACAAGATTGTTCATTGAGTTATCAAAAACGTACATCACTCACTGGTTCAGACTCTAGAATTAGAGTTGTGAAAGTAACTGATAGGGTAGAGGTGGTTAACTGAACTTCATAGAAACAAAAATAGTCCGTAAAAGAGGACTTCAAGATGGGAGAAGAATGTAGCTTTACATCGTTGAACGCATGGTACTGAATGAATGTTCAATTAGAGCAAATATTCAGTTTGTACTTCATCAAGTTCTTTAAATAACGATTCGTCCCTAAATAGGAAGGTACAGCAGAAGAAAATTTTCATTGTAGATTTTGTATCGAAAGAATTCAAAGTCAAAACAAAATCCAAAATACTCATGGGAACAAAGGATATAGTTGTCTTCAAATAAGAACACAAAATAGTACTCTGAGCAGATGAGATCGTTACGATATGAAGGATGATACAGGATGCAGTAAATGGAATGTAGGTGTTATCTAAATTAATTAATATATACAATTATAAAAAGGAACTTTTTCCTTATTGACAGATTTGGGCCAAGTAAAAATTTCCTTTTGAAAATTTTGATTGCAACTACCACATATACGAAAGAGACCCTGGCAGAACAGAAATCTTGCTGATGGCCTCAAAGCCTTGAACGTTAACAGAAATTGAAAAAAATAAGGTCTATAAATTTTAGGTTGAATTATTTGCTTTTATGGCTGGGCAGAATTAATTACCATTCTCTACATTTAGGCTGACAATTAATTGATAGCATTCGACTAACACTGTACTAATGGATTTGATAAAATGCAATAGGAAATGAAATCCTATTCGAAGATATCTCAAGAGGGTTACTTAACTGGAAATTAATGATTTCTTTTTTCTGTATGATAATAAGGATGAAACATCAGTAGTTCTGACAAGACAAAGGATAGAAGCAACTTTCCAATTGCGTTTGGGTGAAACTGATACCTTCAACATAATATCAGTTTCAATTTAATGGTTTTCCTATCAATATGAGCTACATTTCACCAATATATGTTTATTACAGGTTTGTATATGAAAAATTATTATTTATCAAATCAAACTAATATTAAATTGCACTTTGTTTAGTTTTATGAAAATATTTCGAGAAAAAAAATGAAATTTTAGATCACAAAAAATTATTCTGATTTAATAAGGGAAATATAATTTACCTGCCAAATTGATAATATAAAATACGGTATGAAATAAGTACTGTACATTTTCCTCTTTATTTAATGAAGTTTTTGTGCTTATGGCACTGAGTGAAATATTGAAGAGAACACTAGAACTTTTATTTGAAAATTCGAATTAACCAAAAGAATGTTATAGGAGAGCTAGATATGTGAACGTGTACAATGTGATGCCTCCATTATCCTTCAAGATAAATGTCAGAGGAATATTTAAATCGATGCCACACCTGATGGAAGTGCGAGGCAGCTGTTTCGTTCTTCAAGGAACTCGTCAGTCGCACAACGTCCATCGAAGGAAGGCAACGAATTCAATCCCCAGCATCTTCTTATTCGTCCAAGTGGAATATCGTGAAGTAATGAATACTTCACAATTCCATCTATAGGAATCAATATGAAACATATCTCAAATCATAGATGCACCAAGCATCGAACGTTTACATCTTCTCTATACCCGTAGGTATCTACTAAATTGCAACGTCTATTTGACAAATGTCTTTAAATGTCAATAGGCTGCGTTAGTAGTACACTCGCGATTCTTTCCGTATTTCAGGAACTTATTCGGCGATATTTTTAAGGAAATGTAGTATGTGTGCTTATGGCACTGAATTAAATATTTAAGAAAATGACCACAGAACATTCATTTGGAAAATTCTAGTTGACCAAAGGAATTTTATAGTGAGATTCACTATAGCTAGATCTGTGAACGTATACGATGTGATGCCCCCATTATCCTTCAAGGGATAAATGTTAGAGAAATATTGTTATCTATGGCACACCTGATGGAAGTGCGAGACAGCTGTATATCTTTCGCTCTCTATACTAGATATTCACACATCTAGCTCTACTATAATAGTCTTTTGTTCATTCGAATTTTTAAAATGAACCTAGTTTTTCATTTTCTATATATATATATATATATATATATATATATATATATATATATATATATATATATATATATCTAACGTGTAATTGTATATGAAAAAGTTTATTTTTGTTGACAAAAACTTTGTCAAAACTAATAATTAGTTTTTTTTTCATAAACTAAAAATTACTTTTGACAAAGTTGTAATATAACAACGAAACGTCAACAAAAATTAACTTTTTCGTATCAAAAAGCCTGTTATTGCTAAAAACTTTCAAAATAAAATATCTTAAACAGGCAATAAATCAATTTCAAGATATATATATATATATATATATATATATATATATATATATATATATATATATATATATATATATATATATATATATATATATATATATATATATATATATATATATATATATATATATATATAAAGGTATTTTTCATCATGTAATGAATCATTCAGCTTCATATTCAATTTATACTCTACTCGTGCATTGGAATCATAAAAATATTTAATCTATTCATTATGATAATTATGACCATTACGTTTAAATAGTTAATCATTAGTTAAGTGCTATTCATTTTGTAGAATTTCATTGTGTACAATCATATTACGTTATTCAAAAATATAATTACTATCCATCAACAATTTCAATTAATTATGTTAAATGTGTTTCAAACAGACACTTCGTATTTATAATGCGATTATGCTATTAAATAGACAACTTAGTACACAGTGAAAGAGACTTACATCGAACTATATTCACTATATAATTAGATGATAGAAAAATCTAATTGAAAACTTAAGCATTTGTCGGAAAATATCTTGTTTTTATAGGTTTCATAAAGTTGTTTGAATTCTATTTCACTCTAATATTGATATAGTTAAGTCAAATGTGACAATCGTTAATTGCAGTTAATTACACTACAAGATGGTGAATTCATAACTGAGATGAAAGCATTCAAAATTTTTCATTGAATCAGAAATTGTGAGGTTAAATTTGATCAAGCTATAAACTGATGTTTTAAATGATGAAATATGTTATGGATTAAGAACGGGGGTCCGGTGCGACTATCTGGCATCGAAAATAATATCCAGATTTATTATTTATTGAAAATTTATTGATCCCATAAAATACTTGGCAAAACACGTTGTCAAAGCGTTCCTTTAAATCCACAAGAACTGATGGTGTTCGGCCCCCCAGAACGACTCAGAAGGGGGCTATCAAGAAGCGAAATTCTTACGCTGCGCTTGTGGCATCGTGATGTATTTTTAACGATCAGTACTTCATATACTTCGACAAGTAGATAATCCTCTTCACTAAAATTAATGAAAAGTTTTGTTTGAGAATACTCAGAATAAGCTTGAGATATTTTAGGACACGAGGGTCATTTTACAACAGGCGTTGCTTCCCTATTTAATTATTTCATTAAAATGTGAAATATGTTCAAAAAATGAAGGTCAACCTGCAAATATTTCGATTTTATAGAAAAAAACTCCATATAAAATTAGGAAAAATATAGTTGCTTATTTATGTTTCATTAGAACATTTTTGGAGATCCTGGAAAATCATTGACAATTCTGGAACTTTCCAGAATATTACAAAAAACTTGAATTTATGTTAATGTCTCATTTGTTAGTGAACACGTATGATTGTTTGGCTATAGAAATGGTAATATTGTTCAGATAGTTCATTTACACAAGAAGATCAAATCACATAACTATATTATTCGATTTTATTTCCACAAATATAGTAAAATTAATTTCTGAATACATTGCTGAACCGTTGTGTCATATAATGAATTTTTCTGTCTGCTCAGGTAATTTCTACTTCTTTTGCAACTTGCTACTGTTGTTCCAGTTTATCAGAATGATCCTCCAGATATTACCAACTTTCGATCTACTTCTGTGGGTTTTCCAAAATTTTGGAAGAATTTATTCTTGATCAGATGACGTAATATTTTTATATATTCAATATCATAAATAATTGTCAACATAGTTTCAGATTTGCTATGTTTAATATTTAGATGAAGTTTTGGGTTGTGAGAAGTTATTTTTCATCCGTCCGTGGATTTAGTTGCCTGATTTTCGACTTTATTGTTGATAAGTTGTGTAATCTACAATTCAGGAGTGTCTTCCTCGACTGGATCGAGAGCTCTTATTCTGAAAGGCACATGAGCGTAAGTATTCAAGTTCAGTGGTACCACGAAAAAGGTACTAACTTTTCTGTAAGACGGAGTTCTACAGGACTCCGTCCACGGTTAACTGGATGCAGATAAAATGACTATTTTTGTTGGTGAAACTATGATTGCATTTACAGCACGGTGTCCTGGGGGACTTATGGAAACATGTACACGTTGTTGAATGATACCAGTTAAAGATCTTAAAATGTTGTTCAGAAATGAACAACAGCTAAACTAAATATTTATTTTTCAATCAATAATATATTATATTCAGTTCTAGAACAACAAATTGTTTTTATGCGATCATGTTAAATTTCTGGGAATTTAATTGGACCGAGATTTCAAATGGTCCTTACATGTTGACTTTGTCACTAAAAAGCTGAGCTTAGTATTGAATGCGATTATTAAAATGAAAATTGTCTATTTATTTTGTCTGTTATGGACGTGTACAACACACTTTCGTATAGCGATATCAATTATAATATCATGTTATGAGCTAGTTCTATTGATAGCCAAAGAGTATTCATATCACAAAAATTCATGAATAGAAATATTTTAAATCTGAAACGTCCAGTATCTTGTAAGGGTGCAGTTATTGGGAATTAAAAATATTAACTACATCTTGTAGTTATATTTATTCATAAGTGTTCAATCTAATCTGAATGAAGAAAAATGAAGAGTTTGTAAAATTTAATACTTTTCATTGTTATAACACCAGAAATGTTGAAACTTTGTTCAATCCTCTACCTACTGCATTTAAATAGCTTGGTTGTGCTAGGTTGATGAAAGTAATGAAGTTTGAAGAAACATTGTTACTAAAATTCTAGGGATCTACCTGATCGACAATAATATTACACATTTCTGACTTGAACAACACAATTAAATAATTGTCTAAATAGATATAATAAATATTCTATTCTATTCTATAACTATAAATGATAACATTTTGATGATATATAAATAATATGTATATATATATATATATATATATATATATATATATATATATATATATATATATATATATATATATATATATATATATATATATATAGTTTCAAGATTCACAAATCATCACTTTTGAGAGTGAATACTAAGCGTTTCGAAAAATTCATCGATCTTGTTGAATGATAATAGGATACAATTTTTTCATCATTATTATGACTCATCACTCCATATTTAATCTATCAATCAAGAATCGATGACTTTCAAAACGAACATAGGTCCTATACCAAATTGAGTGGAATGTTTCCTAGTGAAATATTCACGTAGGCTCCCTCTATCGGAGAAAAGACGTATAAACTCTCCCTAGCGTTCAAGATTCCTACTCATGATAACAGTAGCGCGAGTGAAAGGCTTTGTAGATATTTCATTCGAACACTACAGAAAATTGTCCGCAATGTGTACGAATAGTCCCATGCCTAATCGCTCCAGATCACGGCCCGGGGGGCAAAAGTATAGCTAGTTTCAAGATTCACAAATCATTCAATACTAGTAAATACTGAGACTCTTAATCGAAATATCGAAATATTTCAAATAAGAAGACAGCTCTGTTTAGCAAACATGTTGCAAAACTACAGTTTAGCAACATGTAGTGAATAAGTGGCAACAAAATAAGAGACGTTATATAAAAAAATGTTAGTTAGGTTATCTTCACTGCATAAACTCTAATTCTTGTTTTTTCTCATGAGGAAGACACAAATAAGTTTCGAAATATAGAGAATTTTAATGAATAAATGAGTTTTCAAATACTTCACAAGACCGATTATTCCCGTTACCTAAATTCTACTATATATATATATATATATATATATATATATATATATATATATATATATATATATATATATATATATATATATATATATATATATATATATATATATATATATATATATATATATAAATTCAATCAGAAAAATTGTATTAATTTTTCACACTAATTTTTGATCAAATTGATCCGAAAATTTTCATTCAAAATTCTATATATGATTTCATGAAGAAGACATAACCCTACAAAACTTCTGATACATTTTTTAGGTATGTGCAAATGTGTGTATTATCCTCAAATAATGGTAGATGGCGCAGTGATAGCGATAATGAATAATGCGTTACAGGACTAGTACAACAATTTTTGGAATCCGTTCAACTCAAGTGCAAACCCGTCATTATACCGCATCATATTTCACACTGATAAGGGTTGAATTAGTGCACAATTTATTCTGCTGCCAAACGATGTGAAAATGAGTGTACACTTCATTAATGACGAGAGTTTATGCCCAAACAATGATGGGGACTTCGAGTGGGGTCTGCCGTTGCATCAAATTTTTCCGTACAATTTAACATTCGAAATCATCGGATAAGAGAGCAAAATTAGCATTAACAACGGCGTTTTAATTAAAAACATACTGATTTGTTAATACAATCAATACACGCTGTCAAATTTAGATCTCCTAGAAGTGACATATAAATAATTAGAGGGAAAACAATAATACTCGATTGACAATGCGAATTTGTTGTTTCATGTTTTGTCAGAACAATGACATAATTTATGTAGGTATATTGTGTACTTTAACAGTAACTAGGCTACAAATATTCCTTTCGTTTTTGATTAACTTTAAAAAGTGAAGTTGTTACAATAAGAATTAGATATTATCTTTCAAAAGTAAAAACATCGTTTCAAAATGTAGCCGCTAGATGTCAGCAGTAATTTCAACAGAATTATTTATACTCAATAACCTTACAATTTGATTTATAATCAAAATAAACATAACTTACATTTCTTGCTTTAATCTTCGATATTTGCAATGACATCCCTTCAAATTTTTTAGATGCGAGAAAAACTTTTGATCGGTATACAAATTCAGAAATAATTGCAATTCAATTGTAATCGTAAAAGTCTCAAATGTTTTGAATTATGAAAAAATTTTTATAATTTGGCTTTAACTTTCAAATCAAAACAAATCAAATACCAATAAATACCATTCCGATGAAAATTTCCTACGTATAATTATAGAAAGATGATAAAGACAACTATATAACGAAATAGTTCTGTACCCTTGTAGTTATTAATAATAGAGGTAATAAATTAAACCTTAATGTTAAATTTAGGCAAGATGTTTGCTAAATAACAACTTTTGTAAATGAATATGACAAGTATGGACAGAACACGCTATGTGGCTCATATTTTACAAGATAATGTGTTATAAAAGCTGGTATCCATGTTACAGAGACCGGGGAGAACGTATTTTACATATTAAGCACTTGCATTTCGCCTTGCGATTGTTGCATAAAATTGAAATGATCTTTTTATCTATAAAAACAAGTTTTCCCTGACGGGCCGAGGCACTGTTTCGAATTTTTATATTTTCAAATTATTATTTTACCGTAAATTTAATAGTATCAACCTCAATAGGATTTTAATATTCCTTTTCAATCATTTATAGATTTCGATATATTTATATTTTCAGTGTTTAATTGGGATTGCAGTCTAGGACAGGAAAATCAGTTACCTCTTTGGTATTTTCCAAGTTTTCGAAAATGTTTATTTTCTTCTTCAGGGTATATAACAAGACACTATCGAAAATTTTCCTTAAAATTACTATGATGTTAGTCAGTACATTTATTTTTTGATAAAATAAGTACAAGCATTGGGTTCATTAATCAAACTGAAGAACTAACGAAAAGAGAATGAATTTATTTTGTGTATTTATGGATTTTTCGGTAAATAGGGTATCAGAATATAATCAGAAGAACCCATATATATATATATATATATATATATATATATATATATATATATATATAATATATATATATAAATCTTAAATTATCTGTATCAGATTTTTTGTTGATACAATTTCCTGCTTTTTTATATGAACCATTTCTAAGAAAAGGTGTTTGTTGTAATTATTTGCGTGATTTAAAATTTTTGTGGCATTGTAATTCATATTGTAACCAGTGGCTTGTACGTGTTGGGTTAATGCAGAGGAATTCGTCTTGTTGGTATTTCGGTAATCACTTTTATGAGAAATGATCCTTGAATGAAGGTTTTGGAATGTTTGACCTATATATACAGAATCGCAATTTTGACAAGGAATTTTATAGACGACATTTGATTTGAATTTCAATTCTAGCGGATGTTTTGTGCGAGTAAATAATGATTGTATCGTTAATGTATTTTTTTGGGCTATGTTTATTTTATTATGGAATAATTTGATCAGTTTGAGCGTTATATTGTGTATATGCGGTAAAACACCGACAGGTAGATTTTCTGGGCTGTTGTTGCTGATAATTTCCTGGTTTGTTTCCATTATATTGCTGCAAGCTCTCAATAATTTATTTATCAGTTTAAGTGGATAACTATTATCAAGCAGTATTCTCCTGAATATCGATATATTTTTCTGGTACATTTCGGGATGACAAATATTTTTTATACGTCTTTTGAACCCTAGTATGAAATTCTTTTTCGTTTTGAATGGATGGTAGGATGGTAGCATACAACCGTAGAGATCAAATACGAGAGAAGATAGTTCGAACCACTGATAACCTAACTTTGAAATTGTTATTTTTCAATTATTTTGTACTGCATGTGACCATGAACAGTCACTAAGATAATTTTAGAAGATGGGAAGTCATTCCAAATGAGAAACTTCTGCACTTGAGATAAGTTATGTATGTGCTTACGTACGATAGATAATTATAGATAAGTAAGTGAGCAGAAATAGTGACAACATAGTTCTGAATCGTCAAAAAGGTCAAAAAGTAGTTAAAGCTATCACACCACGATAATTACAGCAATTTGTGCCTACATACTAAAATATACCAGTAGAAATTTAAAATCGTTCATTTCAATAAAGAGAGCGAAATCTAAGGTAGTTAAGCGTAGTTCAAAAAGGAGGTGAGTATCTTGATTTAAGGATTGAAGTATTAGACGAGAAATATTAAGGACAATTCTTTCGAACAGTTGTTGTGAAACAATGAACGTAGTAGCCAAAACAACAAAAATTACTAAAACATAGATTTTGATTGATTAAATAAAAATTATTGATTAATAGAAAATATAATTTCTCGAAATACATCCCATGTCCAGTATTTTCCAATTACTGCCTATATAAATTTTATGTTTTATTGATAAATATTTCTAAATGTTATACTGCATGCTTGGAGCAATTTTGTACAGCGTCATAGTTTAGTGGATAAATATACTAATAACTTTATTATCTAACAATAGGACTATAGAAATAAAATTTATAGATATTTTTATGAGTACTTCGGAATACCTATATTCAATCAATCCCGTTCTCATTTTCGGTGATTATACTCGTAATTGTTTTTATAGTATATCGATGTCATTTATAAATTATGTGTTCACTTTTAGTGCCTGCCTGCACTGTAATTACTTCGTCGAATATATATTATTCGCTTTGGCATTTATTGAACACGTTTGGCCACATTTTCGCAGAGATAATTAAGTAACAGTCAGACGACAACGATTCAATATGGTTATTCGCAATAATACAGTCCTATTTTGATTTTTTTTTGTTCGTTGCTGAATTTTAAACTTATTTCGAAAATATGATTACTTATTCATTGAATTCTGTTTTATAGAACCAGTTTATTTGAGAAGATAATCCGATACTGTCATTGTAAAAGTTCTGAAAAATAAATTATTTGATATCAGTATATTTGTTTGTGACTGAGTTATATGATAAAATAGTTTCGTGGGATTCCATCAGGATAAAAATAAGAGAGTCTCCCTCTTCTTTGCTGGATCGAAGATCTTCTTCGAGATTTTTATATTTAACAAAGGATAAAAAACAATATTTTCGTAAATTCTCACCTTTTAATGAAGTAAATACATACAAAATAGCGTAAATTCTTCATATCAATATGAAGTGTGTCCTCCTTTGGCAGAAATAACTTCCTGAACTTGTCTAGGCATCAATTCCTCTAGCGTAGCTAGTATTTTCTTCAATTCCTCAACATGAAACCACACCTGAATTGCACTTATAATCATTTTTTCTTTTGTAGTGCAATCCATTTTTGCCAGTCGTTTCTTTAAAATATTCCATAAATTCTCAATGAGATTGAGATCAGGTGAATTCAGTGGTGAAGGCCTGCACTTGTTTGGAATTGTGGCAGGAAGCAAAGTCGTGTTCAAATGTTCCATCAAACGTTTCCATGAATGGGAAAATCCTGGTGCGCAATATGTCCATATATTTCACTGAATTCGTCATCCCTGTTATAGGAGCTAATCGTCAAGTGCCATTGGTTGTGAAAAAACCCAAAACACTCGCTTCGAAGTATGTTTTACTGTTTGCTGGATGTAATCAGGTCGCAAAGTTTCCCCATCACTTCGTCTAACAACACTTGATTTGTGCCCTTGAACAAACAAATGTATCTCATCACTAGAAACCACCTTCTTCCAGTCGTCAACAGTCCACGCACGGTACTTTTTGGCCCATGCCAAACGTTTCTTCATCATTTTCTGGGTAAGCAGTTGCTTTCTTCTTCGTCTTCTTACCTTACGACCAACCTCCAGCAGTCATTTTCGCACAGTTGAGGTGCTCACCTCCACACCAGAACCATTAAATCCCTTCGAAGATCAGTACTTGTCTAACTCGGATTAATTATGCTATTTCTTGTTAACAATTTCTCTGTTCTTGGAGTAGTTTTGCGTTTGCGGCCACAGTTTGTCTTTCTTTTGGAGACGATGAGCCACTTTCTTCAAAAGTTTTTAAAAGTCTCGAAACGTTGAACTTTCCCACACCAACAGCTTCAGCTACATCTCTTACAGCCTTTGATGTGTGTTCATTAAGGGCGATAATTTTGGAACGCTTCCTCGGAGTGATATCCATCTTTGGACGAGACAATATACATCATGTACAAATACGAGACAGATACAGCACGTATCAAAATTGAAACCACCAACTGTCGCACCGGTAGGCTCAAAACTGAATTGCTGGTGAGGTAAAACTGGTCAGAATGTAAATGATGGTTATGGTCGAACCCTCACGTCACCTCAGGTAAGAAGCAAGCAGGCGTGAGGGTGTTTGGGCCACCCAGGTACTCACATAATAACTACAGTAACTCAAACGAAGAAAAAAAGGTTTGTACCAATCAACTCGAGCAGCATAGTATTTAATAATCATTTGTTTATCGCAAATAATTCTTGTATTGCTTAGCATTGAGTCTCTTCATCCTAGGACAGCATTGTACTAGCAATGATTACCTATCTGGTATGTATTTATGCCAGCACAGAGTCCAAGAAATTGTAAAACATCTAAATATTGCTTTTGTTCTAATCTAAATTACCTCCTTTATGTCATTTGTCAAAATCTCATGAGACTCTTACTCAAACTTCTACCTCAGCCAATTGAACAATTAATTTTGTATATTATGTTAGAAAATTTGAGGTTTCTTAATATTTTCTCATTCGTAAGTCGTTATATATCCTGCACTTTGCTTTATATTAACGATAACTCGTTTTGTAGTTCTCCTTACGAACTCAAAACGAAAGGCAAACATAAATATACAAAAACCAAGCAAAAATTCACTCTGATTGAAAATTCTGAAATTAAAATACGACTCCAACCAATATAGTTGTGTTTGAATCTTCAAAACGACATACGTAACATATATATCACTCAAATATCGAATTTAATGGAAAAGTATTAAATCAAAAGATTCCCTGATATGAAGTTTACTAAAATATATTGCGAGCTGACAAAATTTCTCAAATCTGAAAAAAAAATTGAAACTTAAAAATCATAATACACTCACATAAACACTTCTATTTGTAATATTATTACTGCAAAAAACTTTCATCTTTATTTCAATGCCATCTGTTGTCATTATTTTTTATCCATTAGCACTTACTTCTTGACATTGACAATTAACACTCCTTCGGTACGGCAAAAACCGTCGCTTACCCAACTTTTTGTAATACTTTTTTAAACTCGCGATATTTTTCAAATCAAATACTCGAATTGAATATTTCAAAAAGTTACATAAATTTTTGACGCAGTCTCGAATATGAAGTAATTTATTTTCATAAGAATTAATATCAAGATACAAATGAAGAGCCTTTTCTAGAGCAGAATTTCAATTGAATTTTCAAAATAAGAGAACACTTATTATTATAACTATAATAGTCAGATATATGCTGTCTCGGCACTTTTTGCAAATAATGATGTGTTCTGCAAAATCGTAGTACTTCATTTTATCGTATCATCAATAGGTTTTGTATCCCACTCGATGTAAGGAATATCTTGGGTAATTTTTTTCACATCTTAGGTTACGTTATAACTCCAGTTACAAAACTCCAGTTTTGTAACAAACTCTAATTCTTTGAAAATATAATATAGCCTTTGTGACCCGAAGATAGTATCGCTTCCCAACAGTCAAAGAATATTTCAAATTGGTTTAATAGTTACGGAACCTATTCAATGCAAACAAAAACAATAAAATTTTTCCTCTTTATAATATTAAGTATAGATAACTGAATTAAAACTAAAGCTCACTAATATTATCAAATATATAATCAATAATGTGTTTAACAAACAACTTATTCCACATATTGAGTTTGAAAACAATTATCATTATTATTGCTAATGAGGTAATGTGTTTTCAACAGGAAATATGTCAGAATCGTTTACGTGGAAAGACAGGTACGAGTATAAAAGTCAATCTACTACAACCTGCAGACAGATCACATAAATAACCAGTAGAAACAAATGTTGACTAACTTTCGTAAGTGTCATATTTGCAATAATTCTGTTGGACGAATAGCGACATTTAGTAGAGACCGGTATTCAGCTTAACGTTTCTAGCTGCAACATCCGAAAGTCGTTTAGTTTGACTGTCATATATATTAACCGTGAGCATAATAATGTAGTCGCCATTGTACGGAACAAATGATAGTTGGCGTCCCATAGTAAAGCGATCCTTTATATATTGTGCTAGGTGTCTCTGCGTGCTCGTGACATAATTTATGCCGAAAAAAAAGCACGCGAGGTCACTCCAACGCTGAAATATTATTTGGCCATATTGTCCTTTAATAGGCATGATAAAAATTGAACTGGAATCTTTGAGAAATTTCCTAACTTAATCCTGAAGAATGGATCATAATTTGTTGTTGATGTATCCTTTTTGTTAATCCTTATATATCGTTATATTAGTCAGGTAGGAATATAATTCTAACATGTTTGTTAGGTTAGGTGTGAAGTGCTAAGAATGCATTTCC
Source organism: Henosepilachna vigintioctopunctata (assembly GCA_030704895.1). Lineage (NCBI taxonomy): Eukaryota > Metazoa > Arthropoda > Insecta > Coleoptera > Coccinellidae > Henosepilachna > Henosepilachna vigintioctopunctata. Next base: position 757,737 of record JARQZJ010000010.1, on the reverse strand, counting down.
TTTGGAATACGTGAATTAATTAATATTCATAATTTATCTCAGTCAGTTATGTTGTTCGATAAGGATATTTACGCTTTATACTTATATGTCAGAATTTATTTCCCATAATAAGGTATGCTTATTTTATAAATTCCAGCACAAAACATGAGAAGTTAGAACTTGTCACAATTATAGGAATAGTTCTAGCTATACTCGATAACTATCCTAGTTCTTTACTCATTCTCAATTTTTAAGTTTGCATAAAGAGAATTAGTATGAAATCGAATAAAATTATTATGATCAAGAGAAAACCATGCTTGGATATTGAAAGAAAAACAGAAGATTCCAATAATTTTCCATTGTATTTTATATTGTATGGTTTATAAATAAAACATCTCTATTATAATCACATTTATTTTCGGTTTTTGAAGAATGTATAAACTAATCATTTTTCTTTTATGTTTTGCGGTTTTATATTGCGTATTATTAGATATATTATTATCAAGTTGAATTCAGTATATGGTACTCTGAATATTCCCAGAACCTAGAAGTTTTGTTACACAAAATTGCTGCCTTTTTCATTTCAGAATAGTATTCAGTACACAATATTTTTTTCCATGAATATTATAGCGAAATGTAAACTTAATGGGATATCAATAAAAAGTAAACTCCAATCGTAAGTAGTAGACAAAGTAGACATAAAAAGTGTCGAAATATCGAGAATTTTTTTTTTTAATTCAGTGGACCTACAGTTTAACGCCAGTTCCTAACGGCCATTGGGCTTGTAAAAAATGTAAATTACCCAGCATATATCATTATTAAAACTACTTAAACCATAAAGAACACAAACACCCATGCCTTCAGCGGGACTCGAACCCGAGTTCTACCGCACCATAGTCGGGTGGACTATGCTGGACTCTATACGTTATGGAGACCAGCATATATCGAGAATTGTTTTGAATGAATAAGTTTTTAAACACTTCAATCGACTGATTATGCCCGTTACGTTCTATATTAGTATCCCACGGTCGAGAAATGACCTATTCATCTATGTTTATATATAATTTATCTATATTTAGATCATATAAAATGTTAAATATATGATTTGTTCTTTCCTTTTTTACTAGTTGTTTTTAGTGATGTTTTTCACAGCATTTGCAATTATTAGTTGTTTAGGTTTGTGTTGATGTTAATTATGGACTTTACACCTATTCAATAAAATCGTGAATTTAGTACCTATGTATTATTTTTAGTGAATTTTTATATTTGGAGACCTCATTACTTTTCAAATATAGAAAAGAACTGCAGAAGAAGTGATTCAAAAACCATTTATTTCATCATGCATTTAGCTCTTGATATTACCAAATAGAAAAATAAAACATTTTATAACAAAAGTTTTTAGAATTCAAGCTAATCGAAATCTATGTTTCTTTCATGGATCCAACATTGTGAAGCTATTTCCTCAATTTAAATATCAATGTTATAGCTTTCATCGCAGTTGAGATCCCATAATTTATATCTGGCATAAATTATAATTGCAAGGACTTGAATGTCTAGCAATTTCAAACAGAAGATTTCATAATAAATTAATTCTGTTATTTACATATTTTCAGAGAAGCATACCTATATACCTATTATTTTATTATTATATTCGTGATTCTGATTAATGAAACTAATTACGATTGAAATTTTTTTCAATGAATTAGGGAATTTCTCTTAGGGAAACATTGTTAATTATATTAAAAAAACACTTGACTAGTTTCACAAAAATTATATTGAATTTATTGCTTGACAATTGTCCCAAAAATTGAGCTTAAGTTCAGTTTTCGAAAATTAATTTAGTTTTCGGGGGTAGCACTCGAAACAATTGTCAAACAATTGAGTCAAAAAAATTCTTCCAAACCATGCTATTTGTTCTTCATTCAATATATTAAACTATCTCTCGCAGTTGACCGATGAAAGCAAAGTACAAATGAAAAAAAGAAATTTTGATATTGATACATACAAGTAGAACCTCATTTCCTGAAGGAAATATTAAAATCCTCACGACTTTATTCAATTTTGATTATGAAACTGTACAAACGGACTTTCAATTGTTTAACGCTAGTCGTTCCTCTCCTGAAGTTGCCGAAGCAATCATCTCACATAACATAAGTATCTACTGAAAAAAATCCCCTTTTGGGTTATCCCAGGTGAGCTGTATGCCTACATCAAAATCTGTCAGATCAGTACTAGATTTAAGTTTTGAATACGAAAGAAAATACCCACGAATTCGTACAATAAGCACCTTCACACAATGAAACATCGTATCGATACAGATACGGAGGACAAATGAAATTTGATTTTGTCTGTTTTCTTATAATCACTCCAGGTAGATCTACCCGCTTTTATGCTTTTGTATTCGTCGCTGCTCCAATATTCAGATGGAACTGGATCTGAATGAAAATATTTGATCGAGGAATATCTACGAATGCAGTCAGGACAACGACAGAAACGGATTAAGGATATTTTATTTCGACAAAGAATATAATGTGATAAAAGGTATTTGAAAGATGATAAGTATTTGAAAGTAAGGGGTTTAAATACTGATTGTAATGATAGAAACTGAAATCTATAGTTGAATGGTATGACTTCATTAGTTATTTCAGTTATTGTACAACAGGTAAATTCTAGATGTTTCTGGAAGAAGGAATGATTTTTAGAATAGAAAATGAAATATGTAGACAAAAATGAATTGATTTTTCCAAGTATTGTAACTGCTTAAATAAAACACAATTATGCACAAAATGGATGTGATCTTAAAGTAAGTTTACTATGTATATGCCAATAACGTTGTGTGAATGATGTTTTTTCAAGAGTTCCATTGAAAGAATTGAAATTGAGGTTAACATGAGGAGTATTTCTATTTATGAGGATTAATTAATGCCGATTTATAAATAACACAGAAAAGTCTTGGAAATTTCGTTTTTAGGAGTACTAGATTGACTTCTTTATAATACCTAATTTTTCGAATTAGTTTAGTTATAAAAACTTCTGAAAAATATGAGTGACACGTATTTTTTAAATTTCCACCAAGCGTATTACCTACTGTTTTCGAGAAGAAATATGACTTCACACCTCTTGACACTTTTGAACATGTGTTTCAACTCAACTCAATGAACTGAATAATAAGTATTTGAAAGTAAGTGGTTTGAATACTGATTGTAATGATACAAACTGAAATCTATAGTTGAATGGTATGAATTCATTACTTATTTTAGTTATTGTACAGCATGTATAATCTAGATGTTTCTGGAAGAAGGAATGATTATTAGAATAGAGAATGAAATCTGTAGACAAATGAAATGAATTGGTTTTTTCAAATATTGTAACTGCTTAAATAAAACACAATTATTCACAAAATCGATGTGATCTTAAAGTAAGTTTACTAAGAAGGAATGATTATTAGAATAGAAACTGAATCTTTGATTGGTTTTTTCAAGTATTGTAACTGTTTAAAAAAACACAATTATTCACAAAATCGTTGTGATGTAAGAATGTATTTTTTTGAAAATATTTTTTTAAAAGTTCCATTGAAGGAATTGAAATTGAAGTTAACATTGAGGTTAACTATTTATTGGGGATTAGTTAATGCCGATTTATAAATAACGCCAGCAGAAAAGTTTTGGATATGTCGTTTTGAGGATTACTAAATGGACTTCTATATAATACCCAAATTTTCGAAATAATTTAAAAGAGTTAATTTTTGCCAATTTTACAATTCAGTTCGAAAAAAATTTTTTTTGCGCGAAAATTGAGGTATTTTCGAAGTATTAAAAAACACTTGTCCAGTGTTTTTCATTTGATAAAGAGATGATCATGATTTTTTCGGTACTATTACTTTATTACATTCTTTATAAATTTGTGCAATACATCTATGCAAAATATGGGAAAATAGGAAATAATGATAATCTTAATTTTTCGTTCGTAAAAATACAAAAGACATGTGATTAGAAGAGAGTACCTAATTATAGATGCAGATGGAACCATAATAAAGGAGAGCAAGAGCCGAAAGCATCTCAATATTATATAAAATTTTTATTAATAATTATTACCACAAAAATATTTCTGAAATTTTTTCCTATTACGTCCCTGTATTCGAAGCATTATTGAATTTCATTTGATTCGAGATTTTTGATGTAGCGTTCACAAAGAAGCATTTTGTGACAGTAAATACTATGGCGATTTGTTTCCGATACTGAATAGCAAATTCGATTTTGAAATTGAAAAATGTTTGCAGAATGGAATGAGAGAGCATAAAGGACGGCTAACAATAGAAATCCATAAAAGTCACAGATTAATATAACTAGCGACAAAAAGGGTTTGTTCCATATTCTGAATAAATTTCTACTTTGAATCAAATTGAAAACATTCGGTCATGCAAAATTTTAATTTTTCCTTTTGAAAATACGAACAATTCCACTTGGATAGTTTTTAATGCTGTTATTTATTTGGTTGTGAATTTTGTAAAATCAGTTCGATAAAACGAGAATCAATCGTGCAATTGTACTTTTTGATTGATTAATCAAATCAATGAGAATTGAAATAATGAAGGAATCTTTCATCCTTTTGGCGAGTTCAGTTGAAGAAATGTTATCTAAATTATTACTTGTTGAACTAATAAGGATCGATTATGTATTGTTTACTTTTATGTTAATCTTTATATTAATTGCATTCAATTCATTATATAGGATGTTGGTAATTATCTGGATAGACCAAATAGCCTCAATTTTCATGAAATGAAACTTGATTATTTTATATTGAAAAAATGAATATGGACTACCATATATTGATATGGAATTTTTAATAGGAAAAACAACTGGTGTTTGAAAAACTAAATATCAAGAGTTCATATTCGTTTATTTTCTTTGAATAAGCAAGTTCAATATTTTTTATAAGAATTCATTATTCAGGTCAGACTTGTAATCGCTCGTTTCTATAGAATTATTATAACTTGCTCATTTTGTGCTAAAAAAAATGAACTAAGAACTTGAACTGCTAATACCATTGATTTATTGCTAGATTGGCTCTGCCGTCTTGTGATAAACAAAGAATATGAACTCGTTTTTTAAATTGAGGTAACAGTTAATATAAATGTCATGAAAATTGAAGGCGGTGGGTCTATCTAGATGTTTATCAAGCATGAACCCAAATATATTTTCTTTCTCCAATGTGCTACCACTGTGAACAAACTCTGTACTTAACAGAAGAATAATTTTAAATCCTTATTATTTGCGCATTAACAGCAGGAAAGTATAAACAACAAAAGAAGGATAGTTTTGTACACGTTTATAATTTATGACCCATTCTATTTTCAGGCAAAACCCTTTCCAAGATGGATATTCCATCTTAAATCACAATTTTGCAATACTGCATAGGCAAGTGTTGAAAGTTTTAGAAAGCCTTGGTTGCAAGTCATAGAAATGTCTCTCGTGTTTTGAGAAGGGCCTTATTGTTAGTGTAGATCCAAATAAATATTTACATCCTAACAGCAGGTGCTAATTTTCTACTTCTTTGTATTGAAAGAAACTTTTAATTCTAATCCATACTTAGGTAATAAATATTGATTTGACAATAATCTTCTCTAAACATTTTTATTTTCACTAATCTATTGGGCCGATATTTGGTGAAAATTTAACAACATAATTTGAATAAAACTATTGTGATTTATATAGCTAACAAAGTATCTGCAGTAGATTCCGTTAGGAAGAATTTGGTATGTTCTTTCATAAGATGCGCTCGTGTATTTATCTTCCATTTTACCATACGAAGTCTTATGTCTAATGATACTTCTCTTCGACATAGGCATCTCTGAAATTTGATAAATGTAGTTCTTGCCATCGCCGTCCGTATTTTTATTTCTATATCGCTATCCAATTTGTCATTAATGTTACAACCAAGGTATTTAAATTTATTGACCCTTTCTATAGGTTTATCCTCAATCATTATTTGGGACTGATTATGCTGTTCTCCGCTGATGATCATGAATTTTGTCTTTTCGGTGTTGATTTTGAGTCCATACGTGTATTTATATTGGTAGGTAAAACTTATATCTTAAGATTCTGTACAAACGTTGGATAAAACTTATATCTTAAGATTCTGTACAAACATTGGATATATAATCAAAGTACATATTTTTTTATTGTGTACAAAAAATATGTATTTTCAACAAAAATATACTAATTTTTAGAGGTAAAAACATTTTTAATATGATAATAATACTGCAGTTTGAATGCTAATTCTTTTTTTAAATTATGCCTGATTGAATGTTGGATTTACAGTTTAACGTATATCCCGAATAGACCAAGAACACAGCGGTAATCGAACCCATCAAGACCGGTAAACCGAAAGCGTTATTGGTCAAGTCAACGAAATTTTATTTACGAAATATTTACATGGGAGTGTCTATACTGACATATGTATTATCTCAAACTAGATTAGTCTAATATTTATTTAATTTGGCATTATACTAATCATTGATTGCTATCTGTTGGTTTTCATACTAAAATACAAGTACCTTTTTCTTAATAAAAATTATGATTTGTTTCAACTCACTAATTATTTATACTCCTAATTGAAATAGTGGAATAAAAATTTTGTTTTGTGATATTTAAAGATTTACATTTCACTAGTTAGTTATTAAATTAAATTACGATTGTTCCCCATGAGGAGAGCGATTGAACTTGAATTCATAATTATTAGAACTTTTGCACAAACTTTACATGTGTGATTTTATAGCGGCATTCAGTGCGATCTTCGAGATTTTTTATATTGATCTGTTGTAGATCCTTTTGGACCTCTTTTAGCCACTCTGTTCCGCATTTACTATTCATATTTATATCGAGTAGTTTCTTCTTCGGTATTCTGGATTGTTTCATTCTGTAGGCATGTGCATAGAACTTTACTCGTCGTTTTCTGACTTCTTCCGTTATCGTATTTGTCTTTTGATACAGTTCATTCTGAGGTCTTTTCATCCAAATAACGTTTCTAGTGATTGGCCCGTAAATCTTTCTGAGAATTTTTCGTTCTTGTTTTTCTATTTCTCTAATTCTTGAATGACCGTCAATAACCATTGTTTCAGATGCGTAGATTGCTTCTGGAAGAATCGTTGTATTATAATGCCTCAAATTGGCGCCTCTCGAAATGCACCTTTTGTTATAGTGAGCTCATGTTAGTTTGTAGGCCCTTTGAAGCTTGGTAATTCTTTGTTCATTAGTGATTCGTTTTAAATCTGAGGACTGTATTACTTCCCCGAGGTATTTAAAATGGACGACTTTCAGAATTTCACCATGTTTTGTGATAAGAGAAGATTTATTTTTTGGTTTTCTTTCCATGCATTTGGATTTGTCATAAGAAATTTGTATATATATATATATATATATATATATATATATATATATATATATATATATTTATATTTAAATTATGACATTATTATCGGCATATCCCGCAAAATGATAGCAGCCGTTGACAAGTGTTTCGATCTTATTGAGTTCTAGTTTTGTTTCTTGATTTTTCTTTTTGTGTTTACACACCAAAGTTCAAGTACAACTAGAACTTGACTACGCCGTTCTGAGGAGATCCAATAAGATCGAAACACGTGTCAACAGCTGCTACCAATCTGCGAGATATGCCGATAATTTTAATTTGAATTTGAATTTTTCCGCATCAAATATTATATATATATATATATATATATATATATATATATATATATATATATATATATATATATATATATATATATATATTACGAAAATATGAAAAAAATAAAATGAAATGTATTTGATTCAAATTTTGAATAGTAAATATATTCAATAAGAGATTAAAAAGTAGCTACCTAGAAACTCAAGTAATTACTGAGTTAATAAGTTAATTATTGATAATTAATAGTTAAAACTTAAATTATTCTATTGGATAGATTCAGCCGTTACTTTGTGATAATGCATACAATTATAAAAAAGAATACTGTTTCTTATGAAATGAAGTTTTCAAAAAATTATTATGGTTCACCAAATTCCAATAAATCGCAAAGGAACAAAACATATTTCCAAAATTATATCAACCTAGCATTCAAACTTTCGCAAAAATATCTCAATGGTTTTTTCATGTTCAGATGAAATTACACCGAATTAAAAATCTGCGCTTTATAAATTTAGTTATAATCAGTGCAAAATAGCTGTGACATTGTTCAAACCATGTCGTTAGAAGGATATCAACAGTTGAATGAAGTTCCGCCTTTTACAGCATTATCAAGAATGCTGTCGAAAGAAAACTAGTCGAATAAAGAATTGTTCAGTCAGTGATTTTAGACAAGTTTTTAGGCTAATTAAGAGACCTCGAATTTTGCCAAATATGACATTCTATCACAGAGTAGATTCATCGTCCATTGAATTTATGAATATCAACAGTTCTTTAGGCTCAACAAAGAGACCTCGAATTTTGCCAAAACACATTCCAGACACAGGTTATACTTTTCTAGAATATACTACATACAGCTTCAAGAGGTAAAAAACTTCACCGTGGGTTATGAAATGCTAAGAAGGCGAAAAACGATGCAAACTCTATTGTTGTTCAACTCTGTACTTATATTCAAACAATCCCAATTTCGTTATTTATGTGCTTGAAAATGTAGTAATACTACGAAACTGCAAAATAATAAATATAGTGATGAAAACAAAGTGTATTTTTCTCTATAATATATTGATTAATGTGTATTATTAATAGTAATTATTGTATTTTGATTATTTCCGTGATTTCTTAATTCTCCTTATTGTTTGATTAATTCACACTTTTTTATTACCAATTCGTTTTTTGTTTAATTATTCTATGATATGTTGTTACATTATGTGTTTTATTATATAGGCATTTATCTACTCATTTATTATTAAATTAAATTGAACACTTGACTCAATGTTTCACGATTATAATTAACAATATCAAATAGTCAACATGTATTAGACAACAATATAAATAGAAACATGTTGACTATTTGTTATTGTTAAATATAATCGTGAAACATTAAGCAAAGTGTTTAATTTAATTTTATATTTAATTATGTTCCATCAAGAGTTAAGCGAGAATTCAATCTCAGTTATTCATTTATTTACTTAACATACACTGTTTCTCAGGACAGATCTCTTTTACAAAATAAAAAAAATTGCATAAAATTAATCAGGAGTTTCTGATATGAAATCACAACTAATAAAATGAAATACAATTATAAAATGTTTCGCTTCGAGCCGGATAGGCATAAGTAGGTATGTGTATTTGTTGAATTTATCATTATGTTTATTTATTTTATTCTTTAAGTATTGATGAATTTCACATCTAAACGTTTGACATGTATAATTTCCTGGTATTCCTACTGAGAAAATATTATTTGAGTATAAGTAATTATTAAGTTTCTCCAGGTAACAGCCGCATTAACACCTTAAAATGTTAAAAATAACCGTGAACAATAGATTAAATTAGTGAAGTATTCTTGTAATTATAAAATGAAGAATACCTGAAATGACTTCCGGAATCCTCAAAGAAAATTAATCTATTCAAACCTCTTTTTACGACTTCTCTTTGAATTATCCGTCCCAGTGTATATAATTCTAATAATTTCATCGGAATGCCATGCATTTCCAAGTGCCTTGACAGGTAAGCAAGCGACGGGGTGCCACCATTTTGACCGCGGGGCTTCACACCTCAAGAATGAAGTCCAGATGTTATTTTACTTCTTATCCACTGCAGCCAGTTGCGGGAAGAATGAAACCATTCAAGAATGTAAACACCGCAAGCTGACCAGTTTAAATTTAGATCTACCCGCTTAGGCCCATCATGTATACCTGATGAGATCAGAAAGAAGTTGATATTGGGTCCATATTATTGCTAAATTGGATTCGGAATTCGAGGTCTTTTCATGAATATACAAATATAAAGTTACAATGGTATATCAACGGTTTCGATTGTTAAGTTGAATAGAAAATTATTTCATTTTGCCATTTTCATTTTTCGATTTGAATTTATTGAATAAGATTATCGATTTTATTTTTGTACAAATATGACATTTGAAACCTTGAATTGTTGAACAGTTAAAACAATAGGGGACGCAAAACATAAAACAGAGAATAGAAGTAATCGCACATTCAATTAATCAGAAAAACCGAATATAAATATGCTTGTCATCATATAATTTGGTCACAGAGGAACAATGAGCAATTTTATTTCCACTTAATCAGCTAATAATTAATTTGAACAAAGGTATACTCATCAGTGTTCCTCAGATTCCATTTATATATTACCGAGATTTGCACTAAAACATGTGAAACTGAAACTGCTTTTCAGTACTTCCAACTAACTCAAACGGTTTCGTTTCCATGAGTCTTCTTTCAATTTTCGTGTTGTCTAACAAATGAATCGCTTCAATGTTAACATGGTGATTAGGTCTTGCTTCATATTTAATTGCAGACTGGGTAATAGTTTACTCAACAGTGTCAATCTTCAGGTCTCTATGTAAGTCACTATTACGAACATACCAATGACGTCTGTTAAATTTCTGAGTACTTTGTTTCGGAACAGGTGGATGAGATTGGGAAAATACAGCAGAATCTCAGAAATCCGACACTTCAATAGACCGACACGTCCTATAAACCGGCACGCTTGATTTCGGCAATTTTAATTTCTCGGTTTGAAGGGACCATAGAAAATCATCAAATTTTGAAAAGTAAAGAAATATGTGATGAGCTAAAAAAGTGAGCTTTGTAGAAATATTGTAGCCAGGAATTACTACAACTATAAAAGTAAAATCAGATACAGCATTTAGTTGTTTTAATAGTTACCTGTATAATACGATCTGAAGAAAACGGCGTTTCTGTTGAAGATATAACTCTCAAAACATCATCAATTATTAATTTGTATAATACGATCTGAAGAAAACGGCGTATCTGTTGAAGATATAACTCTCCGAAACATACGAGAAAATACATTCGTGCAACGCTTTATCAATTAACGCTTTTTATAATGCAATTAGAGCTTTATTTTGAGATACCTATGTTACTATTTTGAAATCGAACGGAAGTTGAAGAGAAAATAAATACATTCATAAACGACTCTATTTAATTTATAATGAAATTTTATATAGAATCCAGTAACCCGAACATTCCAATAATCCGAAAACTTCTTGTTTTTAATTAATCCGGTTATGTGAGCCGTGTTCAAATAAATTCTGAAAATTCAAATATTCATAGTTCTGAACAATGAAATGGTAATTTAATTCAGAAAATGAGAGTCAAAACCTAAAATTTGTTTAAAATAAGAATACACTCCCAGCTGCAATAACAATTCGCCAGAGATAAATAATATTGCTATGACTCTGCTACTTGCACTACCGGTGTTTTGTTTGTGTTATTAGTTGTGTAGGGTAGCTCTCTTCAATTCTTTCGTCCATAAAGGTTTTGATTCCATGAAATTTGTTGTAATAACTAATAGAAGATATAAATACACTTTGCTATATTTGCTGAAAATTTTACAACGGACTCAATCCTTTTGGTACCTACTCAGCAAAAAAAAACATTGGTCATGTACAATTTCGATGTAAAAAAGGAGACGTTGAGTAGAGAATTATAAAAGATTAACTAACCTGCTCGTAATGCATCCATGGGCACAGAAGGGTATGGTATTGAGTATGGATAACCCTCCTTGCGTAAAGTCTTGGGTTTTCTGCGAGGTCGGTATTTGTAGTCCGGATGTTCTTTCATGTGCATCGCACGAAGTCTTTTGGCTTCGTCGATGAACGGTCGCTTTTCGTCTTCGGTGAGCAGCTTCCATTCTGCTCCTATAATAGAAGAAAATTTCAGCATATAATGTAGAGAAAAATCCGGAAAATTATAATATTGCCTTCGAGTAAAATTCATATTATCACAGAATCGAAATTGTGAATAAAATATAGGAATTGCCACATTACCGCTAAAAAAGAAATGTAATTCTTTTTGATTCCATCATTTTCTGAATGCAAAAAGTTTCATTGAATATCAAACGAAAATTTATGTATGAAAATAGATGTTGAAAGGGTAAACTAGAAATTATAAGAAAACAAAAACTACCTATATAATACAAAACAGAAACAAATCAGTTTCAATAAAATAAACAAAGTAATAGAGTAATTATATTTGACATTCAAGCTGATCATTTCACATATATGCGCATACATACTCGTATAAAACTAACCAAGTGCTGAATTGATTCAATTCCATGGTGCTTACTTAATTAGCATACATAACGCTTTTTCGTTACTTGACGTTCTTTGACGTCACGATAAGGATCTTTGTAAGGAAAAACGGTTTGGAGCATGAAAAATCTATCATGCCTCATTAAAGCAACTTCATGAGAAGGATAACCGATGAAAAATCTTTAAACATACACTTTTTCAGTAAATCATAGTAAGAATCATGGAGGTAAAGAACATTCTCATTCTCGAAGTGTAAAAACTAGAAAAACAAGGACTTGATGCTGACAACTTTTCAGACAATTTTTAAACTCATAGTCTATAAATAGAAAAAAATTCTTATATTTCCTCTCAAATTATTTTTATGCGTTCTGATCTCCATTTTACGAAAATTATTCGAAACATTGCAATAATTTCGGCACTTTATTCAATTATTGTTATCATTTTCTTTTCCATATTTTATTATTTGTCCATTTTCCTCCAAATTATCACTTTCATTACAGAAAAATATTATCTCATGGAGACATTCATTTTGATTCATCCACAGGTGATATATACAATTTGAACAACTTTTTTCCTAATATCAAATTGAGAATATTAAAAAGAAGAATTTATCAATTTTTATAGAAATTCGTAAAAGGACCAACGCAAGGTCTTGGATTTTATACAATATGACTATTTTGGTTTTTCCAATGTAAATCTTGGTCATTTTGTTTTTATTCATACTTATGTTCTTGAAAAAAATAGAAAAGAAGCAGGAAAATATATTCGAAACAGAATGCTACATTGAAACTAGGCTGTTGTTTCAATATCAATCTTACTTCATCCTTTATTAACTGCAAGTATTCAATGTATCTCAGTTGAAAAAAGATATTGAACTCAATGGATGTTTATGATGAATATTCCCACATTGTGGAGATAGAGACAAAATGCGAAATTTTCTATGTTTGTTTAACTAATGAGTCCTATTAATCCGTAAATTTTTTTTTTAATTTTTGAATATTAGAAAAAAAAGTAAGAGAAGCAAGGAAAACAAGAGAAAAAGGTTGAGATAAGTCTATAGATTCATCATCTCTAATACTTTATCTCGATTTCAGATAAGTGGTCAATTAGGCAATTATCAAATAAATATTTACTCGATAGAGTTTATAACGTGTTCAAGTGACATATTTGTGTTTATTATATTAAATAAAAACACTTGGCTCGGTTTCACAAAATTTATAAAAAATACTTGACAATTTTTTAGGGGTGTTACCCCATTTTCAAAGTTAAACTGCAAGTTAAAGCAATTAACACCCCGAAACAATTGTCAAATTTTTATTTCAGAGACCTCCGTAGCTTAGTGGTCAGAGTAGCAGATCGTAAACCTGAATGACCTGGGTTCGTATCCCAGTCGAAGTCGAAAACACTTAGTTGAAATTTCGATTCTCAATTTTCGATATTAAAAAATACATTTACAGTATGTTACGTACGTGCGTGGTCAGCGCGAATAATGATTGCTTATATATATATATATATATATATATATATATATATATATATATATATATATATATATATATATTGTATATATATATATATATATATATATATATATGTTGTTATTAATATTTTTAGTAATCATATTTATTCATTATGTATTTTCCTGTAGTTGGTTAGGTACCTGTTGGAAATATATGCTCATTATTATTATAAATTTTGTGAAACCAAGCAAAGTGTTTTTATTTATAATATTAAAAACTGTATCACCAAAAGTTTAGCGAACATTCAATCCACTTTATCCAGAAAAAGTAAGAAGAACTACAAAATTAAAGTATAAAATTATAACTGAGTAAAATGAATCAACTAATTAATATTGCATATATTTTATACAAATATCTTTATTTATATATAATATATGCAATATTTCTGCAGTTATTTAACTCTAATTGTTGATCACTTCCATTAGAGAATCGTTATCGTCAATACAGTTTGAAAAAGGAATGATTATATTTTATAAGAATATCAAAAATAAAGTTAACCGTATTTTTATTGAAATCCTCTTAGGCCATTTCGTGATGAAAAAACTTTCGTCTCGAACAATCTCCAATATTTCCAATAGAATCGTGAAGGCCCCAACGAAAAGCAATTTGGCAAAAAGAACTTTTCCGATTTTCCGAGCGACAGCCATTGTAGCTTAAAGCAAGATGAAGCAATCTCTTCGAAATGATGTAACTGAAGTATCTATTCAGGGAACAATGAAACCAAACAAAGCCAACTAAAGAGACAGCGCAGCCTCTTTTGTCTAACTCGCAAGTGTTTGTCGAGAATGAAAGGACATTTTGAACTGCAAATCTATAGGAAAATATAACTGATTTGGGGCTATTCTCCTGTAATATACTCGCTTCTTGTGACATTGCCTTTGTTGAATACAATTGCAGAATGGGCATTTCGAATACCGGACACAAACATCTTGTGAGAAATGTGCTCAGAATTTGTCTTTTGTTGGTAAGTCCAGGTGACACCTTTTCGGATGCTTTTATTTTTCTAGGATTTTCTAGTGGTCTTATATGAATTTAACAATTGAAATATTAATGCAGGAACAGTTAAATAATAATAATTTCTGATCTCCGGGCTATAAATTCCAACATGACATATGAAACATAAGTGATAATTCATGGAAAAATTGCTCTAGCACTAATGAAAATGAATCAAAATATTTCAATTTAAGTATAATTATTCGAAAAATATGAACTGACAACTAGAAATTTATATGCAAAATGTATGAATTCTGAATATTGGAATACTTAAACAGAATTTCAGTTTTTTCATTATAATATAATAATCATGAATTTCATGGCTCAGTAGCTGAGCGGTATAGTAATCCATAAAGCTTCCGGTTTACTGATGCTGGTGGGTTCGATTCCGATCGTGTTCTTGTGGCGTCCGAATCGACGTAAAACTGTGAGTCCAACTGTCGCACAAACATATAGTGCTTTTGAAAAAATAACTAACATACATCAAAAATTCAATAAAATTTATCGAAATAAAATGAAAATGAGATAACCCACCCAGCAATGAACCTGAAATTGAATTAAAAAATATTTTTATAGATAATTCGTATAATAATTTCATAAGCAATAATACCATATGCAATTAAACAAATGGTCATCTTTATTAAGCGGGTAACTGTTTATACTTTTATATAATTAATGCACACAAATCTTGAAATGCACGAATCTTGAGAAATTCAGAAGGGAATATAATTAATATTGAACAATTGATGATTATTTTGAATACAAATTACCCATAATGAATTTTATATTATTGAATTATAATAACTTCAATGTTCTTAATATCAGGTGGACTTATGTAAATGGTGTTTTAGTCCACATGTTGTTTTTTAGAGGTAGAGAACTTAAATTGCAATAAAACAACGATGGATCATTCGATTGACAAGAATTTTTTTTATTCGAAAGATAATCTTATGGCATTATATTTGAAATATGATTTCTGGCATATGACCGCCACGGCTGGCTCGGATGTAGTCCAATCTGGATGTCCAATTTTCGATGACTTTTTCCAACATTTGTCGCCGTATATCGGCAATAACAAGGCGAATATTGTCAAGCGTTTGTGGCTTATACGCATAGACCAATGACTTTACATAGCCCCACAGAAAGTAGTCTAGTGTTGTCAAATCACAAGATCTTGGAGGCCAATTCACAGGTCCAAAACGTGAAATTAGGCGGTCACCAAACGAGTCTTTCAATAAATCGATTGTGTCACGAGCTGTGTGACATGTTGCGCCGTCTTGTTGAAACCACAGCTCCTGGACATCATGATTGTTCAATTCAGAAATGAAAAGTTAGTAATCATGGCTCTATACCGATCACCATTGACTGTAACGTTCAGGCCATCATCGTTTTTGAAGAAGTACGGACCAATGATTCCACCAGCCCATAAAGCGCACCAAACAGTCAGTTTTTCTGGATGTAACGGTGTTTTGACATACACTTGAGGATTATCTTCACTCCAAATGAGGCAGTTTTGTTTGTTGACGTAGCCATTCAACCAGAAGTGCGCTTCATCGCTGAACAAAATTCGCTTATGAAAATCGGGAACAACGGCAATCTCGTTTTGGGCCCATTCGACGAATCTACGCCTTGCTTGATGATCGTTTGGCTTCAATTCTTGCACGAGTTGGATTTTGTAAGCACGCAAACCAAGATCCTTCCGCAAAATTTCCCATAAAGTGGATGGACACAGATCCAATTCCTGTGTACTCGATGGCGGATGGACTCATTCGGGTCTTCCTCAATGCTCTACAGTAGCAATAGCTTCTTCTGTACGCACCGTACGGCGTCTCTGGGGATGCGAGTTATCAATAAGAGTAAACGTGGTGCGAAAACGTTCCATGGTTAATCGAATTAACTGTCTGATGGACGATTTTGTCGACGATGAAATGGACGTAGTGCGCGATACGTATTCCGCACAGAACCATTATTTTCGAAATAAAATTGCACTATTTGCAAGCGTTGTTCAGGCGTGAGTCTATTCATGATAAATTGCCAAACCAAACTGAGAATAAATCACTTCTCAGCTGTTAAATCCGTCGCCATCTTCAAAAGTTATGCCAACTTAAAGTTTTATAACTCTAAAAAAACACCCGTTATATATTTTAATCATTGCGCTTTATATTGTTACTGTTTATTATTATTACACGTCATTTTCTTCTGTTAACTTTATTATTTTACTGTTGTATTCATATATAGAATTTACTGTTTTATTGTAGTTTATATTGAACACTTTTGGAAATATATCGTCTAAGATATATAGATACTTATTGAATACTAAAGAGCATCTATCTATCTTCAATAGTAGATATAATATATTAGTAGATATCATTCTCATTCTTGTATAACTGAAACTCGTCTCCGTCGCTCTGATGAAGGTCAAAAAGCTTGAAACACGTGTCGACGTCTGCTTACAAATTCTTATTCAGGTTGTTATTAATTCATATTTACAATTTACCCTATTAACTTGCAAAAATTAAATTATATATTCAATTCATCTTCAACTGGAACTTACTAATATTCGTTTTATAATATTGGTATTATTAATTATCCAGTCATATATTTATCCGAATATTTTTGGCTTTTAAATGTTATATTTTCGTGTTACACTGTTGTTATGGTGAACTGTACATTCGAATGTTGATTAACATCAGTTTTTGTACGGGTAGTATAATTCACATAATTATTATAATTATTGAACGTTTTCTGAAAGTTTCAATAAGAGTCTCAATAGTTTTTAAAATAAAATTGTGAGTAAATATAACAGATAAATAAATACAACAGATTGTTCATATAATAGGTCTCAGGAAAACAATTTATTCCCGGACAGAATTACTTTAAGGGTATATATCTGAATTATGATCATTTTACTGAAGTTACTATTGTAAGCAGCACCTTAACAAATCAAGCCATAATTAAGAATACTCAACTATTATTAATATAGCTGACGTGGATTACTACTGATAATAATAATAAATAATAATAATACATACGAGTCTTACAAGTGCCCCGTGCGTGTATTGAACATTTATTCCCAACAGATATTCATCAAATTACAGGGAAAAAATAACAAATTGTACACACATAATAATAAATAAGAAAGAATTAAAGATAAAATACAAAAAGAGAGTATAAGCGAATATATGCAACGAAATAACGAATTGTACAGCGAAAACTAAAATTAAAATATTATATATTACAAAGTCATATTTAGACAACAGAAAACTGGAAACAGAAAACTTACTAAAAGCGATACCTGTGTAAAAACTGTCCATACTTCTTGAAACAATAAACCATTTAAATAACTTCGTTTTCTAATATGTTAAGTTTTTTTTTGAAATTTATATCATGGAAAATTCAACATACAGAAAAAATTATGTTTCAGTTGATGATTTGTCGATAAGAATTTGATTTCGTGCTATAATTTCATATTGATAAAAACAACCCTTCACATAAACAAAAAATTCCACAATTCTGGGTAGTTTAGAGGACAGTTCAAATATTGGATAAAACTTAAGACAACACAAGTCAGTAGAAGGTATAGCATGTTTTCTTTTCTAATGACGACAAAGATGACATACCCTAATTGTCAAACATATTTCACGTGTACGATAAACAAAAATTCCAGAAACCAAATAGGTAATGTGGCGCCTCAAGTCAAACAAATATTTTAGAGTATGGTCCAATTTCATCCGAAAAATAAATATAAATGAGCGCCAACCCTGCACCTCTGGGGATTCTCACCAATTAGAGAAAGGATGATAATTCCTTCATTATCCGAGACATGCTAGATTCTTTCTTCTCCAAGACGACTGCGAGTCGTCTTTTGAATAGCAGGTGGAGAAGAAGATCTTATCGAATCAATATTGCTATATTAAAAGGCGAAGGCATTCTATGAAACGAATTTGATGTGTCATTTTTCTTAAGTGTTACCTACTTGATCGTTATCCTTCAACGGCGTTTTGAACGTTTATAGGTATGTATGAGTCCTCGTTAGGTAACTCGATTCGCTGATTACTGCCTCTGATAACTAAATGAAGGTTTTGATCTTTTCAGTCTATGTTTGCGATTTTTCTTTTTACTGATATATATATATATATATATATATATATATATATATATATATATATATATATATATATATATATATATATATAGTAGAGAATTTTTTATAGATGTTTTTTCTTGACCAACCACGTGCGTATATGAAGATATGTATTATTTCATAGTGAAAAATGGGAATTGAAGTCACTTCAAAAAAGTTTTGAATTCGACTGGAATTCGAACCCAGGTCTTCAGGTCAGTGATTATTTATCATTGTTCCTTAAGGAAAAATTAATACATCTTTGAGGATGGGTAGGTGTATATTTATGTATATATTTATATTTATGATATTTTTAGCAATATCTTTGTTATGCAGAAATTTTTATTTTATTTGAGGTTTTTTTGTTGATTTCGACTTTGTCAAAAATAATGAATAATTGAAAAAGCGAAACAAAAACTTGAGTAAAAACTCATGCACTTCATAATATATGTACCTTGAAATGATTGGAGTAAATGCTATATAGGTCAAACATCGCAAAATCTTGAAGAAAAAAATCAAGAATTGCAACACACAAATATGCCAAAATCCAAATCACAGCCCCACATAAACATAAAATAACTGAAAAGCACGTTTTTAATCACAACACAAAGATTTTGGCAACTAAGAAAGAAAAAAAAATGTAGAGAAATTTTAGAGATGTTGCACATTCGTCAAAATTTAGAAAATACAATAAATGAAAGAACAAATATGAAAAATTTCAATTTCATTATAACTATTTAATAAATCTCACAAATAACACTCAGGATCAATACACAACAATCATCAAACAACATCTCAAAACTCATTATTTCCTGATTTACCATCAATTTTCCGCTTATAAACTCAAAATGAATATTCAAATAAGAATTTTCTAACTATATTGAATCTCAAATATGTAAAATTTAATTTTGAAAAATATATTTCACTCATCTCAATCACCTAGTTCACCTTGAGATTTTTCAGAGGTTTTCTCATGGTGAAGCAATGCAATGTAAGAAATATTGCTCTCACTACTGAAGAGGCAAAAAAGCAAAGTTAATTTTTCAAAAAATGACGTAATCTTGATACGTAGCTATCTGTAATTTGGTCAAATTCAAAAGATATGATAGTTTTTTACAATTATTGTTCCGATGATCATTCAATTATTGCTAATTGAATGTTCATTATACGACAACAGTGTGTATTTATCGGTTAGGTCTATGAATTATCAATAGATGGCTCTCTAAGTTGATCTATCGATTCAACTCTAACATCGTTCAAATGTCAATTTGAAACGAGCAAGTTGGTTTGCTTAATTTCGATCTCGAATCTTGTTTTCGTCCATATACTTTACCGATATTATCACTTTCAAGTTTTGACAGAATCTGAGTTAGATTCTCAATCTATAAACAGGAATTTTAATCTGTGTCTGTTATATAGGAAGAATATTAATTTTAAGCAATCAACTATATTCACTTTGTATGCGTTTGTAGGTTTCTTCTCTTTTGTAGGTTATTTCTTCTTCTTAAATAGAGTTAGATTTCTGCAAGAGAAATACTCTGAGCGTATATAATATGTATGTATATGTACATCAACGTATTGATCATGTTATGTCTTTTAGCAACTATTTAACCCATTACTGGTGATACGTCAGGATATAATAATCCCTACCCAATGCAAGCTGTATTTTTTATTACAAATATCTTCGGACATTATTTTCGGATCACGGATTAGCCAGACTTGCATAGAAGATAGAAGTGCATAGCAATCTTGCATGTCAACTGATGCTACTGTCCTTTGTTGAACATCAATATCGATAAAATAAATACACGTAATCATTTGATTAATCTCATTTCACCCCCTCCCTTGTGCTCTTTCGCGATTTTGTGTGACGCTTCTGCATTTTGAACTTCAACGTGATCAATGACAACTAACGAGAACAGGACGGCATACACAAAACTCGGAGATATCTATGATAAATTGTTACATTTAATTGAATATAACAAATTAATAAGAATCATTATTTGTCATAATAATAATTTTAATAATAATACATTTATTCCCATACATATACATTGATTCACAGGGAAAAAATAGCAAACTGTACACAAATAATTATCAATAAGAAACTGAAGAAAAAAAACGAAAAAAAAGGGTATATGCAAATATATAGAACGAAAATGGAATTAAAATGAATTTAAATAATAATAAAAGATAACTAAATGGAACATCTAAAAATAACATATTATCTATAACAAAGTCACACGTGGTCAACCGAAGTTAATGAAATGTAGAAGATGAAGTCAAGGAAAATAAAATTGAAATCAATTGCAAGTTATATAAAGTAACAAAATGAAACAAAACTAAAATTAAAATAATTAATTTAATAATATTTATTACATATTAATAATAAATATTATTGAAATATTAATTAATAATTATTAATTAATAATTAATCAATAAATATTAAGTAATTAATATTTATCAATATTGATTTAATAATTATTATTACAATATATAATATTCTTCACCTACATTACCTTCATCTTCATACATAATAAAAATTCGATAGAAATTGTAATTAATCTGCTTTGTATGAAGGTTATACTCATTGAACTCACTGAAGTTTGATTGAGATTCACCGGTTGAATTCTTTCTCACCTGGTTTCCTCAAATATCTTCAATCGAAGAAGGATTCATTTACGGTGTTTAGAAGGGGTTCATTGCTCCGCTATTATGTAATTGTAGGTGATTGGTTTGAACATAGAGATTCGTGTTCGAGATGCATGTTTCTGTGTTCAATATATCAGTAGTGACATTTTGTAGCATGCATATGCATTTACTGGCTACATATGAGATATACACGACATTGAACATTGGAAAGGTGGGACAGAAAGTGTCATATGAAACCAAAATTTCATTGGTTAGATAATCTTCTCCCCAGTAATTACGTAATACATTATGTAATTATCACTGGAATTATTGAAGGCCTATCGATTGAGCAACACAATCACCTTTTGCTGATTGCCATAATGCTCCAAGATGAGCCAGTGGGAAGAGCATTAAATTTATCTTGGAACGTTAATGAAATTCAGGCAGTGAACAAAAGGACCCCATCATGGCTTGTAATTAATTCTTATCTCGCTCCAGAAGGCAGTTACAAAGAGGGTACAGTAGTCCCATACAAAGTTCTAGACACAAAATGACAAAACATAGAACAAAAAGCCAGTGTAATGTAATACAGCGCTTCTATTGGACGATCCGATCGCTTGTTCCATTGTTGCCGCCAATGGTGATGGAACAGGTGCAAGCATCCGCAACAATGAGGCAACGTCTCGATGTTTCTAAGGAAACAAACGAATCTGAAGTTGGATTTTATCTCCACAGCGAGTGGCTCGATCTTGGAAGGGGAGAAATGCGAGAATGTCAAAGTTGCCAAAGTGTTCATTTTCCGTGGAAATTTAATTTCACCATATAGTTTTCTGAATTTGAAGATGCTTCCTCTCTCTCTCTCTCTCTCTGTATATATATATATATAATTCGTTTAGTTTTCTTGTGCTTTGCTTAATAACATACAGTGGCAAGTGAAGGTTTACTCTATAAAAAGGATTGAGAACACAATTAGTTTTTTAAAATTGATGTGAATTGTAATTTTTGAATTTATTCGACTTTGACCTATGTTTTTGAAATTACATTGCCATTTTTGTAATACTTAATTGATTTTTGAGTTGAATGAATTAATAATTAATATAAATAATACTTAATAATTATTATTATTATTTTTAAGATATATTTTATATGTTTATATATATTTTGTGCTAATGGCACTGAATGAATTAATTAAGAAAATGAATACTAGAACATTCATTCGAAAAATTCGAAATAATTAAAAGAATGTTATAGTAGAACTAACTATGTGAACGTGTACGATGTTATGCTAATTTTCGGAACTTAACATGTGAAGTCAATCAAAACAAAATGAAATGTCCCATTTCATCACTCTATAAACCTATAATTTGAATAAAACCTATTTTCAAAATTAATTCCCTTTTTCCAACAAAACTTCCTACTTCACATATTTGCTCATGAAGATTTATTTGTTTCTAGTCTTTGAGGATTATTCTTTAATTCTCTTCAATTCTTTAATTAATCTTTAATTCTTTTCAATCAATCTTTTTGAGCTTCTTCAGTTGGCAAGTCCGAATCCGTGCTTCTAGTATGCAAGTAGGAGATTTTTAACAGTGGGGAGAGCAAACTAAAGCAGTCTCAATCTTTGTCTCACTATTGTTAACGATGGCTAAACAAAAGCTACACACATTCGTTACTTGATCAATAATAATGAAATTTATGGCTCGTGAAGAAATTATATTGATAGAAACTTCCCAGAATTGACTTTAGGGTTTGTTTGTACCTAGTGGAGAGTTTGCGGCGACAACCTACTAAGGGATGCATCAAGCAATAGATTTGTCGAATAAGAAGAGAAGCAGAAAAAGAAAAGTTAACTGCGCATGCGCGAGACGCAACCTTAGAAGAAGGCCACAGGATATCGCCACACTTCGCCAAGCAGTTAATCGCTGTCTCCTTTGGAAATTAATAGTGCACTTCAAATATATAAAATTGTAAAGAGTTATTTAAATAAAGTTGTTCATACTGAACGGAATTCGACCTAACACCAACCCTCAACAAACTCAAGAAAATATGAGAACACATTGAAGATGAGCGACATGATGTCTGAACTAGCACAGGTGTTACAGGCCAACATACCCGTCCTGTTAGCTGCTCCAAACACTATGGATGACATGTACCAATTGCTCAAAACTTTAGGATAACATATAGGAGCTATAAACACAAATGATCTGCAGTTTCCTACACGATTAGCTCCACACACTTTGATTGAAAATCGGAAGTTGAAACGTTGATTGGAGACCTGTTTGATGCTTACAACAAGGTTTCCTGAAGAAAATGAAGCGTTTTTGAGTTGGACATTCTAATGATAAATCTTAGGTCCACCTTTCCACCACTGAATCCAAACAAGCTATTAAATGAAATGTTTTGGTGAGGTATCCTTACTGAATGCTTATCTGACAGCTGGCAAAATCCTAGAAACGGTTTTTCGGCCGGTAAAGCATTTATTCATTCTTTTGGTGCATTAAAATATTTAATGCTAGCCTCTGCTATTAGTGGGAAATGCATTTTTTCCTCACGCAAACTTTCTCTATGTTCACTGCAAAGATTCTTGTTTACATACCTCGATTCAATTCGAGCATGCAACTAAAAACACCAAACATCAGCATGATTCAATTCATCTGTAGTTATTGTTAAAATTTATTTAGACATTTTGGGATCGTCCGATTGAAAACTCATTGCACAGATGTATAGAATAAAGTAGCTTATGAATTTTAAACATTTTCAAATACCTGCCTTTCCATATGAATAGGTTCACCATACGCGAATCCTGTGGTTGTCACTTTTCATATGGATGTCTACCCTAAATAGCAATATAAAGCCATATAGGTATCATAACACATTGTGCTCGACTGTTTATATAGCGGGGATGGTATACATTATTCATATTCATATTCAGATCAACTAGGAAGGCTATGATCGACAAGTGACAGTGAACAGCTGCTGTTTCACGGGGTCTTGGGCGTTTCAGTGTTTAGATATGCACTTCAAGTCTTTTTATTGCAATATTCGTGTATGAATAGCCTATTCGTTATGATATTTTTTCATCCTGCCATAATTGTGAACTGTTTATTTTTATTGAGAATTTTGTGTAAGGAAATATTTTCGAATGATCATTTCGTTGAAATATGTTCTCTTGAAAATTTATTTATTGGAAATCAAAGATTCAAAATCAATGACTTTTCGATGAAAATTGATACAATTGGATTTTCCCTATTCAAATATTTGGTTTTATTAGTGAAAAAAATGATTGAATACATTGAAGGATTCATTCATTGAAAATATGTTCAGAACTTTTGATACATTATTCAGTTGTGAAACTCTTGATGCTGAACTGAGAGTCACAGGTATACGAGGGTGGGGTGAAAAGTTTCCGGCCTGGCCAAGAGATAGCTCAACTAGTCATAGAACATACCAGATATGTTCTATGACTAACTTGGAATGAGGACCATAGAATACACTGATATTTAACAAAAAAAAAATTTATATATTGTTTTATTATGGATATTAATTTTCTCCAAGTATCGGCCTCATCAACTATCAACATGTCAGCGAACGTGTGCAAAATATTTTGAACAAACATTTGAGCATGGAAAAGCTGTGAGCAAGATGGTTGTCGCATTCGCTTGTCCAAAAACTGATTAAAAAAAATATTTCTACCGAAAATTTGGCGCTGTATAGGCGTAATCCAAACGAAATTTTGCGTCGAACCATAACTGTTGATGAGACTTGGGTTCACCACTATACTAATGAAAATAAAGAACAGCTATATGTCAATACAGTGGTTTGGAAAGGGGGAACCAACTCCAAAGAAAGCAAAAACAATTTTATCGACAAACAAGGTTGTGGCTACTGTTTTTTGGGATGCGAGAGGAATTAAATAGGTAGATTGATTATCTTGCAAAGGGTAAGACTATCACTGGTCAATACTACGCAGACTTATTGCTACGTTTGGAGGACGAGGTGGAAATTAAACGACCTCATTTCGCGAAGAAAATATTTTTGTTTCATCACGATAATTCACCAGCGCCTTCGTTGTTTGTTGCCATGTCTAAAATCCACGAATTGAAGTTTGAATTGATGCCGCATCCTCCTTACTCTACAGACTAAGCCCCAGCGAGTGTTACCTCTTTTCAAACCTCAAAAAATGTCTTGGCGGTAAAAGATTTGAGAGGAACGAAAGTTATCTAAGCTATAAATCAATATTTTGAGGAGCTTGACGAATCTACGTTTAAAGCTGGTGTAACTAAATAAGAACACCTTTATGAGAAATGTATCAGTGTTGAAGGAGATTATGTTGATAACTAAAGCAAAAAATTTGAAGACATCGTTTTTCTTGGTCAGGCCGGAAACTTTTCACCACACCCTCGTATGTCTGACATATTTTAGTGAAATCTTGAAGAAGTTTAAATTAGATTATACGGAACTGTTTGATTTTTTATTCCATCGTTAAAGTGCTCATACACTTGCTATGAAAATGAACTTATAATTCTTTGAATATTCTAAAAGAAGGTTTCACATAATCTTGTAGGATCTATTTACACAAAATTCGTCAAGAACCGACTGAAATCAGACAATGAATTGTCGGCTGTGTTGTTAAAAGATCGTTATAATTAGAATTAAGTGTTCATATTTCTTTCGGAGAAAAATAGATACACTGGGAAATTTCACATCTTCAATTTATAGCTCTAATTGATTGTAATGGCCACATTAAAAACATTTTTACATTTTATTGAGAACAGTTCAGAAAATGTGGAAACCCTTTTAGCAGGTTTCATGAAATTAATGTTAATGCATAATTTATAACTTTATTACAGGTCACCATACATTATATACCAAAAAAATTAAATTTTAGATCGACTCTCAATTGTAAAATGATTTCAGAAGAAGTTTTTTACTTTTCTCCTAATTATGTTATAATCTTATAATCTGATATTTTTTTGGAGAACAGATTAATTTCTAGAACAGACGACCCAGGCCCATCAATCAATGACATATTAAATCATAACAGCCATTGGATAATTATCTAAACTCCATGAGTGTCGAACATTCAATGGTGAATATGTTTTTCTTTTTCCTGAATTAGCTAATATTCAATTTCCATACCTACTGTACAATGTCAAAAATAATGAGGGGAAGGAGGGTGTATGTGACGATTACATGGTGCTTTCGAAATGCAACTGCGCGCAATATTAACGGAAATAATATGATGTCATCGAGTACCATGGTAGAGCAATTCTGGTATAGAATCTACAAAAATGGGTGAACGAACAGAGAAGAATATTATGGCTATGTAGAGATGAAAAACAAAGTGCGTAGAACGGGATTTTATACCTTAAGTAGCTGTAAAACTCGGTAACATGTCAAAGAAACCTGCTATCGCAACTTCAACAAAACTACAATTACTTATGCATCAGGTAGAAGAGAAAAACATAATTTTTTTTTCTACATCTTCTGGTTGCAAATGAGAATGCAAAAAGCCATTATGTGTACAAAGTTATTATTCAAATAATATATATTTGACAAAATTTTCAGTTCATTCCAGTAAGTTTGAGTCATGGGAACGTTTGAAATATAAATCAAAATTAGTAACAAAAATTTTCTCACTTCATTATTACATGAATTTTACGCGAAGGATCAAATGACCTCTTGCCGTCCTTCTGGGTAGACGATTTTCACGCCTTTTTAGTGTTAAAATAAGTAGCTATTGAAATTCAGGATCTATATCTAAGTTGCCACTCACCTAACCGTTTTGAGATCTCTGAATTATGCATTTTTGGGTTCTCTTGAGCAATTTTTCTTCTTTGAAGTCTTGACCAAACCATAAAGGCATTCATTGGTCGTTTGATGTGATCATCTTGTTTCTTCGCAGATTGTCCCGCTTGCAAACCTTGAGGACTACCGAAAGCGGCTCCACCTAGTGAAGCCATCCGCGATAAACCTTCGGCTGCGCTGAACCCACCTTCGCACATGGGGCCAACGGATCTGAAATAACACATGCTATGAAAATTATCCATTTAGATAAAGTATTGCGGAAAAACTATCGCACTAGGGGATTAGTACCATGCGGAAATCCATATAGATATTTTAAAATTTTGTTGAATATCTTGAATAATACGTATGACGCGATTTTCGAAGTACAACGTCTTCTTCAGATGCTCAATCAACACTGATGTTAATAATAATAATAAGTTCTTTATTCTCAATTGGTATAACACCCAATTACAGAAAATAATAACAATGTTAAATACATATCTAAATAATGAGAAAAAAGCTTTGACTGAATAATTAAAAAAAGATTTAACAAAGAGCTCAATCAAATTAAAAAAAAATAGTAACTTATAACTACATTATAGCATTCAATGAAATATTACAAATAACTCAATCTAAATCAATTCATTTTAGTCAATTTTCGATGTTCACATAACTCCTGATAATAAATTCTATGGAATCAAAGTGAATGTCACAATTATTGGCAATTCTATTGAATGTAGACTCCAAAAACCAAATGGGGGATTGTATTAGGGAGTTGATCCTCGGAGTCTCTAGATGGAGTAATTTTGTATTACGATAATTTTGCCTAGGAACACGAATTTCAAAGTGGACAAGAGAGGAGGACAATCAATACTATTGTGCAGTAATTTGTACAAAAATTTGAGTGATAAAGTTTCTCTCCTGCTCTGCAATGAGATAAAACTAAATCGACTCACTAATTCTTTATGATTGACTCCTATATGTGGATAAACTTTATCTTCCCTCCAAACTAAGAATTTCAAGAACCTTCTCTGAATAGCCTCAAGATGGCTTTGATGGAAAGTGTAAATGGGATGCCAGATCGTGCTGCCATAAACCAAAGTGTTAATCAAAGTGTTCAGCGTGTCATGCGTATTGTTGAATATATGACAAAATTTAAATCTGTGTTTCATTGTAGATATATATTTGCTCCAAGTCTAGTCCTCATCAATATTTAATCCTTAATTACACATTTCTACTATTCAATGTGAAACTAATCTGTGTTAAGATTTGCCAATTCAGATGACGAATGTTTAAATGCTTATGTGACATATGCTTTGGGGTTATGAAAAGCACAATCAATGGAAGATTATGTGAAATTATTGCTAGTTAGTGAATGTAAAAGAGCTAACTTTAGCTCAGGGGCAATCAGTTCGTGACAGGTTTGGAAATACATCGGCTTTATATAAAAGTATATAGCTATCTCCATAATGTATTCAGATTCACTATAGAGATTTGTATGGCCTAAAAACTCAATAAATTAATAATTTCCCAAGAGGGGATGTAATAATAGTGTAGTTTTTCGTATTTCACACACACACACACACACACACACACATATATATATATATATATATATATATATATATATATATATATATATATATATATATCAAAATAAATTTAATATTTAGTTTTGACAAAGTTGTGATATACAACGAAACGTAAACAAAAACAAAATTTTTCATATCAAAAGAAGCCTGTTGTTGCTAAAAACATTCAATATAAATAGTCATATACCCTTTTACCCTAACGTGTCGGGTTTACATTTAATTTTCATATATAAACTTTTTCCAATCTTTTCTACTTGTTAATTATTTTGCATCTTCCCAGCATTTGCCACTCTCTTGTATTATGTTACCCAATATGGGATTCCTTGTTTGTTTTGACCTTCCTTTCCTTGTAAACTTCCATGTCCCTAGTATAGTCTCCATATTATTGATTTATTTTCCATTAGTTTTTCTTTTGTTTTTCCCTTGTTGAGTTTTGTTTTTATGTTTGTTCCGTTTTCTACTCTCATGTCCATTTTCATTGTAGTTCATTTTGCTCTTTTCTATCCTTATCTGGCTTATTCAGGTTTTTTGTAGTTTTAAATATTTTTTTGGTTCTGTCATCAATGTTTTCCGGTGTTCCCTCTCCTACGGTTCTTTTTTGACTAGTGCTAGCAGATTTTTGTTCCTCCTTGTTTTCTTCTATATTTGGTTTGTTTTTATCGGATACCGTATCATTTATTATTAATTTGTTATATTTTATTATCGCTTTGTGCCCTTTGCTCGTTGCATCTCTTGGGTGGGGTATTAATGCTCGTCTTTATTCTTGGACGTTCTTCGGGAGGTCTTCGTCGACCCATATTACAGTACCTTTAAGATGTTTGGCATTTTTCATGGTTTTTGTGTTTTCTTTTAATTGTTTTACCAATAAAGGTCTGGTTCTCTTCACTTTATATCTTCCTAATCTTCGAATTTAATCTATATCTGCTCCATTATCGACATTTACTCCGATTTTCTGCATCACCACTCCTATTTTTTCTTTTATTTCGGTTTCATTTTCCTTCTCTTCGTCAATAATTCCTTTTATTATAATATTTTTGCATATGATTGTGCATTTTAACTTTTCTATTCTATCTGCGCCTCAGAACGGCGCAGTTCAAGTTTTAGATGTTCGAACTTGGAAGCTAATTTGAAAACACAAAATTCTATGTGAAGAATCGACTTTGTTGTCTCTGTTAGAGTTCTGTTGGACTCTGTTCTGAAACTGAATAAATTTTCTGCCAATGAGGCGATATTTGATAATTGGCAGATAATGGATTCAGTTTCCAGAACAGAGTCCAACTTACAGAGACCTTTCAAGCCACAACGAAGTCAATTCTTCACGTAAAATTTTGTGTTTTGTATTTTTAATTAACTTCCAAGTTCAAACATCTAAAACTTGAACTTCGCCGTTCGGAGGAGAGCGAATAGCCCGAAACATATGTCAAAGGCTGCTACAAAAAATTGCAGGTCTATAACCGTAAGTTTCCTTTTCTATTTGTGTGTGTGTGTGTGTGTGTGTGTGTAAGTATATTATACATAAAAACATTCTTATCTTACAATCAACTTGATCCTAGATCTCCTATTTGCTTCCGCTTTAAATCATGTCATAAAATCACAAATAGACACTGCTGCTGAAGAATTCCTCTATTAGGTACGTATTGTTGTGTTCCGATAACTAAATAAGACATTAATGTTTATGCATCTCTGTAATATTTATGATCTGCCATATAATAACTTTATGTGAAATTTAACGACGATATTAAAATAGGTAAATTTGAGTTAATAACGCAGTTTTATTCTGTGCCTTGCAGTTATAATTCAGAATGGAAGTAAGGATAGGAATTGAAATAGAAGGAAATTTTTTCAAAACTAGTTTCGGTTTCATTTACCTCGGAATCAAAATTTTCAATGTTGTAAAAAAACATAAAAAAGGGATGTTCTTATATATGAACTAAAGGGTGATTTTGTAAGAGTCTTTCAGGTTGACGGCACTGGTTGGTAATGTCATCCAAAAGTCATCTGTCAAAGTGAAAAGTTTTCAGTATACTCTGCCATTTCATCATGGAAAGACTTACAAACGACAACGATTGCAAATTGTTGAAATTTACTATCAACATTCGTAAAATGTGAAAATTGTGTATCGTTTGTTACGACAATATTATGGTCGACATAATCGACCTGGTGAATCCACAATTAGTACTATTACACCCAAATTTCGCACCAAGTTCATTTTGCTGGACATTAAACCAATATATCGCATGCGTACAGTGCGTACTGAAGAGAATATTGCAGCCGTAACGTACAGTGTTAATGAGGATCGTGAAATGTCAATTCGTCGCCGTTCTCAGCAATTGGGAATGTTTTGCTCAACCACATGGTAAATTTTAAGTGTTGATTTGGGATTGTAAGCCTATAAAATTCAACTTCTGTAAGAATTGAAGCCGAATGACCTACCACAACGTCTAATTTTTGGCGAATGGGCCTTAGAACAGCTTAATGAAAATCCGCTGTTTTATCGAAAAATTGTGTTCAGCGATGAGGCTCATTTCTGGCTTAACGGATATGTAAATAAAGAAAACTGTCGCATCTGGAGTGATGAACAGCCACATGCCATACAAGAATTACCGATGCATGCTGAAAGAACGATAGTTTTGTGGTTTATGGGCTGTTGGCATCATTGGTCCATTTTTCTTCAAAGACTACCATGGAAGAAATGTTACCGTCAATGGCGATATCGAGCCATGATACGCAACTTTTTTTGTCCCCAGTTGGCCGAGTTGAACTTTGTTTACATGTGGTTTCATCAAGACGGTGCCACATGCTACACAGCTCGTGAAACAATGGACATGTAGAAGGATAAATTTGGTGAGCAGATTATCTCTCCAAATGGCCCTGTGAATTGGCCGACAAGATCATGCGATTTGAGGCCTCTGGATTATTTCTTGTGGGGTTATGTACAGTCGTTAGAGTAAGTGGACAAGCCGAACACGATTGAAGCCTCACAGGATAACATAACACGCGTAATTCGTGGGATACAGTTCCGAATGGACCATTTGATACGGAGCCGCGGACAACATTTACATGAACTTATCTTTAAAATGTAGATGGCAAAGCCCAGGTTATCAATTACAATAAAAATTTTGAATATACGATGCAAATTGATATGATACGATGCAATTGAATATACGATGCAAAAATGTTGCACAAATTGAGTGAAAAAGTAATTCTGATTGTTATTGTTGTAAAAAAGGACTACCGTAATAATTATCCGGTTTCACCGGATAAAATAGTACAAGAATACAAGAAATACAGCCGTCAGTCTACAACTACCAGAAACTCATTCATAAATATCTGTCGAATCAAACGTGTCCTTTTGGCTTGAAACTAGATTTCTGAAAGCCTTAACAAGCCTTAATTGACCTTCCAAAGCTCGTAGATCGCATCGTTTCGAAATTACAAAGCTGACCGCCTCCTCGTAGAGCAAGGGACTTCGAGGTTAAACAACCCTTGCAGGACACTTGTAGCGCCCCCTGAGGGTGAAGTGAGAAATCGCCCGCTGTGGATTTATTAAGATCTCTCGAGCCCAATTTAAACGATGACTTGTGACCCATTTGGCCAGCTTGTTATTTAATTATTCGGTAGTTTGATATCCACCCTGAAGTCCTGAAGTTGAACATGTATAAATTTGTTAAGATAAACTGTTTTTTGGAATTCTGAACGATCAATCACCATTTTTCAGATATTTTTCAAAAGTCATTGTTTTAAATATGTAAGCGAGAAATTAACAATAAAGCTTTGGAAGAGCTTTTTCAAGATAATTCCTTTTCGAAACAGATGAGCACATAATTGTTATCTAAAACCATGGTGAGCAATTGAGAATTATCTATCAAGGAGGAAATTTGACAAGCTAGATAACTACCTTCATCAAAATTATCTCTACGTCCTATACCAGATTAAAATATGCAATACTGAAATTTATCTAGGTCAAATTTGCTGTATAAAATCGTCTTTGTATCGCGAGGGTTACATATGTAAATAAGAAAAACATTGTGATGGTTCAAACAAATTGGTAATTCACAAGAGATTAACAGAAGTATAAATGAATGATGTGTGCTAAAAACTTCAAACTGAATAAACAAAAACCATCGTAATGATTTGAAAAGTGCGGAAGTAATAAGCAACAGAATGCAATACAACCCTATATTGATGAGGGAAATGATAAATATAAGAAATCAAACAGATCCGATAAATAGAAAAACGGATGTACGGAAATTGATTAATATACATAATTCCTTATTTATGTACACAAACAAAAATCCAATTGAATTATACGACGTTTCAGTTCATGAATGAATATAGAACAACAAATACCTAGACATTAAATACAATGATAACAGTAGCATGCAGTGTGGAAAGGAAGCGAGGTTAAACGATTTGATAAAGCTAAGTCAGTCAAATGTAGGAATAAAATATCAATTCTTGAAAATCTGATTGTGAAATTGAAGAAATGATCCTTACTTGAATTATTTGCTTTGGAATAGTCGCACATTATCTGGGTACTTTTTGAAAAAAATTGTCCATAAATAATGAAGAAAATTGCTTCTTGTAGAAAAACAACATTGGCTTCATTTTCCTTGAAAAGAAAATTCCAAGAATAGATATTGAATAAAGTTGTTGCAAGATGTACCTTTTAATTAAAATATTGCAGCAGAAAAGAGAAAAGTGTTCATTCTCTCAAAATACCCAAATATCGATAAATACAAATTTTTGGGAGGAAAAACTATTGGAAGAAGAAGCCATGAGAGACCAAGAAGCTACAAAAATTTGTTATAAATTGTTTACAGCAAAAGCAAATAAAATCCGAATATGGTGCTATTCAACTTTCGATAGAAAACGAAATGGGAAAGAAAAATATTTAGCCTACAATTGTGTTTGAAAGTGTGAATTCTCTTCAACCTAGTCTCCTATTCAATTCTCCTTAACCTCTAAATGCAAGAATAGAAAAGCAGGATAGACTCAAATATTATTCAGGTAAGAATTTTCCAATGACGATAGGTACTTGAAGTTTGCCTTTGGGAGGAAAAATTTTCAGATGAAAAATTGTTGGATATAAGAAGTTCTTTCATCTGCCTTCATACAGAACATATTATTTACACAGAAAAGTGTTCCATTCGAGAGCAGGCCATTCTTGTTTACTATGAACAGCATCTACCTACTAACCGATATTTTATCTCAGAAAAACATCTTTCAATATTTTCAGAAATGAGTAATCCTAGGATCTGAAAAGCTGTTAATCATTCATTGCAGAATTCTGCGTCAAGGGATTATCTAAGTGAATATGGATATTTCGGCTAGGAACCCCAAATACACAAATTCAAACCTTCTTGTGAAAAGATTTTCCAAAATAAAGAATTTACTGGTGGAGAAATCGAAAATCAAAACAGGATAAAATTCATAACAATACCTTGTATTCATGCATTCATACCATGAAGTTCAGCTAAATTTTGTCAATTTCTTAAAATATGAAACGTGAAAGTTAATATGTTCTTAGAAACCAAATCAGATGAAATTGGGTTCAATGTTTCCAAAATACAGATATCTTCAACCCCACATATTTTGTAAAGTAGTTAAAAGAAGCTTTCTGAATGCTTTTCTAGTTCTATTTTATCGAAATAATAACGAATTGCTTTAAGTTATAAATATCGTTATCTAAATGAGAATAGTAGTCGTAGTAATGAATACTGTAGTAATAAACATTGTCTTCTGAAATTATTATTTATTATTCTTATTTCTGTTCTTATTCACGATTTCAAGCCTTCCGGTTTTCACATTTCATCACTGGGGATCTTTCACTTATCCCAGATATTTTATACCAGAGGAATTGAGATAATCGGGCACCCTTTCTAACGTATCAAGCCCGTGGCGTCGGTCTCCAGGGCGGTGATCTTCTAGATGTAGAAACTTCCGATAGTCCTTTCTATGGCGAGCAGTACGAATTTCTGTAATTTCTTATAGAGATGTTCTCCGAATTCGAGAAAAGAAAAAAAAGATGCAGGATTGACTCAAATATTATCCAGGTAAGAATTTTCTAATAACTATACGTAAAGTTTGCCTTTGGGATGAAAAATGTATAGCTGAGAAATTGTTGAATATAAGTTCTTTAATCTGCCTTCATACAGAACATATTATTTACACAGAAAAGTGTTCCATTCGAGAGCAGGCCATTCTTGTTTACTATGAACAGCATCTTACCTACTAACCGATATTTTATCTCAGAAAAACATCTTTCAATATTTTCAGAAATGAGTAATCCTAGGATCTGAAAAGCTGTTATCATTCATTGCAGAATTCTTCGTCCAGGGATTATCCAGGTGGACATGGATACTTCAGCTGGGAACCCCAAATTCACAAATGTAAACCTTCTTGTGAACAGAATTTCCAAAATACAGAATTTACTGGTGGAGAAATCGAAAATCAAAACAGGATAAAATTCATAACACTTGTAAAACTTCGTGGAAGTTAAGCTATATTTTGTCAATTTCTTAAATTATGAAACGTGAAAATTAATATGTTCTTAGAAACCAAATCAGATGAAATTGGGTTCAATATTTCCAAAATACAGATATCTTCAACCCCACATATTTTGTAAAGTAGTTAAAAGAAGCTTTCTGAATGCTTTTCTAGTTCTATTTTATCGAAATAATAACGAATTGCTCTAAGTTATAAATATCGTTATCTAAATGAGAATAGTAGTCGTAGTAATGAATACTGTAGTAATAAACATTGTTTTCTGAAATTATTATTTATTATTCTCATTTCTGTTCTTATTCACGATTTCAAGCCTTCTGGCTTTCACATTTCATCACTGGGGATCTTTCACTTATCCCAGATATTTTATACCAGAGGAATTGAGATAATCGGGCACCCTTTCTAACGTATCAAGCCCGTGGCGTCGGTCTCCATGGCGGCGATCTTCTAGATGTAGAAACTTCCGATAGTCCTTGCTATGGCGAGCAGTACGAATTTCTGTAATTTCTTATAGAGATGTTCGGCGACTCCTAGTTCTCTGATAATGTTCAGGAGATTTTTTCGGGATTACACATTGAATCCGAAAATGATTGAGGACTTGTGACTACATTTATGTGTCATTGTCTCTGCAGCCGCACTTCAAGTTCAAGTCATTATTTCTGTTCTTATTATTATTTGACTATTGTGAGATACGTTTCAACAATACGATGGGTTCCGTATACTGACACACCCCTAATAATCAAATAAAAGTAGGCAAATATTGAAGAAGTCTCCATAAATATCTCTATTGTCTCCATATCAAAAATACATCCAATATTTTTATTTAAATGAAATGCAAAAGCATCGACTTCAACGTTAAACTAAATATGATAAATCCAAATGAGAATTTCGATTTATCATATTGAATCGTTTTTAAATTACCAATCTCAAGAACAAACTCGCAAATGTTGTGATATTAACCTCAAAGTTGGCCCACTTCACGCAGCTTGCTGTCCATTAGGAAATTTTGAAAAATATTGTTTCAGTTGTGTGTTATTTGTAGAATGAATACATAAAGAATAATAATTTTCTTTTAAAGAAATATCAACTTAAATAAGTATAAACTGTAAAAACCATATTTCTGGAGGAGGTTTAGACGTGGTAACAAATAGCATTTTCTGTGAAGTTTGCGAAGGTAGAAAATCTTCAAAACGATGGTTACCTTACACTAAAATTACGGATTGCAGCAAAAGCATATTTTGACTGGTATAATAATATAACTCTGAAATGTGCGACTATAATTTACGAAAATTGATTGAAATTTCCTCTATACACATATAAATGTTTCGGGCAGCGCATTCATTATCAAGAGTTGTTATACATGGATTAAAATAGATAACCCTAATTTTTATATTAATCTAATTCAATGATTAATATTTAATTCGTAATTTCGATACAGGTACTATTTCTTCACATAACAGCCTCAATAAATTTCAATATATTTCATTAGATCTATGTTTCCTTATTTGTTCCAACAATGTGATACTTCTAGTTCCTTCAGAAAGGGATAAGAAAACTTTTTTTTTATCATTTCAGCGACAACAGAATCAACGAAAGTACAAACATTGGTAAATAAGCACAAAAAAATACAATGAAATATATTGAAATAAAATTTAAGGTCGGTATTTAACTATGCTACAAAATTACTGACATAAACTGTCAGTAATTAAAAACTTAACTCAAGTGGTTTAAATAAAACAACTTGACTTAAGTTTCACTGAATATTTTATTACAAGCATATGTTTCGGGTGATTTAATTCATTATCAAGATTATACTAGTATATCAGTAATATTGTATACTCTTGATAATGGGTTAACCACCCGAAACATATGTAGAGTTTTTAATAATACATTCAGTGAATCTCAAGTCAAGTGGTTTAATTTTTAATTTATTTTAACATAATGTTTCACCAAGAGATAAGCAAAACCTCTGTGTAATTTTTTTAAAAATTACTGACTTTAAGAATGTACATATGAATGAGGTGGCTATAAACAGAGAAGATTAACGAAATTAAATTAAGCTACGGAATCAAGTTAATTTGAATAGATTTATATTTATCTGGATCTATCATTTAAGTATACAACTGAATACGACGGGATTATAATTACCATGTTTCAATTCAATTGTAACGACTTTTAACTGGTTAGTGAACTTAAATACAACTGAATAAAAACTAATATCGAATAACTTAACGATTTCTGTGGAATTCAGTGAAGAAAAATGAATTGTATTTAGTAGGTATTAGGTATATTTGTGAACAATATTACACACAGTGTCCTTTGAAAGATCAATTGACATCATACGTCACCTGTCTAATGAGGTCCTGTCTAATAATTTTCACCTTGGTCCTAAGTTCAGGCACATTCAGCGAATTATAAAATCTGTTAGATTGTTGTATCAAATAACTAGTAGTCAAATTGTTTATGACATTTAAATTTCGGTTCTTTTTCAGTTCACCAGGATGTTACAAATACAAACCTAAAGCAGGGACAACGAAAAATTAAAAATGATTAGGATACTGAAGTCAAAAATATAAATTATAATTCAACTTGCATTTTGAAACTTGGAAGTGGAGGGGGATACCACCAAGGACTTTCAACTCGCACATCACG
This sequence comes from Henosepilachna vigintioctopunctata, assembly GCA_030704895.1. Lineage (NCBI taxonomy): Eukaryota > Metazoa > Arthropoda > Insecta > Coleoptera > Coccinellidae > Henosepilachna > Henosepilachna vigintioctopunctata. The sequence goes on along the minus strand of JARQZJ010000010.1, from coordinate 719,697 downwards.
AAAAACGTTACTGAAATTGAACGATGAGCACATTTAAAATTGATAACTATCAAAAAATGTTTGAAACAAAACTAGGGTTAACTTCTTAATCAATGGCTGTCGAATGATATAATGAATGACAATTATATTCCGACAAGAAAATAAACATGACATTCGTAAAAGTAAACAGAAAACTTTAGTGAAAGAAAATAATATACAAAACCGAGAACGCAGAATCTAAACACAAAGACGAATCAGAGATGGCATCACTATTATTAATGAAAGAAGGTAGATATAAATATAAGTGAGACAATTGATTTTGACTGTATTTTTAAATTTATTGATATAGTAGCACATTTCCAACTTATCTTATGTTAATTATATTCAACTGACAAAATCATATAGAAATGCGGTGTTCTATTGAAGAATTTGAAAACACTGTCAATGAAAGATAATAAGAAATATTATCTGAGTAATATTTGTTATTACGTTCTTTAATTTATTATAGTGGTGCCATCTCTGACTTCTCTTTGTAATTAGATTTTGAAATTTCTGCGTTTTCGGTTTTGAACTTTCTCTTACCAATGTTTTCTGTTGGTTTTAACAATTGTCATATACATGTCAGGGTCTCGTAAGGTAACATTTATCATACACGAACACTCAGAGCGTAGTTTATCGTAATTTTAGTTTTTAACGTTTGCCGATATTTCTCTGTTTAATACGAATTCACTAAGTGAAGTTTTCGGAATCAATTTTATAGCTATTTATCATCTAATTTTTACCGATTCTCATTTTTTTTTTGAGTTTATAGTACATAGTTTTTGATGCGTTTATGTTATGTTGTCCATTTTTTAAAACTTGTACAATGTAAGTTGCGTTATAATTCAAAATTAATATTTTGCGTATCTTCACCACTTTGAATATCTTCAATTTTTCTTTGTGTTTGAAAACTCATTTATTTCTGACAATTCTCGATATTTCGACACTTTTTGTGTGTTCTTCAGGAGAAAAACAGGAATTAGGGATTATGCAATGTTAATAACAAAACTAACATCATTCAACAAACGTCCCTTATTTTGTTTTTACTTGTACCCTAGATATTACTGAAGTAATCAGTTTCAATGAAAATTTCATTCAGTTCAGCAATATGTATGGTACAAGTCAAAACAAAATACATGAATTATGAATAATTCATGTCTGTTGAATAATGTTAGCTGTGGTATTATCATTGCGTTAACTTGCATGAATACAGACCGGCCCTTAAATAGTGCCCGGACTTATCAATATATATATATATATATATATATATATATATATATATATATATATATATATATATATATATATATATATATATATATATACAATGCAGATGTGCGATTTAATAGCAACAATCCGGGTATTCCGGACAGTTTCATCCTGTGCAAATATGCATAAATCTTTGCAGGTCTTTTTCCGATCCCTTCACTTTATTGTATTTGTCTTTTGAGAAAATTTGTTTGAGGTCTTTTCATCCAAATTCAGTTTCTATTGATTGTCCCGTAATATATATTAGCATACCTCTAGGTACTCGTAGTCTAACAAGTTTCGATGATTTTTATGAAAATTTGATTTATTCAATTTGTTTTATAGACGTTCCTTTTTAAAGTTTTGTGTCTCAATTTGATCATCACTATGCGTCGGAAGTTGGAGATTATTCAAATAATATAATTATTAGATAAAAAGAGGTAGGTACAACCTAATTATTTCTATCACATAGATGTTTTAGTGTACTAAACTACTAAACATACAACTGCATATAAAATTTCCGAAAATTTTGAGGACTGTAAATGTGACACAGTTTCTAATGTTTGATAGATTTCGTTAGGTGAACTTTTAATATCTTCAATAACTTTAATATTATTGGAACTAACTAACACATTATATAGTATATGACGCGTCAGAACTGAATATCATTTATTTCATTCATTCAAAGTTTTCATTAATTAGTTAAATCAGTAAATACATTTTGACCTCATTAAGAGTTTCTAACATACTCACTTTTGATGAAGCAGATATCAAATAAATATTTGAAAATAATGAAAATTTATCTAAATAAAGAAGGTAGGTACTATATCCAATAAAATAGGCATCTTATTTTGAATTAAAAAAAAAGTTCTTCGCTCAACTCAGTTGTATTCAAGTATGTATTCGAGAAAACGTTTTAAATTTCAAGAGGCACAAATTGAAAAGTATCTATAGCATCCAGTATATAAATATTTTTTTATTACTGGAACTGTCCAAATTAGGTAGGCTTTTACTTTTTCTTCAAGAACATAGACTCTTGTTATAATCTTTATTAGAATAATGAAGTGACCTCTGATGATCATCTTATTAGTTACATATTATCAATTAAATGTGTTACCGACGTTGTAGGTAAGCGTCGCACACCTGACCGCTTTTTATAGTTAGCTCTATTCAAAAGAAATAATCACTTCATTATAGATATCAGTTGTCATCTTCAGTCAACGATTTAACGTGGTCTAAATATCTTTATTGCACATTCCGCAGGAACTTTAACTCAATTTTCTGCTTCTCGGCTTTCTGATAAGCTCGATAAGCATTTCCCCACTCCTTTTTCCTTCACTGGATGGATGATTCTGTCTATTGCGGTGCTCATAAATTTTCCATCTTGAGAAATTACAAGATTACGCATTGTTTGTTTTGCCTGTTGTAATTTCAGTCTTACGTAATGAAAGGTGTCCGATATCTATAACTATGCTTAATATCAAATATTTGTTCATTATAAAAGTATTTGGGCATCATTTCGAAGAACGCCTTTATATTTTATAATTATAATATTTGAATATTATTGAATTGCCTTATTGAACTATATTATTGAAAGTCTTCACAAAAAAAATCGCCATAGGTAGAGTTTCAAATGGAATTTCTTGATATTATATCTATCGACTCAACTTCTCTTATAGGTATGCATCTGGAAAAAATATCATTCATGATCGCCAAATATACCTTCCTATATACAATACCTATTGGGATTTAAGAAGAAGAAATTATTTCTATTCACACAATATAGGTACCTATATATTTGTAAGTACCCAATAGGTATAATTATACTCAAAAAGGATAATTTCTATTCACATTTGAGATACCGTTCATAATGTCCTAGATGAAGTCCTAACAATAAGTTTCCCTTGACTTGACAATGAAGGCAGATATGCCACTGTCATAAATTCGTTTAAAATTTCTCGTAAACAAATTTAAATTGTGTTGCAGATTTTCATATATTACACCAAATATTGTGTTAATTTTATGACCCTACCTTATAAAATGGCCGTTTGAGGCCTGCCTTTGTAGGTCCAGATCAATTTTGAGGCCGTATTATTTACCGATAATCACAACAAATTAACAGTCCTGTCAAATTCGCACGTCACAATTGTCTACACAAATCCTCAACAATCACAACATAAACGTCCATGCCACGTACAAGCACGAAACTCTGTATGAAGTCTCGACTTCTTCAAGGCTGTAAATGCTTGTAGGCATGCGTCGAAATTACGGAACAACCTCGACCAATGAATGCTTGAGGCGGAGCTACGTTTATTATCTATAAACGTCATGGTTTGAGGCGAATGAGCCCCGCCCCCTGATTGTTATGTTAATTTTTGTCTCTCATTCTTTTGTACAGGTGTTTCAGAATTGTAGTTTTACAAAAGGGAACACATTTTACTAAGAAGAATCGTTGCAAACTGAGGTTTTCCTTCTTTTCTTACACACGCATATACGTCAATGGGGTAGATATACAGGTTAGGTTAGATGGGTAGGTATCTCTTACAAAACTTGTTGGAGAATGTAGACTCTCAAGTGTACTTACTAAATGGTAAGTATCCTTACTTGATCATTTTAGTGTAAAGTCATTGTTGTGAGTCCTACCTACCGCTTTATTCATTTATCTTGGAGATTTTTTTGGTATGGGAACACACCCCAAAATTATAAGAGTGATGTATGTAGTACCAATTAGAAAGACGTTTAAGAATCTCAATAATGATTATCATATTAATTTATGCATCCTCATGTATGGGAATATAAAATTTACATTAGGTATTTGGAATTTTTTGAGGTTAATAGATATGCTGTGTAGTGCGAGTAGCATATATTTAAAGATGATATTTATAAAAACAATGCATGTCTTGAATTAAACCGATATTCTCAACTTATATGTTGTTATAATAGGTAGATATTGATATCAATTTCGGACATATGATGGAAAAGGCAATATGGAACAAGAACACTTTGTAACCTAATTATCTACTCATTATTTCATTTAGGCGCTAGAGTAGATAATAATTAGCTATATTGTTCAAAGTTGACATTTTTATATGATTCGATTAATCTGGTGAAAGATCATATCCATATTTCAAGGAAAGCAGAAATGAGAAAGCTTTGCTTTTTGGGTTATAGTCGTATATATTCGTACGACCATAAATAAATGATGACTAAAATTTTATTTATTTTTTTTGTTTTTTTCATATATTCAATACTGTTGGCGTTTACTTGATGTAAATCCATTATGACTGAATATACGTAAACTCGAATTCAAACACTTGAACTTATGATTTACACTTTATTCACTACATAGCATGACGCGTTTCGTCGTTACAAACGACTTCTTCAGGTGCTTACGTTATTCTGTAAATGGTGAATGTGAAAAATTCTTCACATGGTGAAGAAATTTTGTGTTAAAAATAATATAAAAACATATGATACAAAAAATTGATTCATATATTATTGCCTACATTGGAATCATCGAAATACTCTGCCACACTATAGTATGCCTTTGTTAAGAGCAGAGATTCAACTCTCCTCTTAAGCAAATGAGCTTTCAGTACTTTCAAATTCGATGGTAAATGGTTGAAAATTTTAATACTCTGATAATAGAGAGAGTGCTCAAATTTAACTGTTTTATGCATAGGAATAAGTAGTACATCCCTGTTCCTTCTTGAATACTCATGATTACTATTCAATTTAATAAACTATTCAATATCTTCCTATTTTTTTCTTCAACATATAACAAACATCATAAATATATAAACACGGTAAGGTGAGTATGTAATTATTAATGAAGGTTTACAAGATGTTCGTTGATGAATATTGAATATTAATCGAAGTATTCGCTTCTGTTTAATAAACACCCTATTTATTTCTGTAGAGCAGCCCCACAGCAGAATATTGTAATTTAGATGACTATATACACGACTGTAATACACATTCATAACACACTTTCTAGGTACGATGTTCTTAATTCTAGAGATTGCAAAAAATGAGTTACTCAATTTTTTACATAAGACCTCAATGTGTGATGTCCATCTCAAATTTCTGTCTACATAATACAATATTTAATGAATTTTATTACTATTCAATCAAATTAAACTCTTGGCTCAATGTTTCACGATTATATTTAACAATATTAAATTGTCAACATGTTTCGAGCGTGAGCTCATTTTCAAGACTCATGTTGACAAATTCAATATTTTCAAGAAACATGTTGACAAATTTATATTGTTGACTATAATCGTGAAACATTAAGCCAAGAGTTTAATTTAATTTAATATTTAATTATTTTTCATCAAGAGTTAAGCGAGAATTCAATCTCAGAATTTTATTAGGTTTTTTTTTATTTCTCAGATTGTTAAGCAAAGATCCACCTGTGTTGAAACATTTTAAATATTCATCTATCACAAAATTTATTCAACCCCAAAGCGTGTTAACAGGATCATCCTAGAATAATATACATATTCGTACTTGTATCAAGGGTATTATAAACCTATTACACTGCCAGGCGTTTAAATGATGCATAATCTCTAGCTTAATGTTTGTGCTTTATATAATATACTTAGGTATAACAAAACTGTTGGAGTTATACTAAGTGGAAATTTAGGTACCAAAGCAACTGTGAATTTATGTGGTTGGTCCTTTATATAGTATTTACATAGGTTATAAAATCAGTTATGGTTTTGTTATGTTGGTGGTTATTAACATTTTCTCTTTTATTGTGAATTGCTTGCTGATTATTGAAGTTACAAGTGGTATAATGGCAGCAGAGTATTTTGAATGTGGCATTTAGGTAACGAAGAAATAACACCCTATGACAATTTTGCGACTAAAATTCTTCAACTCTTGGTAAGCAAAACTGATGAAAATCAATCGTTATTTGTCTTATCCGCAGTATTGGTGTTGGATACTAAAGGTAATGTGTTCTGATGCATAATTGTACAGCAAGACATTTCGTAGCACAGTACACAAAATTGTTTCATAAGCTGCTGTGACTTTTAGGAATGGCCGGTTGAATCCCCAGACATAAATCTCTTGAATAATTTTGAATTGAATCGCTATGAATCACACCATTCACAAAATAGCTTGGAAGATCTTTAGACTATTCTGTGAATACAAAAAAAGCTCAGAATATATGGAGAGATTTTACAAGTTCTCTCAGCTTGTTTAGAAGAGTTTTAGTTGTTCCTTGAATAATTCTCAATTTTTAAACGAAAAACTTTTTTCAGCCTAAGCTGTACCTACTTGTGGTCATAGACAGAACAATTCTGATAGAAATATAGGTTATGTGCTCGGACCTCTTCTATTCATATTGTTTATAAACGATCTGCCTGCGAAGTTTGCCCCGGTTTTTGGTGACACTATATGCAGATGATTCATCGGTGGTCGTTTCTGGCAGGACTCCTGAAGAACTTCTGGAGGCATGTGAAAGCATCGTGAGGGAGTTTATAAGTTGGTGTCGAATGAACAATCTGATGTTGAACATTGACAAAACTGTATGTGTTCATTTTTGTCTGAAGGGCAATGAAATGTGTACCTTGGATGTTAAATATGGGGATAACACTATATCATCATCCCAATCAACAAAGTTTCTTGAAATATATGTAGACAGAAATTTGAGATGGACATCACACATTGAGGTCTTATTTAAAAAATAGAGTAGCTCATTTTTTGCAATCTCTAGAATTAAGAACATCGTACCTAAAAGCTGTGTAGAAAAAAAACGTAATAAAATTCATTAAATATTGTATTAAGTAGACAGAAATTTGAGATGGACAACACACATTGAGGTCTTTGTAAAGAATTGAGTAACTAATTTTTTGCAATCTCTAGAATTAAGAACATCGTACCTAGAAACTGTGTTATGAATGTGTATTGCAGTCTTGTATATAGTCATCTAAATTATAATTCTGCTGTGGAGCTGCTTTACAGAACTAAATAGGGTGTTTATTACACAGAAGCGAATACTTCGATTAATATTCAATATTCATCAGCGAACATCTTCTAAACCTATCTTCATTAATAATTACATACTCACCTACCGTGTTTATATATTTATAGATGTTTGTTATATGCTAAAGAAAATGAAGATAGGTTTATTAAATTGAATAGTAATCATGAGTATTCAACAAGGAACTGGGATGTACTAGTTATTCCTATGCATAAAACAGTTAAATTTGAGCACTCTTTCTATTATCAGAGTATTAAAATTTTCATCCATTTAGTGGCAGAGTATTTCGATGATTCGAATGTAGGCAATAATGTATGAATCAATTTTTTGTATTTTTTCATATGCTTTTATATTTTTTTAACACAAATGTTTTTCACCATGTGAAATTGTCTCAAATGTTTAATATTTCTGGGGTAATTCTTTTCTTTTCTTCTCAAATAAAAATGTATATTATTGTAGATATAAATTTAACCAATATTTTTGTTTGAACCAATATTTTTGCTCGAGGGCTGAATGGAAGATCAGACTCAAAACTGAATTCAGTCATTTTGAGAGCATTCTTCCTAGTTGAAATTATTGAATCCATTGAAATGAATGTAATTCTACAATGTAAAGAATGTTCCTCAATAAATTCATTTTATTATTATTATTATTATCAACATTGAGACTAATTTGCAACTCTTTTAAACGATGGGTATAGTCCATGAGATTATGTTTGCTTCTATACGTTTCAATAAACAGTCTCTACGTTTTACCTACATACTGAGAAATTGCAGAAAATTGAATCTCATATAAGACACATTAATTAGGTCATTTGAGACCTCGTAAAACACTTGATGAAAAATTGTTGAATTTGCAGTATAATTGGCAACATTACGTTAAATTCCATGAAAATGGTTTAATAATGACAATAATAAAATACTTTGTTAATCCTTGACACTAATTATGTTTACTTATTCTGAATATAACGGTTCGAACAAAATCATTGAAAATGAGCTCTTCAATGGAATGAAAGCATCCCCTTTTGTCATATCTGCTTCTGCTCCCTCTTGAAGACTACCTCTTAAAGACAATGGTACAGTTTTATTTCGAAAAAGATGAATGAGGACCGGTATTTACTTGTGTTGTGTTTTGGAAAGCATAGAACATCCCATCATAAGTATTTCAGAGAAAGTTGCCTATTTCTCATACTTCGTTAAATTCCTACGTACATAAGTCAAATAATTTCGACTTATTGACTGCATTAATTTTGAAGGATTTTATATTAAGACGATTTATTCTAATTTAATATATTTTTGGTATAACTACCATAATAGTGGTATGATTTGGGAAACATCCCCATGACGAGTATTCTAAACATGATGAGAAATATGAAAAAAGACTCTTTTAAGTTCCCATGGATAAACAGCTTAAAATAAAAATTATCTTGTATTTTTGGAAAATCCATCTATATGATCATGAGATTTAGCATGAGAATCAACCGAAGAATCTCCATCTGAGTAATAAATAACTACTTTACTGGCATTCGATGCTGATCTCAAAATGGTCACGTTGTTCTACGACTCAAGACTTCGAAGTAAATCATGTTAATTGAAACATGTAATGGCATAGAGAAGATTATTTATGGCTCTGTGGAACTTGTTGAATTGCATTGCTATAACCTATAGTAGTGTAACTTCGGGCTGTCAATCTAATATCAAGATTTCGATACAACTGTTTTATCAAACTATTGATAATGACTTAATAGACTGAAACATATTATGGCGACTGACTGTGCAATTCAGTCAGTTTTTCTGATAAAAAAACTAGTAAAGGTACCATAAAACTCGTTTTATTCAAATTGTCCTTTTGTTGTTCGATTAAAGGAATTAATGATTCAGACTAATCGTTCACTTTATGCTTAGCATCAATCTCAACTCCCAACTACTAGGCCTCTTCACTGGAGAGGATAAATTGATTACATGGCGTATGTTCTGTCCTGAAAAGAATACATTAATATCGTCATCCCTTCGCAAATATTAGATGATTAAATTCATGGAACATATTGCGGACACGCGTTCTATTAATGCAGCATCATTAAGTTTAATATTTCACAGGCAATATAAAGAATCTTCTTTTTTGTGGTGCGGCTACGCAACGATATATAAACAGATAAGGGATCTTTATATGAGATTCGTTTATTGTCATTCCTATTACCAATATGTTTTTTAACAATGGCAACAATGCGTCATATTATGTGTAGGTACGATTAATTAATACGCCTAAGTAATTTCAATAACTTTTTATTTTCAACATAAACAATTTTTTTTACTATTAACTTTCTAGTATTATATCTACGAAATGTTTTAGGTTTTTCTGTTTTTTTTTTGTTCATTGAAGATTGATCCTTCTCTCTGAATATTTTGCAATGTTCTTGAACAATATAAATATATAAAGTAGCCAAAACATAAAAATTCGTGAAAATAGAATCCGATTATATATAATATAAACTTCTGTATAAGAATAATTTATATTTGTATCCGATAATTCAAAACATTTGGCCAAATACAAAAATGCTAATAATATACTCGACATATATTCCATCTATAATTCTTAATCAATAATTTAATACAACTCGAGTTGTATTAAACTCGTTTAATACAACTCGAAATGAAGAATTTCATTCAAAATTTGAATGTTTAGTCGCTGAACTAACAGTTCAATAATGTGAATACGAGCTAATAGTAATCATCACAAATTTAATACAACGTAATTGTATCAAACTCCTTTAATACAACTCAAGGATTGAAGTCAACTTATATTTCTAAATGAAGTTATTTTCAAGGATCTCTCTATAATTGAAATACAAATGGAGGAAACATTTCAAATAAAACATTGCATCATTCACTATTCCATTTAAAAAGCAAATGGTAACTTTCGAAGAGACTTTATATATCTATTTCTCAAATGTTTTCAGTGTTTCTGTTCTTTTTTTGAAGAGTTATTCTGCTTGCTTGCTTATTCTGCAATGCCTTAAGGCAATATCAATGTGTAAAGTAACAAAAACATAGTAGAATTAGTGAAAACTGAATCAATCTGATTTAACATAAAATAAACCTCTGTGTGGGGATAACTTTCACAGGTATTGTATATTGAAAAATTTTCGCTATATAAAATACCAAGAAATACATTCGACATATATTTCGAGCTACTAAGCTAAGAATTGAATACAATAGAGTTGTATAAAACTCTATTGTATTTAATACAACTCATCGATTAACGTTAACTTTTGGTTATGGATAAAGTTTTTTGTAGAATTCATTATAATTGAAACAGAAATTGAGAGGAAGAAAGAGCTAAGAATTATATTTCTTCCTATTCCAATCGAAATTCGAATGGTAAGTCGGTATACCTACAATCTCTTCAATAATGTGAAGCGAGCTACTAATCCATCATCAAGAATTCACTACAACTCAGTTGTATCAAACCTGTTTAATACAACTCAACAATTAAGGTTGTTTTATTATTCCGAATGAAGTTCTTTCCAAAAATCCCCTGTAATTTAAATTGAAATGAAGTTGATGATTGATGAGTACGATACTAGGAGAAAATTAATATTCATAATGAAACAATATCTAGAATTTTCTCATAATTTAATAAAAATACGCATGACGCGATTCGAAGTACTGTTTCTTTATCAAATTCTGAAATATTATTGAATTTTGTTATTTCAGCATTTTTTATTATAATAAATTATGAGAAAATTCTAAATATTTTTTCATTATGAATAGAAATGAATAAAAAATGCAAATAATCATTTTTTTCAGTATTCTATCATTTTCAGCTTCACCGGCTGTTTTAAAAATGATTATACTGTAGTTGTGAATATTAATCGATATTTTACAACACCTGTTGGAACATTTTATATCGTATGATTGAATGCGCTTAACTATATTTTCTGATTTCCAAACGAATTAGGTATTAATAATAACAATATGTCGTAAAAAAATATGTCGTATGTGGAATTCTCTCCACAAAAAACTTTGTGGAATTCAGCCAATTGTTCTCAATCATAAAATTTATATAACTTGACTTTGCCTTTATATTTCAGCTGAGAAACAACAAATCAAGGAGTATTACCTAAATTACCTAAAATCATCCTATATCGAAGATTCCTACATCGCAAAATAATTTGATTATATATAAAAGAAACAAGTCATAATTGACTATTCCAATTTGTCAATCAACTTTTTCAATTCGGCTGTAAATAACTTAATATATTTACAGATTTTGCACTCGAAACACAATAGACTACTTTGGAAGATGGCATCTGAATACTTAGCACTATCTAGGTACCTACTTCTCTTTGACGGTCAAGGATGAAGAGACCAATAACCACCCTTTTTCATGGGATGAACGTATTTAAAGCCGAAAGAGAAAGGGAAATTTGGCGACAGGCAGTCTGGCCGAACCGCCGGTATTTTCCCAAATAATGTTAACGACACGGCTCCAGGTGCTATTGATTGGACACCTGCACCAGAACAATTGACTCACGTTGCTAGGATACCAACGATTGCACACCAAATCTAAGGATTTGTTAAATCTGCATGTACGTCGCTAGATTCTATTCTTTGGAGATGCCCTTTCTCGGCAAACCAGTGGCGGGACACGACTTATCCAATTTATCTTACTGTAATAAATCATGCACCTACAAAAATAACCATAATTCTGGAAATTATGATTGTATATTATTCACCGTGTTTAAGTTATATATAAATAGCTCATTAAACTAATATCTAATTTCATTCATTTTATTCAAGGTATATGCCTTAATAATATTGTGGTTATAATAATAATGTAATAATTGTAATGATAACAATATTTTTGGTACAAGTAAAATTCTTAAAAAATTCAATGTACTATGAATCAACTCTGTGATAGTTCATATTTAAATGAGAGGTAAAAATAAATACTTGTCTAAAAATTCTGATTCGAACTATTAATGAATTAATTACGCCATTCTTGATGATACCGTAAAAGGCGAAACTAGTCGAATGAAGAATAGTTCAGTCAGTGATTTTTAGACAAGTATTTATTATTACCTCTCATTTAAAATTCTTAAGGTAAATACTAACGAAAATATGAGTATTAAAATTGAAAACCAGAACATTGAAAGGGTAAAATTTGTTAAATACTTGGGCGTTGTGTTAGATGAAAAATTGAGTTTCAATGATCATGTCGACTTCATATCGTCTAAAATTTCCAAGAAAATCAACTTTCTCAGAAGAATTGGAAAAAATCTGACGACATATATGAAGTTATTGCTCTTTGAGTCAATAATAATGCCACACTTTGAATATTGTTCCACTCTGTTATTGAGAATGAGTAAAGAAAAACTCAACAGCTAAAAAACTTACAGAATAGAGCTATGCGAACAATTTTGAAATGTAATAGGTATACTCCAATACAAAGCATGCTATATTGTTTAGAACTAACGTCAGTTGAACAGAGAATACATGGCTACATATATATTTATATTTAAAGTAAAAAACAAATTGTTTCCACATAGAGTAATAAAAAATGTAACATGTGCCAGTGATGTGCACAGTTAATACAGGAAATGCTGACAATTTCTACATGCAAGTTTGAAGGCTTTTTGAACGTAGGAATAGAATATTTTATGAAAGATTCAACGCATTTAACAAATTTCCTAGCTCCTTAAAAGAATAAGTGACCTTAAGGCGTTCAAGCGTATATTAGCTAAGTTCGTTTTAAACATATAATTGTAAATAATATATTTTGAATCTAAATGTATATATGATTTTGTAATAGCTATTGCTAAATGAATATTATTATTATAATAAACCGAATTATGAGGTTGAATTGAATATGATTGAAATAATAGTTTCTATTGAACAAAAAAATAGGTGAAAGTTTGAACAATTCAGCAGACAATACTAGAAAAATAAGAATATGATAGGATGAAGTAAAAGCAATTGAAGATAACAAATGGATTATTTTCTCTAAGCTACATCATATTGCAACATTAATTCGTCAAAATAAAAATATATACACACTTGAAGCAAGCACAGAAACAAAACTCCAAAATTGAAGAGAAAATTTGAAAGAAACAACACTTATTTTATGGAGAAACTTATTATAAATTTATTGGGAAATAGTCATGAAAAAGCCATGTACTACATCAATGAAAAGCAGCACCTCGGTAACTGAATAGTTTATTTAAATGCCAGCACAAGGGGGGTGAATTCAAGTTTCTCACAGTGGCAAGACTGCAATATAACAAGAGGAAACATTACTCCGATATTAGATCTTGTGTTCTTTTTATCTGATCTCGAATAAAATCGAGGGTCATTTCCTATTCTTCTAATAATCCTCCTTCAGGACCAGGAAGGAGAACACTGACAATGTGGTTTTTTTTGACTATAATGTATAACTGCCATATGTATAGATGCTCGAGAAAGCCAGAAGGCCTAATCCTAAAATTGCTTATCAGATTGACGGACAATGAGATGGCAATCTAGGAAACCTGAAGGGTCCTTTGCTGTTCACTCAAAAATAAACACTGACACTGGTTGGTTAATCGATATTTGTGGATAGTTTTTTATTGAATTGATACACACTGGACTAATAGGATTTCAAACGTATTCGACTGTATCTATAGAAGAATGCAATAATACTATTGCTTTTCTGCTTTTTCTAGTGGAAATAAGAGGTTTATTGGATGTAGAGACTAATTCTTGCAAACAATTGAAAATTCACTAAACACACACACACACACACACACACACACATATATATATATATATATATATATATATATATATATATATATATATATAGTAGAGTCCGGTTATGATGACTCCGCCTATATTGACCATCCTTTCATTATGACGTAATTACACTACGAAGTTTGGTTTTCATATAAAATTCTTTACAAAAACGTCGGATATAATGACTCTCCTTACAGTGACATGTCGCTTATTATGACCAAATTTTACTAAGTTATTTCCGGTTATAATGACCGACATGATTCTTTACACCTCCGGTAATGTTCGTTGATTCCCGACGACGTTCGTCACATGGCTCGTTTTTGTTTTGAATCTCAGTGAGTATTTAACGCTTGAAGGTCACGCATTGCTTTTTCGTTTGTCGTTTTGTCTATGAAAAAATGTCATCTCAACGCCGTAAAGCATTTACGATTGAGGAGACAGGTGCAATAATATGCTGATTAGAAAATGGAGAATCAAACTCATCTGTCGCAAAGGAATTTCGCGTGGGCCATGCGACAATGTCAATGATTTTTAAAAACAAGAACCGCATTAACCAATCGTTCAATTCAAATGTTTTGAAACCGAAGAGGCTTCGAAAATCGCGACAATCGTTGATCAAGCATTATTAAGAAATTAAGTATTCCTTAGTAACTTCAAAAATATGTCATGATAATTTATTTACGAATAAAACAATTGTTAAACTGATTTACACATATATTAAAAAGAATACTGCATGACGTAGGTACGTTTCGATAGTCTGCAGTCTGTACGTAGCATTTGAAAAAGGTGAATCTCATCGAAACGTACGTCATGCAGTATTCTTTTTAATATATGTGTATCTTTGTTTAACAATTGTTTTATTATTTTTTTTTTAAATTTGTTACACGTGTTTGTCAATTGTTGACGAAATTTTTAACATAAAAATATCAGTTTTCTTAGCGCCTCAACTTAGTGTTAAAGCATAAAGATATATATCTTGATGCTTCAATGACTTATGTATTTGAAGCACCAATTAACGAACTGTCGTAGATCATATAACACTTTCTCTGTCTTATTCTATATATATATATATATATATATATATATATATATATATATATATATATATATATATACTGACTTCTCTAAATCAGTTTAACAATTGTTTTATTATGTTTATCGATTTACATCAAGTATCGGCCTCATCAATTATTAATTTATTGACGAATCTACAAATTCCTTACAGAAATTAATTGTTTTGCAGGGATGTACTAATGTTAGTTGTAATCAAAATAGATGAAATTTTATGGAAGTAACATGTGATTTGAGGGGCCTTATGAACTCAGTTACTGGAAAACTGTTTTTTCTATCCATATGTAATGCAATGTATATAATGTCTTTGAGGAAAGTCAAAGTACTATTGATATTATTATTAGAATACATAGAACAGATTTTCAGTACTAGGTTATTGAATATATAATAATAATTTAGAGCTTTCTCTTCAACTATTTCCACGTAGGCATATTGAAGATAAAATTGCTGATAAAAGGTTGTCCTTGGGTACTTAATTCTGTCTGAAATATGAACAATCAGGGATTTAAAGATTTCGTTAATACTTCAAGGAACATCCGTAGTTTTGGGACTCAACGTTATATAAATGTATGTATAGTGTGTGGTAAAGCTATAAACCTCTTATTGAACTCTTAACAGAACATCAACCAAAATCTGATTATGGGACAAATGTGTAGAATTAAAAGACCGTACAAAACCAACTGATTTACCATTATTACAAACCCCTTGCCTAATATTACAGAAAAATATATAACAAATTACAACAATATCAATAACAAGAGCCTCCCTATTCAGGTGAACAGTAGGAGTGAAATGAAAAGGAGTCCTTTGAAAAATTTGATATTGTGTGTAGTATTTGTACCAAAAGGTATTATGCGAGTGGAAGTGGGCTTGAAAAATCCGATTTCTTTCCTAAACCACCCTCACAGAGCATTCGAGGGGATACTGGACCTTCTGAGAAGTGGAATTAGGGTAGTATATCGTTTATAAATATATATCGTATTGTTATATTGTCGTTCGCAGATGTTTAACCTATTCTGAAGTCCCTCTAACATGCGTAATATACTGATAGTAAATTGGTCAAGTCTTTGCAAGGTGGCGGTCGACGATGACCAGGTTTGCGATTCCTGAGAATTAGTTGCCATGACTGCCTTATAAAACAAATAAACTTCTAGTTTCAGTATAACTAATATTTCATATTTCCTTGTAATGGAGAATTTCCGTAAAATTGTTTTATAAGCTATAAAAACATTCCAAAATTTAGAGGAATGAATAAAAACTCATGAATACGCAAATACACAATCAATATCTAACACAAACACATATATAGGGTGATTTATCAAGCGTATTTTTTTTTAAATCGAATAAAACACTCAATTTGCATCTACATTCATAATTCTTTTATTGAAATTGATAACGTAGCCTCTGCCATTTACATTTTAAAGATAACTTCATGTAAGAGTTGTCTGCGGCTCCGTGTCAAATGGTCCATTCGGAAGCTCCAATTTGACACATGCCCAATTGCTGAGAACGGCGACGAATTGACATTTCACTATTCTCATTAACACTGTACGTTACGGCTGCAATATTCTCTTCAATGCTCATTGTACGCATGCGAGATAATGGTTTAATGTCCAACAAAATAAACTTGGTGCGAAATTTGGTGATAACAGCACGAATTGTTGATTCACCAGGTCGAATATGGCCGTAACAAACGAAACACATTTTTCACAGTGCACGAATTTTGATAGTAAATTTCAACAATTTGCAATCGTTGCTCGTTGTAAATCTTACTATCATGAAATGGCAGAGTATACTGAAAATATTTCACTTTGACTGATGAAGTTTGGATGGAATTACCAACCTGACAAACTTAACTCTTAAAAAATCATCCGTTAATAAATGAAAAGCATTAATTCAACTATAACGGAAAAAAAATTTCAGCAACTCATGATTATGAAAAGTGGAGGAAATTGTAAAAACGCTTTAAATACGTAAAAATTTGGGCTATTCACTATAAATTAGAGAAAAATACACAATCAAGTTAAATTTATACTAAATATTTATTGAATTTATCAAACAACATAACTCAAACAATAACTGCAATCAACAAATAATAATATATATAATAAAGAATTGACAGAATATACAGTGATGTGCTACAGTGAATAGTTATGTGCTACTTATTCCTAAGCAAAAAAACAGCTAAATTTGAGCACTCACTCTATTATTAGAATATTGAAATCTTCAACTTTTTACCGTCAAATTTAAAATTATTGAAAGTTCATTTGTTTAAGAAGGGAGTTGAGCCCTTCGATGATTCGAATGTAGGCAATAATGTATGAATCAATTTTTTGTATCATATGTTAAGTTTTTTAGCACGAATATCCCTCACCATGTGAAATTTTCTCAAATGTTCTATATTTCTGAGTTAATTTTCATTTTCTTTTCTTTTCTCATATAGTTTTGTATATTATTGTGAATATAAACTGAACAAATATTTTTCTTCGAGGGCTAAATGGAAGAAAATTGTAATTAATTACATCAATTGAATGAATGCAATTTTACAATGTAAGGACTGTTTCTCAATAAATTTTATTATTATTATATATAAATAAAATTTTCTAAATTAGTACATCAATTATAAAAAACCATAAATTTCATTATCTACAGAGATTTTTCTCGATATCTTAAGAATTTCTCAACAAACAAAATTATAAGTGCCAGGAAGAACTATTATTAATGATAAAAAACAAACACAACAACAAGAATTGATAAATCGAATGATGCATATAGTATATACAAAATAAATCGAAGTGAATGTTATTATTTTGAAAAAAGCACTATCGAACAATAGCGAAATAAGATAAGATACAAGTATAAATAATTGATACAAGTGAATAAATATTCGACAGCTCCTGCGAAACAACATAAAACAAAACCATTCAATTTTCGAAACAGTAATCATGAAAAAGATAAAAAAATGATTTTAATATAAACGGGTAAATGAGTTATTGATGATTTATGAGGCCGATATTTGGAGAAAATGAATATCTGTAATGAAACGATATTAAGTATTTTCTCATAATTTAATACAAATACGCATGACCACGTTTCGAAGTACTACTTCTTTATCCAATGCTGAATCAATACTTACTGTAGTATTAATTCAGCATTTGATAAAGAAGTAGAGTACTTCGAAACGTCGTCCTGCGTATTTGTATTAAATTATGACTAATTCTAAATATTGTTCCATTATAAATAAGCTATCCCTATAGACGAATGAAATTGTGAAATTTTCATAATTTGACCTCACCCTGTAAAATAAAATTTATACTTGGTTGAAAATATATTGATATATAAAAAGTATTCAATGAACAAAATGCGTAATAATTTAATCGACAACATTAACAATGGATTTTTTGAAACGGTTATTATCTGCTCACATAGAACTAATCTTTGACGGTATCGAAAAAAACCTACAACCCTAACAACCATGAAAGACCTGTGACCTACATATTTCTTTCGCTATTAAAATTTTACATCTCAATCGGACTATTAACACTTCATTTTGAACTAAACCCACCCTAAAAAAGGCATAAATCGTATTTTAAAAATGTACGCCCAAACGTTAGAATGGGATTTCTAGACCATGAATAGTTTTGTGCACCAAAAAATTCATTGTCGAACGAAGGAAACATAACAGACGTTCAAAAAGATGAAAAGAAAGGACCGAAGGGTTGAAAAAATACAATTCGTTACGCCAAAAAAAATGATCCGCGAACCAATTTCGTATTCATTTGGGGTACCTTAACCCCTCTAAATTCGATTTATAGGTATAGATTCCCATAAACGACCTTGTAAAATGAACAAATCGTCATTAACATAACAGTATCGGATATATTTATTTCGATTGTATCGATTGAATGGTTTTGGCCGTATCCGATCTGATTTTAAAAATATTCAATCTTTTTGGGGCGTGTGCGGCAATATTTGCTGCGAAGTCAATTCTATGCACATCGATTATTCATTTGTATATATTCAGATGAATTGACGAAAAGAACATGTGTTTGATTTCGGTTCAAATAAAGTATCAATTTCGTTTTTTAAATAAAGATTCAACGGATTCCACATCGTCTCCTGATTCAAATGTTAAATTTATATTCTCAGAACTCATAAATATATATGTAGAGAGTATTTCATTACTACCTTGAAATATTTAAATTTTAACTAAATAGTATTATAGAATACTTAGTGAGATTGAAATATCAATATTTAATCTATATCACCTCGTCGAAATGGGACAAAACTTTAAAAAATTATCTATTTGTGCTCATTACTTCATTTGAGGTATTATTATCAAATTTTGCCAGTTTCAGGTACTGTATACACTGCATTATGATGAATTAACATTTCTTGTAACTACCAGTGCAGTAAGACAGCAGTATCTGGTTTATACTTTGAAAATTGTTGGCTATAAGCTAATAAAAATTTCGGTAGGTACTTGAATATCTTACTATTCTTATCGAAAAAGCCACTATTTCTCAAAAATACTTTGAGTGAAAAATAAACAACTGAAAATGAGAAAGTGATGTCTTTTATTTTTCCATATTTTGAGTTAGATTGAAATCTTTAACTACTATTTTCATTCAAATTTGTATTTTGAATTATTTTCTAGAATGTTATTAAATTTTTCTCCTATTAATTTTTTCATTTGAAATATTTTCAACAAGGTTTATCGAATTCAAATTGAATGAAAAATAAAACAAGATCGCCGTTTCTTTCATCATCTTCAAAATTGGTTCAAAACTACAATTGTGGTCCAACTTTATTCAAAAATTGGTACAAAATTATTTGTATCGACTTGGAATAATCAATTAACATTCTTTGAATACTGTCTCTTTCTCAATTGTCTTTCAATTTTTTTTGTTATGCAATAACCGTCCACAGCATTGTTTTCTCAAATTAACTTCCTTCCAGAGTATTTGAATTTCATAACTCTCGAATCTCGTTATGGTTCAGTTAAATTGAATGATAATTTCTCTGATTTACAGTGCCCCACATTTCAATATGATTATAATACAGAATTTGAGTTTTTGCAAATCAAGTGAATTCACAGCAAAAGTTCAAAAATATAACAATTCATGCTAAAAAACAAAACACTACATTATTTGATAGTTTCAATAAAAAACTCTTGGCTAAGTTTCTCAAAATTATATTAATTACTTGAGAATCTCCACATTTCAGAAAAGAGGACAGAAAACTAGAAAATGAAAATTAAATGAAATATTTTTATCAGTATAATATTTCTAATAACAAATTTCAAATATTTTGTTAACAAAGACATTATCTGAATAATATCAGGATTGAATGGCAAAATGAAAATCAATGTCCCTAAAAGACACTATTCAGATATATTCAATTGATAAATTCCTTTTAAAAGGAGTGGTAAATAAAGAGCTTCAAAACAAGTCGACAAGTTTTGAACAAAAATAACTAAAATGCAATTCGACTCATAAGACAAATTTAATCTATATATCTTCTCTTATATAGTATGAAATCCATTGAAACAGTTACTTACATAGATCTAAATTTTTAATGTTAAATCAGAAAGCAAGAACTTTGACTTTATACTGACATGCTTCAATTGAAATGCTTCACCTTGCTATCATTTTAAGTAAGTTTAAAGACTCAACATATAATTATTATCATGGAAATATTCAATAAAAACTAAAAAGAATTTGACATGAAATTTAAACCATAACCATAATATTGAATTTTTTTTTTCATTGAATAAAATAAAATTCCCTTCATTAATTTTCACAACGATTCATTCAATAGATAGAATGAAAGATACAAGTAGATGAAGCAATTTCGTCAGCATAACGCTTCAATGAAACGGATTAAAAATTGGTTGTTCTCTCGGAGGATTAAACCTATTTTGAATATTATTCTATATGTGTTCGTTTCAATTCGCAGCAGGGGACTCTGGGACATTCTCAGGTGTTACTTTATCATCCACCGGTTAATATCAGGGCCGCCAGCCTGTCTGGAAGTGAGATTTCTTTTTAATATTTATATCCAACAATTTCTTTTTCTTTATTCTAGTCAGGTAGGCTAAGTTCATTCAAAAATTATATCTATTCTTTCCTAATTGGATAAAGATCTCCTATATATTGTAAAATGTGTAATATATGTAGCTGGCAATTAGTTGTTTTCTGTTGCTTTCTACGTTTTGCATATAAATTGTGTATGAATTACGGATCCTCTTGGTTCAACCAGTTGTTAATTACTTTTAATTTATTCAGGAGTCGTTTTTCATTTTCGTTAATTGAAAGGGTGTCGCCATGGTGCTCATCTTTTTCGACTATTCGACTTGAACACATGTAATCTCGTAATCAGAAATTTAAGAAATGATACTTTTGATAGTTTAAATTGAAAAAAAAATTAAAATCAAATTTAGCTGGAAACATACCGACTTAATGACTATAACGACTATAACTTTCTCCCTATAATATTTTACTTGAATTTTTGAAAAAATATTTATGTTTCACATAGCGCTGGCTATGTGAATGGAGCATTGTGATGTCTCCATTATCCTTCAAGGGATAAAGGTATACTGAATATGGTGCCTACATTTATTGGAAATGAGGACAGTAACTGTTTCATACTACAACGCACTCTTCAGTTGCGTTTCGTCCAACAAACTCCGCCATCGAGTTCAATTCTCGAAAATATTCTTATGAATCAGAAGACAGAAATATATTGCAAAGTCCTATGCATATATAATGCATAGATTACTCTAGATCTCCAATTTTAGGAATCAATAGAAAAAGCAGAATTACATCTAACATTGAAAGTTTCACACGTCCTTATTAATACATATACTACATCTCACAACTCTTGTTTATGATTAATTTCAGGTAATTTGATGAACTAATTCCGTCTACGTTGCGATAGTAGAAACGCACAGTTTTACCTTTCTAGAGGCTACTAAAAACACGAAGAATAGACTATAAGAAAATTAATTACAACTCATTCATACTAGTAAATACTGAGATTCTTAATCGAAATATTTCAAATAAATTTCTTAGGGAGCTGTCTGGACAAATGTTGTCAACGAGAACGAACTTATCGCTTTCGAGAGTGAATATTTAGTGCGCTTCGAACTTCATGAGTAGGAATCTAGAATGTTAGGGAGAGTTTATTCAACTTTTCTTCGATAGAGGGAGCTCACGTGAATGAATTCACTGTTGCAGTAAATGGACAAACATCACAAAATCTCGAAGAAAGAATTGAAGCGCATAAATACGCAAAAACTCAAATAACAGCCTTACATAAACATAAAATAACAGAAAAACACGATTTTGATTATAACAATTCAAAATTTTAGCAACTGAAAAGGGCAAAAAATGTGGATAAATTTTAGAAATGTTATACATTTGGAAAACACAGTTAAATGAAAGAACAGACATTAAACATCTTAATTCTATTTACAACGATTTGAAAAATCTTAAAAATAACACTCATAAAATGAAAACACAACAGTCACCAATTATCACATCTCAAAACTCATTTTTTCCATATCTACCTCCAATTTCACACACATAAACATGTTCTGTCAATATACATATTCTGGATAAGTATAAAACTCAACTATATGTAATTCTATATGTATATGTATATATAAATCACAATTATTAGAATCACCTGGCTTACCATGAGTTTTTCAGAGGTTTCCTCATGGTGAAGAAGGCTAAAACTTCCGATGCGAATGCTAAGCCAGAAATATTCCTCTGATACTAAAAATCAATATGTGAAAATACAAAAAAACTAATTTCATTTTTCTAAAAAATAAGTTTGACATTTTGATATCTATAGTAATTCATAAAATTCAATTATTCTTTAGTTTTGACAAAATTGTGATATACAACGAAACGTCAACGAATATAAAGTTTTTCATATCAAAAGAAGCCTATTATTGCTAAAAACATTCAAATGAAAAACATTAAATACTTCAAATGAAAAATATAAAAGCACTATTTTAGAAAACACTTTCTTGAATATACCGGTTTGTTCCGGACCCACATTCTTCACTAAAATGAGGAACTTAGGTACTGGTTTGAAATTGTTATATATGTGTTGACAGCTGGTTTTCATGGTTTATTATTTTCAGTGATCGATTTTTGTATTGAAGCAATAAAATGTTTTCTGCTTTTTTATGTTACTTACATAAAGGGAACAATTTCTTTACGGAATTTCGAAGTTAACTTATTAGGGATATAAATGACCTCCAATAAAACTTTACTGTAGGTTTTTTACCGACACATAAAATAGCCTGAACTATGTCTTTCTAATTTTTCAACCATTCGTTATAAATTGGGAAAAAAGTTTTTTCTCTATACATTTTAACGCCGGTTACGAGCGGCCAATGGGCTTGTAATCAATGTACAATTACAATTACATCATGTCATCATGTAATATTACAATTACATCAGTGTAAAATGATTCTACATTTAATGAAGTACAATTATCTAAACTACTTTATTTGATTATTTAAACTACTTAAATCATACACAAAGACCTACCCATGCCTTCACTGGGACTCGAACACGAATACCGCACCATAGTCGGGTGTTCTCTCGACAATGCCACTGAGTGCATCATTTGAATTAACGATTGACGTTTTGTGCAAAGTACCGAAACTATTGGAACGTTGGTTAAAAAAATTGTAAAATCTTATATTGAAAACAACAACAAAGACTTATTTTCTACTTTTGGCTTTAAAATAGTAGATCAACGCTTGGAATTTCGCATAGTTCACTCTTTGCATATATTGGTTTTTTCGTTTCAACTAGCAGTTGTGTTTTCAACAATTGGAGGTACCTCATTTTTGAGGGGTTCATTAAATGAAAAACTAAATTAGCAATTGATGTTTTGTTCTCATTGTAGGCATTTTTGTTCTCTCCTAGGCATTTGGAATGTTGGTAAAAAAATTACAAACATTTTATATTAAAAAAAAACAAAAAACAAAGACCTGTAGTCACTTTGCATACTTTTGTTTTAAAATCTTACATTAATGCTTGGAGATCAGCACATTTGACTGTTTCTACCTCCTGGTGTCTTGTCAACGAGCAGCTGTGTGCTCAACACTAGAAAGTACATTTATATCTAATTTTTTGAGAGTTTCATAGTTTCTTTCAACCATAAATCAGTAAGGTCCAACAGTTCAAATGACTTATTGAATAATTATTATTTTATAAGTAATTTATATGGCTGTGTATTGTTTGCGATTTCACATCGCATAAAAGTCTCTGGCATGTGCGGAAACATGAAGCAATTACATTTTATGAGAGCAACTACTCCTCAGTTTGCTACTTGCGAATACAGCAAATTGGAATACTCGACATCAAATCCTTTTCATTACAAATTCTGAATGCAACGTCATTCAAAGCGCTAAGGACTTCCATTTACACATCCTTCCTAGGCGAATAGTCGTAATATGAACCAGTGAAGGGCGCCAACCTTCACGAGCACTCATCATAATCAAAATCACAAACAGTGAATCCGTGAAAAGCAAGAATTCTAAAGAAGAGGAACCCTTCACTCGACTTAATCTCTTTACTAACACATCATCAGCAAGACATAACAAACAAACCTCCTACTGATTACACCTAGCACCAGTCTTTCCTCCCTGTGCAGAATTCATTCATACAAATCCACTTGCGAACACTTATAGCGATGGCAAAAATCCCCATTATCATTTTCCGAGGTCCTTTATAAATGTAAATAGAGGAGGAAATAAAGGGCCTAACGTCGTACTTGCGGCCTGGATTGATGCAAGTGACGGGGAGAAGCGCCTAGGGATTTTGGTCAATTATTGAGCAAGCAGAATGATTTCGATTGAAATGACGTCATATCCGCTCCAGATAAATATGCATATCCAGTTGTTATAGGGACGTTCAGCAATCCTCCAGATTATACACTGTTACAAAATCACATCATTTAATTACCGTAGAATGGTCCTACTTTGCTCCAATATTTGTTCCAAAAGAAGGGAATTATGAATATTGTTTAAACTATTAATTATGAAATACACTCAGATGTACCAATTCAAAGAATATAATGTTATCTAACATATTTTGAAAGTTAAATCAACGTAATTAGGCATTCTATAATATATATAAAAGCATGAATAAGGAACAAAGTTACCCATGGTTAGGGGTAACTTTGCTCTTGGGTATGTTTCACTAACAATCTCAATTGTGAAAACTTTTTCAGCAAAGTTATACTTGCCATATGCAAACTATGCTCCAGTAATATTACGCTTTTCCTATTATGATGGTACAAATGGTTAAAAAATGGGTAAAATTAAAATAAAACGCGTATTTTGAAGAAAATTAATATTATATTTTTCAAATTTAGTTACAAATTTAGTCAATTCGTTTCTCTGTTTTTTTTTATATTCTTAAATTATAACAGGCACTGTTACCTAACTAATAAATAAGGTTACAAATGTTTAGTCTTCGGACAAAAATCAGTCAAAATTAACGAGATCATCTTCTCAAAATTAAATATAACATTCAAAATAAAAATTCAACTGTATGGAATTTCATCAACGGGTCTGGACCACGTCCAGGATTTGAGAGAATTTTTTATTGTAGATATATACAGTCCTTTCTCATTAATTAAGCTTAGTGCTGCCACCTAAAAGTCAAATATTTCGGATTCGTTCACAATTAAATGAAATGTGCAACAATTTGGAGATTTTAAGCGATAAAACATTTGAGAGAATTGTAGCATAATTAACCACATAGGAGCAAATTAGGAAGACTACAGTATTTCAAAATATCAAAACACGCATTAAACACCTATTTCTTTTTATTATAATCTGTTCCCATTGAACAATTTCAGTTTTCAGTGATCAGTGATTCTTGATTATTAATCTCTTTTAAGCTGTATTGAAACTTATCATTCAGAACTAGCACTAATCCATTGCAGAAACATTTTTTTGTTATGGTTTTGTTATTTAAGGTATTGTCCTAATTTCTATAATGCTAGAAGTAGAAAACTTCGGTGTTAACATATTGATGAGGTCTACGCATTGTCTACATTTTTTAATCAGAAACATACCGTTGAAAAACTGAATTGAAAAAACATAATGCTATTTCTTCTGTCAGGTAAATACACTTAATTGAGTTTTAACTTGAAAACTCTTAAGAACCGTGAAACTAACGCCGTATTAGCTCAATTTCTTAATATTTGCCATTTCAATTATTTCCTGCCCAATTATCAAATCAGAACCAGCTTCTACTATATAAACAAATTGTTAAACCTGTGTGGTCATACGGAATACAATTTTGGGGCGTACCAAACAGATAAATCGCAATATTATCCAAAGATTTCAAAACAAAGTACTGAGGAATATTTCAGACGCCCCTTGGTATGTACGTTATAGTGATTTACATAGAGATCTAAAGGTAGAAACTATTGAGCAAATCCAATATACCAATAAACATGAAGAAAGGTTTTATCAACATATTAATATCGAAGATACTCATTTTACTAGACAACGCTAACATTAAAAGAAGACTTAGAAGAACAAAACCGTTTGAGTTAGTGAAGTGAAAGTGACTGCGAAAAACAGTGTTCGTTTTGCATGTTAAGTTTTAGTGTAACTCTTTTATAGACTAGAATATAAGGAACGCTGATTAGTATACCTTAGTTTAAGTTAGATAGTAGTCAATTAGGTTAGGCTAAATTGCTCATTGGTCCACTGTGACCAGATTGTAAAATTAAAAATGCTTAGATCAAGTATTTAATAATAATAAAAAATATATTTTCTTCATTCATTTTTCGTGGTTTTTGTTTCAAGCTAACTATTTCAATAATTTATTTTTAATAGAAACTTGTGTTTTTATGATTCAGTTAATAGTATCGAATAATTCACATTTTTTAAACGAACTTTTCTGACGAAGTGTTTTTTCATGCCTTCCGAGTGTTTCCGATACCAGAATATTAGTTATTCCATTTAATTATTCCATATTCCAGGTACTGTCTTTAAATATTATAGCTTTCAATTTTATTTTTCATTTCTCCCTTTTAAATATGTTTACTAACAATTAAGTTCGTTTGTTCGGTATACTGTTGAAAATATTACCTCCCAACTATACGAACATTTTGAATATCTCTATTGTAAAAAGTTTATAGAGCTTTTAGAATAATATGCAAAATAAATAACCTACATTAATGTTACTCAAATGGCAGGTCCTAGCAAAATTCTATGCACTAATTTCATGTTGGAATATGAGTTAATTTGAAAAATAACATACAGTTTTCCGTTTTATCTGTAAACTGTAAAAACACAATATAAGACTTCTAAAAATATGGAATTTTTATTGTTATAATAAGTTGAATAAAGTGAATGGAAAAACGCAATTGTTTATTCTTTTATTTCATTAGGTAAACAAATAATAATGTGGCGTGTTTGCGCTTACAGAACTGTTGTCATCAATAACAAGTATTCAATGACAACCCTGGCAGTCTGTGGTTAATAGTGTTGTTTTCTCAGTGCACCAACAGTTTAAGCTTGGTGGACCCCAACGGTCATTAGGTTTGTACACAAGAAATTACCATCATATGTTTATCCTGGTAAGTGCAAACATACAGTATAACACTACTATTTTCAAGCTTTTATCTCTAGAACTGATGAATCGAAGAATTTCGAAATGTTTTCTCCACCGCTTTATTAGTTAAAATGTATGTTTCGATGATTCAATTTGTGATTCCATATATTTCTTCTTCAATAGTCATTGGAATACTTGCGAAATCAAAAATAGTTATTTATTTTTTATTTCATTTTGAAATGATGACAATAGATGAATTATAACTTCAAATTCGTTTTGAATTTTCGAGTAATTATGTTCACTAGTAAATTGCTACTTCAAAATATTTTGAAGAGATTTTAGAAACCACTTTCTCAAAGAAATTTTCAAAATACATAATCAACTATAAAATTTTTAGATGTTGTACTACGTAAATAAATATTGCTTTTACCAAATCTATCTCATTGCGGAAAACATAAGGCTAAATTCTGTGAATTTGTTCAATATATTCGGGAAATATTTTAGATTAATGAACTAATGTTGAAGGTTTAACACAAAATTAGTCCACGAGCACATGATAAAATTCAAAATGTTCTATTAAGAATTAAAATCTTTATTTATTCGCATCATTTTTGAAGATAACTGAGGAATAAAATGTAACTGAATTTTCTTTCATTGTTAGGATTGTCAAAAAATGTAGACTACACATAACTTGCTGTGCAAAAGTTATCAGTTCAAATTGCGCGACTAAATTCAAAAAAATATTTTTTATTTAATTGAATTAATATTTTTAGCAACTTCCCATTCACAAACTGAATGAAGCATAAATAACTATGTCTTCATTATAGTTTGATATATGTCAATATAAGAAACCAACATTTAGACTCCCTTTATCTTGAAAAATCCTCGATCTTTTTGAGAATAGGAGTGCAAAGAAAATTACTCCTACACTATCTATAAATTATAATATAATAATTATAAGAATTATATTAATCGCTTGACAATCGTTTTGTGGTGTATTCCCATTTTCGAAAGTTGAATTGACAGCACCAAGAAGCCACTTAATGTTAGTTAATGTCAGTTGATTAACTGTCATAATATAAAATAATCTTATTTTTAATCTCGACGTAAATTTTCAATAAATCTCAAATAATTAAATTATTGAACATAATAAGAAAAGGAAAAAGAGGAGATGTATAGTTGTTACAAAAACTTCATTTCAATGTATGATTCGTATAAAACCCTGTGTAGCAATAAATATAAAGTTGAAATACAACAATAAAAATCCCTGCTCACAAAAACTACAGCCCTCGGAATTTATTTCGACAAGGGGCCACGCTGTCTGGATTTTCAGTCATTTGACCGCGTGGTCCTTTCTCACACGGAAATATTTATAGATATTCCAAGAGATAATCTCCCTTATGTGGTAGAAGTTAAAGGCGGCTATGGTATGAAACAAAAGCCAATCAATCATATCTAATGTGACGTGACAGTAAGCACCGTACTTTGTCTATTGTAATCTGCCTTTTGTTGCTGAAGTAACCGGCGCTCTTTTGAAGCTTTTTTTCCTGTTTTTATGAATTACACTCATGTAGTCTGTAGTAGGTTATTATTTATGTTTTAACCCATTCAATTTGCTAATTGTATATTGTGCCGCAAGTTAAAGATGTGAATTATGGAGCTTGTTTTCATGGGGTCCCTTCCAGTTCATGCACAGCATGAGAAATCGATTTTTGCGCTTTTTTATATTACAGGGGCAGGATTCGTAAAACGTAAACATCATCTCAAAACTATTGCCTATTTTTCCAAACATTCTTTTAAGAAATTTATGAATTTAGTAGTGGATATATATCCTAATAACATGTAGTTTTCTTGAAAGGTAGAAATATATAGGTACTTAGAATGTGAATAAGAAGTGATAATTTAGAAATTTTCATCAAAATTTACAATATCCCAACTGATTTGAAATGTTTATGCGAGGGATTCATCAATCAATTGAAATGTGTGTTAAATTTTGTCGTAAGAGGTTACAATTTTTATGTTATTTTTAATGAAAAAGCTTTGACTATGGGAGCAATACCCTTCGATCAGAATTTTCTCTTAAGACCCCGCCGGTTTTCAAAAGTAACGAAAGACAACTTCAATATTCTAAGTAGTTTGTGTTAGGCAGGACATTTTCATTGCACTTATTTCGGTGAAGCTTTAGTTCTACTTAGTTTTGTGTTGGTTAACATAGATAACTGTGTTCAATAGTGCTGAAATCGAATATATACCTAGCTACAATCTTTATATAAACAAGATTAGCCCTGAACAGACAAGACAAAATAGTAGCTAGGAGACTAAGAATAGGTCATACGAAACTGACCCACAGTTATTTGATGACATCAGGCGAACAACCTAAGTGCGAATACTGTGATAATATCCCCTTACAGTTGAACATATACTCATCTGATGTCCAAAAAATGAGCAGTTCGTAACCAACTAGGACCAAAACACAATATCAAAGACATTCTGAGCACAATGGCCCAAATTGAAGTTACATTGAAATTTATCGGGAAATGTGGATTATAGGTTCAATCTTGTGAAGTTTAAACATCTAGAAATAATACAGTTCGATCTAATTTCACTACAAATACATTGTTCATTATATTTAAGTATCTGTAGCATTAACACTGTTTTTACATGAAACTGTAAAAATTGTACCATGTGCCAATGACCAAGTAGTCGAGACACGTTAATTCAAATAAAGAAAAATCTTTATACAAATAACATCATGAAAATGCCTCAGGCTAGGCGTAGGTATATGCAAATGATCATTTCTGATGTTTGTTATGAAAAGGTACAAACATCTGCATTTGTAGAATTGTACAAGTGTTAATTCAGCATCTGAAGAATAAATTGCACTTATAAACGATGCTTATTCGTACTTATTATTCAATAAATGAGAAAATTTAAATTAGTATTTCAATTTGGATTGTATTTTTCTCCAAGCATCGGCCTCATCATTCAATTTGAAGAAATGTAGAACTAGTTTTTTGGCCATATGGTATTTTAAGTTACTACTAAGATGAGTGATCACTAATCAAGACTTATATCTCATGCTTTTATAAAATATAGCACTCGCAATTAGAAGTGCTCTTTCATATTTTTTTTCTCATTCTTCTATTTCTATAATTTATAAGTTAATGAATTTCAGACCGGGACTAGGATCCAACATCAAACACCTGAATACAACAATCCTTTGGATTTTTGTATCTCGGGATATTTGAAATCATTGATTTACACAGCTCAGATCTTAAATTGAGAAGATCAAATTATCATCTAATGATGATAATCAAAAACAGGACGAAGCCGAATTATCTTAAAAATTACAAACTATTTACTTTTATTCAATTGATAAGATCTTCATAATTGGATTATAAGTTGTTGTGATGTGATTTTAAATATTCTAAAAGTAATTCTTTAAATGTAATAAAAACAATAAATTAAAATTAACACAGTTGGCTTAAGTTTCACTTAATATATGTACATATGTTTATATACATATTATATTATACACATATGTTTATGCAAACACATAAAGTTTCACTCTACATATGTTTCGTATGGTTAACCCATTACCAAGAGTATATAATGTTACTAAATATTGCACGTAACATTGTATACTATTGATAATGAGTTAACCACCTGAAACATATGGAGAGTTTTTTTATTACATTTAGTGAAACTTAAGCCAAGTGTGTTAATTTTAATTTATTGTTTTTAACATAATGTTTCACCAAGAGATAAGCGAAACTTCCGTGTCATTTATCCAAAGAATAGTTAATGTTTCAAATGGAAGTACATATTTTGAACATCTGTGATGAGTTGTACTATTCTAAAATTTTTATCGAAATGTTATCACTTCATAAAATGGTAAAAATAATGAGCACGTATTTCATATACCTCAAAAATTAGGAATTATTTAATATATATGTATATATATATATATATATATATATATATATATATATATATATATATATATATATATATATATATATATATATATATAATTACTATAAATGGTTCAACAATCGCAGTGATTCCAGAATTTCTTTCTTCAACACATATAATTGATCTTCTTTGTTCGATTTTATTGTTGCTACCATATTACTACAGGCAAAATTTATTTATTCAGGATATTGGAGTGAGGTAAGAAAAAATCCGAAAATCCGTACAGTAATTCCCTTTTCACACATTATAACACCACAATGGCAATGAAATCCTGAATCAAAAGTCAGTAATTGTAAAAACAGCCGTGCTTTTCATCTTGTCAAACTGTGAGACATTTTGTTCACAGCCACCTTCGATACAAATCCGTGCCATATCCTTTATACCTTTTCCGTTCGCTTCCTTTACCTAACCTCTGTTGTTTTGCTGGGAAAAGTTTGCACCAAATTTAATTTGATTCGTCTCGATAGCTATGTCATAAAGGGATCACCCAATAATTTGGATCCATTGTGTCAATGCAGGTATAAGATCAGCAAGGGTTATATTTTTTATGTTATTTTACAATTAAAAGCTTTTTAGAAATGGGATTTATTTGCGGCACCTCGGGTATAGGAGGGCATTCTAAACGAAGGGGTTGACTCAATGGCTTTCGAATTGGGGTGATTCCGTCAAACGGATATTTCGGGTTTTTTCTGTTTCACGGGTTGACATGTTAAGATGTTGCTCTGTATTTGGACCAAGGTTCATTCAGAGTTGATGGATGGGCAGAACTGTATTTGATAATATCTGATATGCTGTCCTCTAAACCATTACTATAGGAACTTCAAATAAATATGTTTAACGAATTAAATTTCACTTAGCCTTTTCTTTGATTATTGCATCTTGAAGAATTATATTCTTATCATATTTTCTAGAACAAGAATTTTATATGATTTATATTGATAATTCTTCTCAGTAATTGTATTACAACGATCATTCTTTATCTTCTAATTTATTATAATATATACTATATTACTGTATACTTATATATATATATATATATATATATATATATATATGTGAATCCGTGAGCTTTGATTTTCTTGAGCAGTTTCATTAGTTCCTTGGTTTACGGTTTCATTTTATTTTGAAGCATAGAAATGCGATCAGTTTGTTTGAATAATAGATACACATTGTCATTTTATGATAACATAGGAAATGGATATATTATAATAGAATATTTTTATTACTACTTTTATTTTTTTAAATAAAATATCAAACACCAATAATAATTATGGGTTTCGAAATTTTATTCATTGTTATCTTGAGTATCACAGTATTGCCTTCAGAGTGGTTGAAATGAAATTTCAATCAACTAAGGTGTAAAATAATAAAAAACCAGGCCAAATTTTACAGAATTCTTTACCAGATTTAACATAAATATGTTAAGAGTACAACTTCGGTTGTATTGAACTCGAGCAATATAATAATAATAATACAGTGGCACATGAACGTGGCCAGGACTTTTCCAATTATCTTGAGATTCATTGACATAATACTGAAAAATCTCCTACAAATATCAGAGAACTAGGACTCGGCGGAAATTTCTATAAGGAATTACAAAAATCGTGTGGCTTGCCATATCAAGAACTCTCAGGATGTTTAGAGGAGATAACGTATATCAACGCAGTAAATGTCACCGCCGTGAAGATTTCTGCCATGTGGATCGCCGCCACGGGCCTGATAGCTTGAAAAAGGCCCCCACAGACTTAATTCCTCTGATAAATAATATCTGGAATAAGTGAAAGTTCCTCTATGAGGTAGTGTTAAAGTCGTGTGGCTTGAAATCGGAAATTATACAACTTTAATGAATGGAACCTCATTACAGTGTTTCCTTGAATATTAACAAAGAAGTAGAAGACGGAAGCAACGGAAAACCATTTCAAAAGGTGGTTAATATTGGCTTTCACCAGTCTTACTATTAACCGCCATAGAACCTGTATATTATTCCTAAGAATATTTTTCTGTTCTCCTTTTTTCTGTTTATCTAACAAAAACTTCTTTATCTGTGTTTTGAAATTGAATATTTCATCATTTTGAATTCATTATTCAGTTGGTTGAAATATTTAGAGATCAATGAGACGAAAATGATGGCTGAAACTTTACGGTATGGTGCTTTGGTATATTTATCAGCATTTTGTCACGAATGTTTAGAGAATGTAATTTATTTCTAAAAACAATTTTGTGAGCCAGATAGGTACTTGGGGCAAGATGTTTATAAAAGTTTATATATAAAGAGATAAAATTGTGATTGAAACCTGATGTCCATTTTTAGAATTTCATTGGAATTATATATATGAACTATATGATCAAAACGTCTTATATTGTTGCAAACAATATGTTGACTGTTTCAAAGAACGTATTTTATATAATACGTTCTAAAATGCTTCACCAAGTGCAACGAATCGATTTTTATGAATTCATCAATTTTATGAATTATTTCATTACTCAAAGATTATATAAAAAATATATATGAAATATTTAATAGTATTGGCGTTTACTTGATGTAAATCCGTTATAACTGAATATAAACTGAAATTAAAACACTTGAACTTTTGATTTACATTTTGTTGACAACATAGCATGGCGCTCTTTTCGTCGTTACAAACGACTTCTGTTTTAAGTTTATTTTTGATAAGTACATCTAGTTTACACTTTTGTCTGGAGAATTTGCTATGAAGATACTGTTAACTTTAAATCTAGTATTACTGTCTAAACTATCAAATTATATATGATGTAATCTAAATTATAATTCAGAATTGATTACCTTGAGATATATATTCGAAACATCACTCTGATTGTACTGTATTTTGCAGTCTTCTTTGACCAAGTTTTTATTCCTTGTATAGCACCTCTACTTGCCGAACTACTGATGTTATCTGTTCTTAGTTTAATGTATTTAGGGAATACTTCCTTCTTCAGACATGTTAATAACAGCTTAAAGCACCATCGTGCCAAAAAGCTGTTATCAGCTTCTTTTAAATATTTGATGATGTTAGCGTTTACTTGATGTAAATCCATTATAACTTAATATAAACTAAAATTCAAACACTTGAACTTTTGATTTACACTTTATTGACAACTTAGCATGACGCGTTTCGTCGTTACAAACGACTTCTATTCTATATCGACCAGTATTCTGTTAGCATCTGAAGAAGTCGTTTGTAACGACGAAACGCGTCATGCTATGTTATCAATAAAGTGTAAATCAAAAGTTCATGTGTTTGAATATTAGTTTATATTCAATATATAAAATCTCTAACTAATACGATATATTATAATACCAAATTTCAGATGTATATTTATAATGCCAAAGCATATTGATGATTCATTAAATTCGTTTGATGCTGGTTTATTTTCGCTCGAAAAAGCAGTGATTGTTAGAATAATGATATCGGATATTAAACAGAATAAGAAAGCATATAACATTAGCATAATTTGTATTGCACTGGAGTTTTTATTAGTTTTCTCTATGAAGGCATTATAAAGTATAGATGCATTCAAACAAAGAATTTATATTTATAAGCAACAGAAAAAAAAAGCACTTGTTTTATTTATTATTCAATATTTAGAACTTCTACTAAGCTTATGATTTAATATTTTTCAAATTTCAATGAAAAGTTAATTCCTTGGGTCTTTCAATAGAATCTGAGGTGAATCAATTTTCATTTCATTTTTCGTTAACAAAATTCTCTAATGATCGTGGAAATAGAGAAAAGAATGGTCATAATACACCAGTTCGTTTTAGTTAAATTATTCAGAATATCAAATAAAGAGCTATTTATTGATTCATTTAAAGAAACAATAAAAAATGTGTTCGAAAAATATATGAATATTATATTGCGAACAGAAAAAACGGGAGAAAGGAAAGAAAATAATGATAATATTCTTGAAAAGGATTTGTTTCACGCATCCCTTTTTGCGATGGCAGGGAACTTTGGTCCTTCTGTCCGAGCCTCAGAAGTACCAAAAATTAGACGAAGAGGTGATGGCTTATTGTTAAAGTAATACCCTATTCTCTAATGCCACACACAAACGTATTGTCAGCCAGAAAAGACCATATGACAATGTATTATATCGGCTATTCAGGGCATTGAATTTCCTGAACAGTTTTATTCTATTCAATATTTTAACAAAAGCATAGCTAAAATATACACGCGTTTCAAATGCCGTAAGGTTTTGTTCTTTTGTCGAACAGTGTTGGACCCATTCACTGTTTTGTTGAGAAGGAAGTACGAAACAAATACGAAACGAGGAGATTTGGTGTTTTCCTGAAATTTCGTTTCAATATGTAGGAGTGTTCAGGTAAATTGGCACATTTTTGTTGCTTTGTTTGCCCATTTTGGGGATATAAAAGAATAATCGAATCCACTCTTACGCTGATCTGAAGCAGTGCTAAAAATGCACGTAGATAAC
This sequence comes from Henosepilachna vigintioctopunctata, assembly GCA_030704895.1. Taxonomy (NCBI): domain Eukaryota; kingdom Metazoa; phylum Arthropoda; class Insecta; order Coleoptera; family Coccinellidae; genus Henosepilachna; species Henosepilachna vigintioctopunctata. Next base: position 683,566 of record JARQZJ010000010.1, on the reverse strand, counting down.
ACTTTTTACACCCATGCTCAATAGAAATAAGGTGAATTCAGGAAACTTGATTGAATATTGATTGAATTGATTTTATAAACAATTGGGTTACCAGCTTCAGAAATATATCAATACTTTTTGTAGGACGTAGTGAAGTATGAATATATATTTCTGTACACAAAGGTTTACCTAAAATCCATACACCCACTCATTCATTTGAAACTAAATAATTCTTTACTTCAATATTCATATGTTCGACATTTTTTATGGTTTTTTAACCAGGAAGGGTTATATTATCTACGATAGTTCGTTAATTGGTGCTTCAAATACATAAGTCTTTGAAGCATCAAGATATATGTATTTGTGCTTCAACACTAAGTTGAGGCACTAAGAAAACTGATATTTTTATGTTAAAAATTTCGTCGACGATTGACAAACACGTAAAACAAATTTTTAAAAAAACCTAATTCATTCAAACAAATTCATTCACCAATGAGTGTTTCTTTCAATTAGAATCTTCAACAGTTTAATCTGCTTATTCTAAACTAGTGTACAACTTTTTTACAATTATATAATTTTTACAGTTCTTACAAATTAGTTTTAGTGTACATTTATATACTTACGTGGTTTGACGAATCGTTGGCTTTTGTATTGGATTATGAATTAACATCTCTTGTGGAGATCATCAAGGTATTGCTTTTCTTTGAGATTATATTTCCAAGTATGTTGTTGTGAAATTTTGAATATAACTTAAATTCAAACACTTGAACTTATGATTTAAACTTTACTTGTTATATTAAATATTAAATGAATAAATTATATTCTTTCATTGAAATTTAAATATAACTTAAATTCAAACACTTGAACTTATGATTTAAACTTTATTTGTTATATGAAATACTAAATGAATAAACTATATTTTTTTGTTGAATATAGTCAAATTTTGATATGACAATTTGTGTTTGATGTATTGTGTTGTGTGCTCTGATATTTGTTTTGTTTTTAGTCAGCGGGATGTTATTCCATTTTGTTTTGCAGAATTTGTTGCCAATGTTATCAATGTGTTGTCCGAGTGGTTCTAATTTCGCTTCACGGTGCACATCTATAGGAGTGTTTCCGTCCATTTTTGTTATAAGCCTTAATATTTCATTTTGAAAAACTTGCAAAGGTCTGAGAGTTGAATAGCTCATTTCACAACATGCTAGAGCAGCGTATGTTATTAGTGATCTTATAAAAGCAGTATATATTAACTTATTATTCTTTTTACTGAGTTCACTCCTTCTGTTGAGGAGTAAAAATAGGTTTTTCTGAAATCCCAAACGATTTGTTTATTGTGTTCCGTATGTAACGCTCTAAATTTTTAATCTACTGTCTAGTTCGACGACCAGATGAGTAATTTGGGTTAATTTTCTGGTTATCTGTTTTCAGTGGTGTTAGTATTATATTAATGGTATCAAATCTATCTCTTGTTGGTATCTGTTCTACTGACTCTGAGATTCCTTTATCAGCTAGTCGGATTCGTTCCATCTTCTCATGTTTACGGTAACATTTGCTCATTACTTTTTATCTTCAATCCACAATCTATCAGGGGTCATCGAAAAAGCTCTCAAGGTAGAACTATTATATTTAAATTCGTTTGTGTGACACTCCCTGATATCTTAAGCCTACATTGGTGTTATTATTCACTTATATATAATATACCTATGTATTTTATTGTGATAGAAGCTTATTATTATCACTTATCTCAGAACAATCCAAGTCTTCCCTGGGATTCGAACCCAGATCTTTCATTTTGTAGTGATTTCCAGTGCAACCTCTTCTTCAAATCATTGCTTGATGGGGATGATTTTCATTCATTATTGAATTTACTCTAGGCGTGGTGGTATATATCTTCATTGTGTATTAAATATGATAAAACACGTCTCAACAAAACTGAGAATTTGTTTCGTCAAATCGTGTAATAATAATGGAAATAATAATAACGAGTCAATTATTCTCAACAGGTATAATACAAAAAATAATAACATAATGTTGAATAATAACTAACTGAATGAAAGAAATGTAACAAAGAGCTCAATCTAATCTGAAAAAACTCAAAAAGTAAATGATAACTAAATAATAGAACAGAATGAAATATAAATAAATCTAAATCAATCCATTTTAGTCAATTTCTTTAGTTCACATAACTCCTAAAATAAGTTCTATAGAGTCCAATAAAATGACACAATTATTGTCAACTCTATTGAATGTAGACTCCTTAAACCAAATTGGGGGATTGTATAAGGGAGTTGGTCCTCGGAGTCTCTAGGTGAAATAATTCTGTATTACGAGGATTACTGAAGGAACACGAAATTTCAAAGCGGACAAGAGAAGAGGACAATCAATACTGTTGTGCAATAATTTGTACAAAAATTTGAGTGATAAAGTTTATCTCCTGCTCTGTAATGAGATTAAACTAAATCGACTCAATAATTCGTTATGATTGACACATCTCTGTGGATAAACTTTATCTTCCCTCCAAACTAAGAATTTCAAGAACCTTCTCTGAATAGCCTCAAGATGGCGTTGATGGCAAGTGTAAATAGAATTCCAGATCATGCTGCCATACTCCAACTTGCTACGGATTAGGGCATTAAATAGTTCTATCAATGTTGAGGAATTATTGAAATATTTGCCATTATGTATAACGAATCCATATATTTTCGAGGCAGATGAAATAAATTGAGTGATGTGTGGAATGGAGAAAAGTTTCTGCTCGAAGACTAAACCAAGATCTCTCACCTTATCAGATCGAGAAAGAACTTTACCACCGACGTTATAATCACACTTCATTCGATCTTTTTTCCTTGTGAGAGAGACAACATTTATTGTGTAAATTCAGTAATATCTTATTACTGATTATCGATATTTCTCATGTTCTTTTCTTTGATAATTAATAAACAAAAAATCAGGCTAATTAGGTCACTATGTTTTTGAATAGTTAACTTAGTCACTAATGAAAATTTTCGTCCGTCATAATAATTCCTCATTATTTGCAAAAATTTATTATTCGTAGTATGTGGAATGAATTGTCAGATGGGGACCTTAAATATTTGGAAATTCAAATATTCTCAAAAATTGTACCTTCCCAAATTTTTATATACCTGGATTCAGTGCTTACGAGTTATAAAAAAACATACCTATATTAATAAACGTTTCTCCATCCACAAATATTCTCAAAGGATGAGATTGAAAAAAACAAAATAGGCGGTAAAGTAACTAACACGCGCCATAAACCAGGATTAAAAAATAAAACAGATGGTCAAAATGTAGCAGTTCGATAATAAAAGGACAGCGTTTTAAAATTATACTCAATAAAGTATCCCAACGGGCATTTGACCTTCTAAGCATCTTGTGCCTCGTTTCTTGGTATTCTCAGACAGAGGCCAATTTCTTGGACCGCCAGAGAAGCCAGTTTGTCTAGCATGACGGGCCCTCAGACGCCGAAGTGTCTGGAACAATCGGTTCCTATTCGTGACCGTTTTCCATTTCAGATATTCCCGCACTCCACATTCCATTCATTTTACGATACCTCACCTTCCATTCAAATAATGTAGTAGAGTACCTGAAAAAATTGTACGTGACAATGCTTGACTTTTCATTTCTAATAAACGAATTATGTTTACATACATAAAAAACGAAAAATCTTAAAATCATGATTAGTCGAAAAAGCGGACAATAAAAGTTTTTTGTTATTAATACTCGATATGAGAATTTATATAATTTTAATCTGGTCACAGAACACCAATCAACAATTTTATTTCAACCTTATTGACTAGTAACTAACTCAAATTATGTTATAATCATCAGTGTTTCTTATATTTTCTTCCTATATCAGAGTTTCTGTTTTGTCTGTCTGTCACTTTCTTTCAACTAAATAAAACGGTTCTAGTTTTTTAAGCCTACTCTCAATATTCGTGTTGTCAAACTACCGCGTATGATTTTACAGCTAGAGGCGTTGGTATAGCGTGAGGTCTATGAAATGACAGCAATCAAATATTACTAGTGTGAATTTTCACTTTGTTAGCTTTTAATGCAAGTTTATTAGTTTTTTCAGCAATCAGTCTTTTGAATTGTTTTAATAATCGTTAAAAGTGAACATGAAAGATAAATAGATATCAATGAATGTCAATGCTTTAAAAGCGGAATAGTCAGAAAATGTTACTTGAAGTGATAGGATAAACAAAGAATATCTACAACATTTTGTTGCTTAGTAAATAAAGACACTATTATTGATTTCTTTCAATTTTTATTTAGCAAGTATCTTAATTAAGTATAAATAATGGTTGTTTACATAATAATATTATTCCTGAAATTAGCAAGCATGGTGCACACAAATATTATTCTTCCCCGTAAGTGGTACCAAATTAAATCCTAATGTATTACTTAGAATCTCAAATGTCTTCCCTAAGTCTATAACACGCTAAACATTTATACCTTCAGATGACTTTTTTTGGATTTTCTGAGCTTATATGGTTCAAATTAATAATTCTGATTCAATTTTTATTTTGAAATTTTGAATACCGCAAATAAGGGAATGAAGCTTAATTTGTTAGAATCACTTCAAATTAATAAATACAAATATTCGGGCAACCTATGGAACGGCCAAATTGATCATACCTCAAGCCCCCTTCTCAATCTTTTCAAAATTACTCACTTTCCTATATAGTAGTTCAGTATGAATGGATCCCTTCTACTTGTTATCTACATGTTTTCTCTGTATTCATAATTTAAGTTTACCTATTGTATGTATTCCGGAAATGTCATCAGTCTACACGTAGCATTTGAAAAAGGTGAATCTCATCGAAACGTGCGTCATGCAGTATTCTTTTTAATATATGTGTAAATCTTGACTTAACAATTGTTTTATTATGATATGGTTCACACTCATTACATCGTTCTTTCAGGAACTGTGGCATTAACATCCATATGAGAAACTAGATCCTGCATATTAACACCACGATCACAAAGAATAAATCCACATTTCTGAAATAGAATAATAATACTTAATTTTTGAAACAATTGTCTGTCGCTGATAGATCCATCAAATGCTTCTGATATAAAGTTACACTTCTAGAGTTTGAAATTCCTACCAATACTTTCAGTGTATTTGCTGATTTATACTTTGAATATGTAGCTTATTGTGAAACTAGATTTAGTGGTTTTTGAATTTTTGTTTCTATACAATCTATAATAATAGTGCAGGTGTTAGTCTTTTCACAAAACATTAAGTTTCATCGATCACTTCCTTTCAATATCCTTCAACTTGCAGTAAAGGTATAATTAATCCATTGCTGACTGCCATGATGAGTATTTCAGATTGTTTACCTCATCTCCAAAAAGGTTGAAAACAAACTAAAACGGTTATAATTGTTATAACCAGTATAATATTGTACTTTTATTAGGCTTATCTTTGCGATTTTCAGTTCTGAACATGTTTTGTGTTCATATTCTGACACATTGATAGTATTAATTGAGCTCTTTTCCTGACTACAAGTGTATAAAGAGCATTGTACTGATACTTTTTCATTTCAGGTGTCAATGACTATTTCGTCACTATAAATTCTTTGTTGAGATAAAAAAGATTTTTATGCAGTGGGTTCTCTAGTTAACGTATAATCGGCAGCATTGAAATGCTTTTAACAAACTCGTGAATGTATTGAAGGGGTATAATTGTCCCTAGAAATCGAAACTAACCACTGTTTTAAGAGAGTTTTGTCTTCGGAAATTCATGCACCCCCTTCTTTTCTGAACGAAAAAGGACTGCACAACACCGGGACACTGTTGATATTTTATATAATTGCACTTTCACAATAAAAGGAGAGCACAAATTTAAAGCGATTCCATGTAAATAGCAATAATGATATTGACAGCTACACTCCTAGACGTCAGGCGCTAGTGGCGCCAACTGGTGAGACAAAATACGGTAGTCCCCACTGAATCACTTCTATGTTGATGAAGCCTTTCTTCATGTTTAGTAGCATTCGAGTAATACTTTACTCAACCTTCAACGAGTGTACCTTCAGATCGCTATGTAGTCACTATAACAAACGCACTCAAGGAACTCTACAATATTTCTGCGTACTTTGTTTTTAAATCGTTAGATGACATTGGAATTCATCTGTTTGGTACACCCCCATAATTTTTACCATAGGACCACAAAGGAATCAGAATTTGCTTATACAGCAAAAGCTCATTCTGTATTGACAATTGGGACTTATGTCTTACCAATCAATACATTTTTCTGTTTCAATTTGAGTTTTAATTTCGTTCTTTTCGTCTTGAAGTGAGCTTTTCATCGGAGCTTTGCGTTTAGTGTTATCTCCAAATATTTTGCAGTATTTGAGTGGGGTACTAGTTTATTATTGACATGTATTGGTATCAATACATGTCAATAATTCACATATTTTCCCCATTCACATAGTATGTCTCTGTTATATTATTGTAATAAGGAAGATATATGTAAATTACAAGTCCTGCAGAATAAGTTAATGTATTATTGAATTGTAATAGATACACTGCAGTGCATGATATGTTAAAAAGACTAAATTATTTTAGTGTTGAACGTTTGATTTATGAGTCCAACTTAATATTCATATATAAAATTGTAAATAATTTAGTATCAAAAACACCAGTGATTAAAGGATCCACTATGATATCATACGAATTGAGTAATATGGAACAATATCACATAGAAAAGTATAGAACACGCACACTATATAAATCCATGCCCGGCGCTAGCTGTTTCGTCGCCCGCGTGCAATACCGATTATGCCGCCCTAGTCGCCCTACTGTAAGAGTTCTGTCAAAAAAGGTTAATTCTTTCTTATATTTTCTTTATTATGGCGAGGAAAAAGAAAAAAAACTAAACGAAGATAGAACATTTATTCTCAATTTAATACAATATTCTACAAATAACTTGTTATTTTTGTTTACTAATATGAAAAATTTTAAACTTACGTTTTCTATTTCTATTTATCTACAAAAAATGTACTCTTCTTGCCTTTGAATTTGCGAAATTTTCTATCAACTTTCTTGTGTCCAAACTATTTAAAATGTCATGATCAAACTATTGCTAAAAAAACTTACCTTAGTCTTGGCGAGCAATTCATTTATTTCATTCTGAATTTGATCTCCTAAATAGTGAGACATACGACTTGAATCTGATTTCGAGGATTGAATTCTGTGAATGTGTTCCAGCATGACTGAATCAAAGGATGCTATCATTTCGATTGCTCTTAAAAAATTACCATTATCATGGTCATATAATATTTTTGAGGATTTTCAGAATGCCAGACACTGATGAAATTACTTGATTACGCCTATAATTCTTTCTAATACATCGCACCATTGATATTTTTCCGATTCTAACAGTCTCAGTTTCATCTGATTTACAGTAGTTTTATTTTTCTACATTTCAATTAATTCTACCAACGATTTCACATTTTCGCTGTTGGAAACACTTGTTTCATGCCTTTTCAATGTTAATGACAAATGTTTGCAATCAGAAAAACCGTTCAAAGCATACAAACTACTAGCAGATTTACCAAATAATTCACAACAAAAACAATGCAGTGAATCTTTCGAAATAGAGTAAATAAGCTATTCTCTCATTTTTTCTCCATTGGGAAGATTTCTATAATAATAATTGTCTGTAAATTTTCTTCCGTCATCACTTAAGAAAAGTTGCAGTTGGACGCCTTTACCGGACTACGATTAACAAAAATATGAACAAGATCATTTCTCATACTTGCAGGCCACAAACCAGGATCATTACAACAATCTAAAGTGCTGCATGTTACTTTTGAAGATAAACTGCTTAGGTTCTTCAGTAGTACCTTCTCTTGTTTTAGTTTAGTTCTTCTGAAGAACATATATCTTTCTCTTCAGTTACGCCCATAGCTCTTTGATTTAAGGCTGTGCTGCTGCAAGCTACCTCCATATCTTCGTGGCATTTCGTTTCCTCATTATCCGGCTTGCCACAAAATTTTCGTAAAGAACCCGCCATTTTTTCTTTGTGTACTTCATTCTCTCGATTTTGCTGTCGAAATTGCGGTCCAGCAAGTTTTTTCCATTTTTGCAGTTCCTGAAATTGATTGTGTATGTAAGATTTTTTTTAGAATGCATGTATGTTTAGATTTTGTAAGACAAATAGGTTTTCATCCCACGTAACATTTTCTACAATAAGTTCAATTTCAATCATAACATAACCTACTCAGTAATTTTCGAAATAAAGAAGTATTGAGGACAAATTTTTCATACTGAAACGTTTATAATATTACTTGAACAATAATTATTGTGATAAATAAATCTATAAATAAAGGTAGGCTAATACTTACCATAATTACGATTCCTTTGCACTTCTGTTTTATACTGACGGATGATTGAATTATAATCACATTAGAAAAGTTTAAATATCAATACATTAAGCCGAAACCCACCTCAAAAGAACTATTAACAAATTAATTGCCATTCATTGTGCCGGTCGTTCTATTTATCTGCATTCTTCTCCTTGTCACAGCATCAAGCAAGGATCGAAACAACGAACTTTTCATACCGTCTTTTTTGCAACTTAAATCCCAGCAAATACCAATTTCTATAGCTAAATAGGATTTTTTTAGTAGCAGCAACACATGCTCTTCAAACCAGAGCTTGCAGTCCAAAACTATTCCCAGGTTTTTGGCTCTTATCAATAGTTTCAACAGCCTAGTTTCAAACTGAGAATAAGGAACTTCAGTTGAGAGTTTAATATTAAGTTTTAGAGCTTGTTAAAGTTGTGAATGGCATCAAGATCTAGATTTAGCTGATGCAGCGATGTATTGGACGGTTCAAAGGATATGAGAAGCTGGGTGTCATCAGCGAAAGAACGCAACTGTGCAATGGACTACCTTATTAACGTCAGAATAATGTTAACATGCACAGATTTATTTTCATTCAATTGAAAGAACTTGATGCTCAGGTTTTCCGTGCTATTGTATCAATAGAAGCTATTTTTGCACGAACTAATGGTGCATTTGTGGTAATCAAACTTGAATAATCAAGCCACTATTTGATAAATTTCAACAATAAGAAGACTTCTATTTCAGATTCCTCTATTGATTGAAACGACTGTACAAGTTGCTTTTGTGAGGTAGCATTTCTATTATGATTTGTAAAAACAACTGGACTGAATGAACTACACGAGCCAGATTGTGAAATTGACAAAAAACGAATTCGTCATGAAAAAACGGTATATCACATAAAAACGGAGGTTGGCGTATTGTACCAATACGTTATTATGATACTCAATATAAAAGTATTCGATTTACTGACAAAGGCTGGTGTTCTTTTTGATTCCGAACATTTTAATTCGAATCGAAAAACGTGTCGCCATACAGACACAGATGAACTGAAACAACAAACACGAAATCCCAATTTCAGCAACCAACTGGCGCTATTGGAAAAAAATTTGTTTGCTTACAAACCCGAACGAATTGAGGTGCACTAAGTAATAGATTTTCTACGGCACAATGACTCTCCAATAGATGGGAGATATGAAATAAATCATTTCCGATTAAAAACGTACAAAGAGTAAAAAACCTTCTGGACATTTCACAGACAGGTATCGATAGTGTATTAGTGATTTATTGTGGATAAGCAAGCGAGATCGGAGCTCTTTGCTGAGTTGATATATTTCAATCAAACAAGCCCGTCGCAAACAATGATAAGGTAGGAAAACCACTCTCCGGCCAGTGGTCAATAATAGCGTTATTGGTATGGCCGTTATTCACCGCTAATGCATTCAGGCCCCTCATTTTACGCCAAATCCAAATTATCAATAACAAGGTAGTGGTATTTTCTGTATTCAAAGGAGATCAAATACTTTCAATTCAAAATAAAAATGTGTTCACCTGCCTTACACCCTCCAGTTCTTTGACGTTTTCCTCAACTCTAAATATAATTCATAATGAAGTATCTGAGTAAAAATAAGGGGGGATAATTAATAGTCATACAGTAGGATTAGCCCTGTCTCAAAACTTCGAAAAATTTTGATACGAGGGTGGTTTGATAAGTCAGTGACTTTTTGAATTTCCCGCGCAGTTATTCCAAATGCAACAGTGCTGCCGTCAACTGTAATCTATTAGTGGGCAACTGTCAAATTTTGAGCAAGCTACGTCACGCAGTTGGTGTTTGATAGCCATTCAAAGCAGACAACCTCGTGAATTTTTACGAAAATGGAAAAAAGTGAATTTCGTGTGCTGATTAAGCATTACTTTTACGTAAAAAAACCATCACTGAAATTAAGGAAAAGCTTGATAAATACTACGGGGACTCGGCACCATCAATTTCAATGGTAAATAAGTGGTTTACAGAGTTCCGTTGTGGTCGTACCAGCACTAGTGACGCCGAAAGTTCAGGTCGCCCAAAAGAAATGATCACGCCGGAAATCGTCGATAAAATCCATGAAATGATATTGGATGATCGGAGAATGAAAGTACGTGAGTTGGCTCATGCTGTAGGTATCTCAACTGAACGGGTACATCATATTTTACACGAATATTTGGACATCAGAAAACTCTCCGCAAGATGGGTGCCGCGATTGCTCACACTCGACCATAAGCGCAATCGTGTGACAACTTCAAAAGAATGTTTAGCGATCTTCAGCCGTAATCCGGACGAATTTTTTCGCCGTTTTGTTAGTGTGGACGAAACATGGATCCATCACAACACGCCAGAGACCAAGGAACAATCGAAACAGTGGGTTGCTCGGGGTGAACGTGGACCAAAGAAGGCCAAACAGAGTCTTCAGCCAAGAAGGTCATGGCCACAGTTTTTTGGGATGCACGCGGTGTCATTCACATTGATTACCTCGAGAAAGGTAAAACAATCACCGGCGAATATTATTCAATGCTTTTGGACAGATTCGACGTTGACTTGAAGCGAAAACGGCCGCATTTGGCGAAGAAGAAAGTGCTGTTTCATCAAGACAATGCACGTGTGCACACTCGTTTAGTCACGATGGCCAAAATCCGCGAATTGAGATACGAACTAATTCATAATGAAATATCTGAGTGAAAATAAGGGAGGATAATTAATAAATAGTCATACAGTAGGATAAGCCCTGTCTCAAAACTTCGAAAAATGTTGATACTCGTACTAGCACTCACAAATACCCTCACACACACAAACCATGGGTATATTCTTGACAATTTTTCGGAAATTTTTGAATAATTTGTGCAGATTGAGTCTTGTTTATCATGAAAAACTATAATTCATTCGGAAATATAACTAAATTAGAAGAAAAAATCAATAAAATATGGAAATTAAAATTTTTCGCCAAATAATCAACAGTTGTCAAAGCTGCCGAGTGACCTCATCAACCCCTAAACAACGTCCGCTATTCATGAGGTATGTTTTAAGTTCATGAGTTTTCTTCATACGAGAGTGAATGCAATCAATCAAAATGAACTCAAAGTTTTACAATAGCTGTGCTGTGCCCATGTGAAGAGTACAACGATTACTACACCAAAAAAATTGTTTATTCATGTTAAAAAAAATAAGGAAATCAGAAGAAAGTGGTTAAGACCTTCTAGAAGAGATTGCATACATGTTGCACAATTATGGCATTTTGACAACACAGCACCATTGTTTTTGTCAACACTAACAGTGACTGCGTATGACTGGAAGCAAACATTTTGTTCAGGACTTACCCAACATTTGATAGTACACAAACCTAGGTCTCTTTTTATCCAACAGCACCATCGCCATAAGATTTCCTTGAAGATCTGAAACAAAGATGCAATATATATATATATATATATATATATATATATATATATATATATATATATATATATATATATATATATATATATATAATATGTTCTTTATTCTCAACAGGTATAACACCCAATTACAGAAAATAATAACAATGTTGAATACTAACTAAATAATTAAAATGAAAAAGATATAACAAAGAGCTAAATCTAATCTGAAAAAATAGCAACTAATAACTACATTACAACATTCAATGAAATATTACAAAGAACTTTTCTTTGTTCACATAACTCCTCATAATAACTTCTATGGAGTCAAAGTGAATGTAACAATTATTGGCAACTCTATTGAATGTAGACTCCATAAATCAAATGGGGATTGTATTACGGAGTTGGTCCTCGGAGTCTCTAGGTGGAATAATTCTGTATCACGAGAATTTTGCCAAGGAACACGAAATTTCAAAACGGACAAGAGAGGAGGACAATCAATACTATTGTGCAGTAATCTGTACAAAATTGAGTCCTGTTCTGAAAACAAATTTCTCTCCTGCTCTGCAATGAGATAAAACTAAATCGACTCAATAATTCGTTATAATTGACTCATCTCTGTGGATAAACTTTATCCTCCCTCCAAACTAAAAATTTCAAGAACCTTCTCTGAATAGCCTCAAGATGGCGCTGATGGCAAGTGTAAATAGGATGCCAGATCATGCTGCCATACTCCAACTTGCTACGGATTAGGGTATTAAATAGTCCTATGAATGTTGAGGAATTGTTGAAATATTTGGCATTACGTATAAGGAGTCCATATATTTCCGCAGCAAATGAAATAAGTTGGGTGATGTGTGGGACAAAGAAAAGCTTCGGATCGAAGACCACACCAAGATCTCTCACCTTATCAGAACGAGAACCAAAATAAAAAAAATGAACAAAATAAAGTATTATAAAGGTCTCAACTCCATATGAAGAAATTAAATGTTTTCAAAATTTCTATCTGGTTTTCAAGCACATGGTTTTACTTAACAATGTACTTAACTTTATGATTTTCAATCCTTTTTTTCCAACAACGTGGATATATAAGGTGGAAACTTTTCCACTCTTTCTTTTCTTTTGTTGTTTATTGCAATATTATTTATCCTTTTTATATATGATGGTTTTTGTTTTTATCTATGTATTATTTTAGACCAAATGAGACTTCCTCTTTTGTTATTCCATCGAATATCAATACCTTCTGCTTTTTGCTAATATAAAGAAGTCGTTTACATCTATATTATTGATAAATCGTCTGTGTACTTCGGTGCCTTCTGAGATGTTTTCTAATGTAGTTACAAAACTGTAATTTAGAGGTTGAGTTTCTTGGAATTAGAGAATAACTTCAAGATAACAATGTGTTTCATTGAATTGAAACAGGAACTACATTAATTTGAGATGATGTCCAAACGACAATTGGATCTAATTAGACATTCCTTTTAATCTAGAGATCAAAGTGAAGGTTCAAAACATCCATTTTTTATTCACGAAGTTGTCAACTCATCTATTATCAATTAATTCACTTTGATTCGGTCTCATTTGTAATCCCTTTCTTAGTGGGACATTTCACGGTGATGTGCATTTTCATGGGCGATCAATCAAACATAGTGATCCTCAAAAGATTCTGTGTACCTATATGCGGCCGCAGAAAATAAATGGAAAAGGACCGAAACTTATGAATGAACCATCTAGACAGGGGTGGATTTATTTTTTACGGTGTATTAGGTCTTAAATACTACTTTGTTATATTCCACTTCTTTGTGCGTAAAGCTGAATGATCAGTTTCGCTGAATGTCAAAGGCAGAGTCATTCAAGAAGAGAATACCTACGATCAGTAGAAGTTTTTGAAATAATACATATTATAATGAGATATTCAAGAGTTCCTTGAAGTGATGATTTATAATATCCTTTCTGGAAAAGGAAACATAAGAAAATGATTTTAAGTGATTTCGTATTTCATGAACTTTTTAATTACAAGTTTTCAATAATTCGAAGAAAATTTGTGTAGAGAATTTATCGCACCTTAGTTTTAATTTTTTTGCGGTTTATTCTACTAATTAATTGAAATTTTCCAGTAATAATTTCTCAATTTTTCCTCATTTTTATTATGTGCATTTCACGAAAAATTTTCATTTCAATACCCAAAATTTTCATTTTTAATTGTCATCAAATATACGTGATGATTACGTAATATGCGAAACAAGTTGTATTCATAATAAATTGAAAGGTTTTAAGTTTTATACCTTATTGAAAATTTATTTAAAATGAACTACCACGCAGTTTTAATATTTTATCTGTCGTCCCTGTGGCTTCGTTGGGAAAAAATTCGAGTGTTGTTTTTAACAAAACATTAGAATAAACTTCCAAATCTAATAATGAACTAATAACATCATCTTCCAATTTTTTCAATCAGGTTTTCAACGATTGTTTTTCCTGTAAATAATATATGTAAATAAATTGTAACTTCATCATTAATGAATAGACTAATTATTGTAAGGATCTATCGAGCCACTATATAATATAATTCACAGTGTGAGCTTCTGAGGCAGGAACTGCAAATAAAATATATCAATTCATAAAAACATGTGCAATAGTACAAATATTTAATAAATGATACAGAGATTTCGCTTATCTCTTGGTGAAACATTATGTTACCAATGTCAGTAACATTGTATACTCTTGATAATGTGTTAACCACCCGAAACATATGTAAAGTTTTCAATATATTACAAAATTATATTATATTTATATCGTATAATAATATTGTATTTATTTTCAATATATAGTGAACCTTAAAGCCAAGTGTGTTAATTTTAATTTATTTTATAAATATTTATGTATATAATATTGTATATGTTTGTAAATTCTTTGTATATAATTTGTAAATAAATCCTTGTTGGGTTGAGTATGGTGCGTTAAGATTCGGGTTCGACCCCCGGTAAAGGCATGGGCGTTTGTGTTCGTCTATGATTTAAGTAGTTTAATGATGATAATTGTTGGATAATGTACATTGATTTCATGCCCATAGGCCGTTTTGAACCGGCGGCGTTAAAATCTGTACGTTTAGTGAATTAAAAAAAAAACATTTATGATATTATAAATTTTATATTAATATTTATTTCAATATAACATATTATAATATTATATATTTTTTATGTAAAACAATCTGTTATTTTATGCTAATTCAGCCTATTTCGTTGAAGACAAATGCAATAGTTCAGCCAATACTCTCATATTAAAAAAGCTGTATCTCTGTTTCCATAATCTTTCTCAAATTCATTGAAAATATTACTTTCATTCAACATTCAAAAATCCAGCAAAGGTCCTACACCTGTCCACTACAAGAATGAATTATTCTGACCGAGTCATAGGAATTCTGTAGAGAAACATCATTCATAGTACACCTGTGTACTAAAAAATGCTGGGGGTGCTCGTTTGAATAGCGGTCAACGGAGATCGTAGCTTTCAGACATTTCGGCGCCCAGAATGGCCGCCCAGTCTTTAAAATCCATCATTAGACAGACACATTCTAAATGGATTCCATTCTTTCTATCCAAGGAATAATACATGAATTAATGGTGGATATTTTTTGAGTAAGTTTTGGTCCTGTCAAGTATGATGTAATCAGTTAATTTTGTAACATTAATACTAGAAGTTGATTGAATACAATAGATCAGATTTGCTTAGATTAAAAATTGTTTAATTTATTCAATATTTTCATTTAATTTTTTTAGTTTAATGTTGAAAAACGTCTACTATCGGCAAATATTAAACTATTGAACTGAATGAAAAGTGAAGGTGCTCTAATAAAACTTGAAGGTTCAGTCAGTTCTTAGGTTTCTTGTGATCCACAAAGGCTGATTCAGAATGAGTTTAACACAATTAAAATCTGATAGTTTCACTTAAAAATCTGATGTACGTGAATATCAGTATTTGTTGATTCTTGCTATATCACGTACCAAAATTGAAAAGCTCATCAAATAACAGGGTGCAAATATTTTTCATTATAATTAAAAACTCAGTCTAAGCATTTTTTCGTTTAACTCTCGTCACAGTGAACCAATAATCAATTTTATTTTAACCTAATTAACTACTATTTAACTTAAACAAAGGTTTACTCATCAGCGTTCCTTGTATTCTATGTATATATCAGAGTTATACTGATATAGGAATAGTTAACTAACTCTATTAAATATAATTAACCAACTCAAACGATTTTGTTTTTAAGTCTACACTCAATGTTCGAATTTTCTAACAATTGAATCGCTTCGATGTTAATATCTCGATGAAGCTTTTTTTCATGTTTATTAGTATTCTGTGTTATAGTTAACTCAAGAGTATACCTTCAGATCTCTATGTAGGTCACTATTACTAACATACCGAGAGATCTCTGCAATTTTTCTCAGTACATTGTTTGGAAATCGTTTTTTTGCAATTCATCTGTTAGGTTCACCTCATGATTTCATACTATGGGACCACAGAGGGTTCACAATTTGCTTATACAGTAAACATTTGTTCTGTATTGATAATTGAGACTTATGTTCTATCAGCTAATATATTTTCCTGTATTTTAAATCTAATTCCGTTCTTTTTGTTGTTAGGTGATCTTTTCATTGGAGCTTGGCGTCTTTTGTTTCCTCAAATATTTTGCTGCATTTGAGTGTAGTACCTACCAAGTTATCATTGATATGCATTGGTAAAGTTAATATGTACAGATTTAATTTCATTCAATCGAATTCTCCATGCCTACGTCGAGATACTGATCGTATAAATTGCCGTCTCGAGCTTTTCAGTCGCTTTGGCGATGTTCCTCCTAACTTCCAATATAGCGGTCCCAACAGCGAAAGTGGAAATGGTATTATTTTGAAGTACCAGTATATCAAAGTGTAAATATGCAATAATTTATTTTTTGTTTAAGTTTCGATACAAATTTTAGCTTTGTCATTTACGCAGTTACATTTCCAAACGTGAAAATGAATACATTTTTCTATTTTTATAGTCCATATCATATGCTCTGAATATACATTTTCAGTTAGGATAAAGACAGACAAGAAAACACTTCATATAAAAAAATTGTGTATATATAGAAATATTTTTATTTATTTAATATAAATCAAAAAAAAGATACGTATTTCTCTATAATTCCGCTGATTCATTGTGTAAATTATGGAAGCACCGGCTCGAAAGCAAAAAAGTATACAAGGTATACATTCATCGGCATTTATAAGCTAAACAATTCACCGTAACAATGTTGTTGGTGAAAAGAATGCGCCACAATAAACCGGAAACCTTTAAAACGTGTGAGAGAAACCATTTGATGCCACAAAAGGTGTGGTCAGTTTTCACAGAAAACAAAATATGTCTTCAATACATCCTCCTTGCTCTTCTACCTGCTTCTATGACATTCCACCGGGAGTCGCCATTGATACAGAATGTTCTTTTGAACACGGCTCTCTCGCGTAGAATGGCATTTATTCATTCTGTTTTGTCACTAGTTGTATTCAGGCCTTATACGACGATTGTAGGCTCGCATAATGTTATAATGTAAAAAGATTTTTCGGTACTTAAGGAGGGTGGTTTCGGATAGATATCAATGGAAGATAAGGGGAATTTACATGATGACGGTGATACTGGGTTACTCTTGAACAGTAATGGGAAATATTATGTTATACAGGGTGTTAGGTAAACATGCGCCCTAATTTCAAGGCGTTACTCTTTGTCCTATTAAAATAATATTCTGTCCTATAATAACTTTTCAGAAACTCCTATACTTTGAAGAAATCCGGAAAGCAAATTTGCGACATTTATGTTCGGATATTTGTTCGAATTGATATCATGCGACTGATACGTTTCTGGAGGATGAACCATGACATGAATTGCAATGTAGTTTATGTACAAGAATGCACCTCCCTGATTCAGTTTTATGCCCAATATTTTTTATTAGACTTGATCTTAATCTGACTCCACTTCAAGAGGTTAAGGATTTCTAGTATTTGATGAAAAATTCTTAATCATACCTCATATCAACCAGTTAATTATCATGTAGCAAAGTTTATGGTTTCATCATCCGCAATGATAGATTGTTTTCGAGTTTCTCAACACTTGTCCATTTATTTAATGCCCTAGTGAGAAGCAAACTTGAGTATGGCAGTCTTGTTTGGCGGCCAAATATAATTGTCATATAAACCGTCTGGAGGCACTGCAGAGGAAGTTCTTGAAATGGCCCTCATTTCGAGAGGATGGTTTATATCCACATATGGATTGTGATTACGCTTGTTTGCTATCGAGGTTTGACACTAGGAGCCTCAACACCAGGAGAAGTTTGAATTCACCATTGAAATTTTTTTCCAATTTGCTCAATGATAATCTCGACTGTCCTGAGCTTCTGGGTAAACTTAATTTCTTCCTTCCTCCGAGGTGTACTAGAATAAGCCAGACATTTTACTCAAAAACCGACAGAATCAATCTTCCCTCGCAATCGCCGCATAGCTCTGTATGTTCTGCTTCAAACCAGGTGTCAAACTGCTGTGATTTGCACTGGGACTCACTTGTTTCTATCTTTAATGTGCATTCAAATCTTAACAGTGAGGTATCTTGATTTCTTCCGAATGGAGTTCTGAGTGATTTGTTTTCTTGATTATTATTATAATTGAACATTTAGATATTGACATTATAGATTTAGATTACTATATTTGATAATGTTTTTTATTATTATAATTATTTCTTACTATTGTATATCTATGTTGTTATTGATATTTTTAGTAACCTTATTTATTCAATATGTATTTTCCTGTAATTGGGTCCTGTTGGAAATATATGCTTATTATTATTAGAAACATACAAAAATAACTGAAGAATTTGCGAGGAGAGACAAGCATGGCCTACTCAATACTCATACCTTAACCTCCTAGATTATCATTACTTCTGAGTATATTTGAGTCATCGGTTCGCTAGTTCAATGAAGAATTTGGAAAATGGGCTAAATCGACAATTGGTGGGTTGAACTGAATTTTAAACTAAACTTGTATGTTTGAAACTATTAGAACAGGTCAAAATATGAGATTTCAATTTGTTTAATATCATAAAAACGCCACAGTTTAATACTGTAGTACCATGAAAAAATTTTGAAGGATTGAAAGTTTTTCCAAATATTCGGGACTCTTTTTGAATATAGTTACCATTTTTATTTAATTTTTAATGGTATTGAATTTATGTGTGTTAGCTGTATCGTAAAATTAATTTATAGTATTATCCCTACTACATACTAAATCAGTCAATATGATTGTTTCTGATATTTTGTAATTCTAGAAAATGATATAATTTAGTTACAAATTTTCATCTTTGTTTTAGAGTTTATTTAATGATGACAGAAAGGGTAATTTTGAAAATATATTTTTTTGAATTTTCCTGAATAGTTTAATGAGAAATTGATTCATTTTATAGAGACATTTAGAGATATTGAAATTTGTATATAAAATAAAATTTTATTGTAAATAAAATAGTTCGATTTCAGATAAAGATTCCACTTGAAATCTCTTATTGCGTATTCTGAATGTTTATATAGGTTTTCTAACTATTTAGTAGTGTTCATTTCCTTTGAATAAACAAAATTATAGTCCGAGAGCTGGTCATATAAGAGTCCTATGGATCAGATACATGAACAAGTTTTTAGATATAGACCCAGAAACCATAGAACTAAAGGTTGACACCCGTGAAAATGCCTGATTTTGCCCGCATGCAGCATTATGACCTCACTTCCGGTTGTAATTTCAGATTATAACTTATAAGACATGAGAAAAATTAACGCGAAAATAAAGTTTTCGACAAGCCGAATTGAGTTTTCAAAGGTCGACAAGCTCAATTCATTCTTGACCGTGATTCCATCATGACCAATGGTATATTTTGCATAATTCTTCTTAATTCATCGAATATATAAATTTTCTCAAGCTTTCCTAAATCTAAAACCCCTCAAATTACTTCAAAAAATGGTCGACACCTTTCATTTACCAGGATTCGACTGTCGACCTAGTTTGAGGAATCAGAGCGCCTATACAAGATACAATTGTACGTATACAATTGTACGTATAATAGCTTTACATTCTTATGTTACATTATTACTCTCTTACAATATTAAAATATATTGCTAGATACATAAATAATTATTTTTTTGAATTGATTCTACAACTATTTTAACCAGAAAAACTTGTCGACTAATTTTAAATAATCAAATAGCTTATGTTCATGTGTTGAATAAATATCTGAACAATCCTTTGCATTTATTTTATATTCAATATGTGATGAGTTGTGGTTGTATCCAAGAATTCCTGTGAGAAAAATGGGTATAAATAAAATATAAAGTATTGATTAGATATTTTTATTCAATACATAAACATAAGAATAAGAGTGTCGATTTTTTTCATCGATTTTAAGGTTGTAGAATTAGTTTAAAAATAGAATTATCCATGTATTAGATGAACATATAAAAATAATAATTTTTAATTATTATTATTTAATTATTTCTGATTATAATAAGAGATTTAGGGACGTTGAGTATAAGCACGAGCAAGGGTATTTAATCACTTAAATCAGTCGACCACTTTTTCTGGGTAAAATAAATGTGTCGACTAATTTTTTTTATTAATTCAATAGTTGTAGAATCAATCGTCAAATGAAATTATCCATGTATCTAGCAATATTTGTTTATATTGAAGAATATAAAGCTATTACACTTATCTGTATAGAATAGACGCTCTGATTTTTCAAACGAGGTCGACAGTCGAATCCGGGTAAACGAAAAGTGTCGACCATTTTGTTAAAATAATTAGAGGGTTTTAGTTTTAGAAACACTTAAAAAACTTAATTTATTTGATCAATTAAAAAAATTTCATAAGAAATACCTTTGATCGTGGCCGACTCAAAGTCGCGAATGAATTGAGCTTGTCGACCTTTGTAAACCCAATTCTGCTCATCGAAAACTTTATTTTCACGTTAATTTTTTCATGTATCTTACAAGTTATAATAATGTCTGAAATTACAACCGAAGTGAGGTCACAATTTTCCATTCGTGCAAAATCAGACATTTTCAGAAGTTTCGCCCTTAAGTTCTATGGCTTTTCGGTCTATATTCAAAAAATTTTTCATGTTTCTGATCCATAGGACTTTCATTTAGCCGTCTCTGCCACTATTACCAATATTGTTTTAGCGTATATATTTCCTCAGATTATTTTTCTAAATTCTCAAAAACGCTTGATCATTATTGTAGGATGGAGAAAACGATTTACAGAGTTCATTTCTCGATAATCAAAAATTGTAATAAAAACAAGACATTATATTCAAAATGACACGAAAAGATAAACATTAGAAAACAAAAAGTAGGTGGATATTTTTGGAATAAAGTGGAATTAGAGAAAGGCTCGCTAAGAAGACAACAATAGACAAAAGAGTAATAAAAAAAACTTTTTAGAAATAACCAAATTGTAATTTCAAAGCTAACTGCTAAGCAAAAAGCGTTATCTTTTTCACCATTTTTTCTCTTGGAAAAGACCAGAAAAATATAAACAAATTGGGGCCCCACAATATTTAGTAACGAGAACTAACGACAAACCTTCTCAATAGAATTTTACCTTTCGGCTTCCGTAAAAGTCCGGTGACATAAATATTCAATAACACATTTTGTCCAGTTAATCTTCAGAGAAGCTTTTATAATACCCTCAGAAATTTGGGAAAAATATTGCTGAATTACCCGAAGAATAGGTCCGCTGTTAAACCATTTCGACATGGTCACTATTTCGTAATTCAAATTATGATTTATTGATATATTGCTGGTAAATGTATCTTCTTTGAATAGCGGGAACACAGGTTTGACACGTTTTTAAACGGTTATAAGGAAGAGTGGTTAAGTAAGGATATATATCGTCAACAAGTTACTAAGTATATATTGTGAAAATTCGAATTGTATGAAAAATTTCATTGTGAATTTGTATATATATTATAGGTAAATTGAAGTATTACAGCTACCCATTAAATTCATTTATTTAGAAATGTATGTTTAATATGTATTTACAAACAAAGTTAAATTTTTGAATCAAGTAAAATGTCGAAATCGACACACAGAGACGCCTTCATTATTTTTTTTTAACACCTAGAACCTCAATTGGAAGGAGTCGAATTATTGCGTAGTTCATTAAAAACAAACTTTGAGATAGCAATTCTGTCAAATCCTTTTCAAAATTGCGGGAGGTATCTAGTTTCAAGTTTTGTGGTGGACAATTTACTTTTTAAGAGTTACATTCATGCTGAAAATAACATCAATGAAAATTATGAACATGTTAATGAAAACATATTTATACGAGGTGAAAATTTCATGAGTTTCCAATTAGCAGCGCCCTTACTACGAGGGGTTTAATGGAATGTTAAGAGTCATTTGAATCAAGACCTGAATGAAGAGAAAGACTCCACGTAAAAGAGGTTAATGTGCTATTTCAATATATCTCTTATAGGCGAAATAGCATGTATAGAAATTTGGAGTGCTATTACCTCAAAAGGAAAACTTCTCCCTGACAAGGCCTCAATCTGCCTACTCCTTGTTAGGCGGTGATTAGTCGCCAACTGATGGACAACCATAGATCATATATACTAACGTGGATGTCTTGATAAATATGAACTCTGAAGCCGATATATCTACGACTCATTTAAATATCCCTTCTTTGTTTTGAATACGTAATGACGCAACACGATATCTCACTCCAAGGACCTCTTAATTTAAACCAATCAATACTAGTGTCACTACTGAAATTTTAGGTTATGCGATGTGTCATGTTAATTGTCACAATAATGTCATGATTTTCAAATATTAAGTCAGCAAGGGATACAAGGTTGCCACTTTTAAGTCTTGCCTTTTCCTGTAACCCTTAAGCTACCTTTTATTTCAAGAGTATTATATAAAATAATACTTTAACATACACATCTGAACTTAATTTACAGTTAAGAATTAAAACTATATTGTTCTTTACCAGAAAATAAAATGAGGCAATGAAAGAGTTTTTACACGAATCAAACAAATATATCCAAATGAAATAAATCTTCCTATATCTGGCAATGTTGCACGGCGTCCGATTCTTCTCCAACACACGTACTTTTTTTTAAATGCGCTTTCCAGATACCGGTCCTTAGAGAAATATAGCACTTATAGGTTCTAAAGGTAAATAAGGTGAAGAGATAGAAAGAGGCACGTCTTCATGTTGGTTTCATAGTCCATTTAACAATTCTTATGCCATCGATGTATCCATTTATATGGTGGACAACCAATAAAGGTCCAATTCTCCCGATTCCTGGAAATCGGTATGAAAGGGTTTCGGCGCTGACAAGGCCTCAATCTGCCTATCCCTTGTCATGTAAATGAGTTGGCTACTGATGTAAAACTGATTTTATTAAGAAAATGTTAACGTATTTATACATAAAAAACTGCTTACTCGCTAAAATAAAGTTCATAACACTCGGGCGAGTATGCTGAACCCTCGATATTCGCGTTAACCTAGATACTTATTGCCTACCACATTATTACAAAATATTTCCTTATTCTAACTATATAAATCTGTTCAAAATCTTCAAGATTCTGAACATAACATTTATTTTTTGAAATTCTTCAAAAAAACTTCAAACTAGAAGCAAATTAGAAAGGCATTTTTAATATAGATACTTGGTTATTATGATGTATTTTCTAAGGAAAACGAAGTTGACTGTGACGGATTTGATTTTTTCATTGTTTTTATTATTCAGACTATTATAAATCAGTGTCAATGTAGGTAGTTACAATTAATGTTTTTATGGAGCATTATACTTTTATATATATTATAAAAATTTTGTATTCATCGAAAATTTGTTATTTTTATACTATATTTTTTCATGCCGGTAATTTTTATGCAGTTTGCGCGAAATTTAACCATGTGTTGCACCTTGACCTTGAAGATCTACAGGAAAGGAGCTCAAGGTTGGTTGAACTAACAAGTGAATTTTGTGACAGAAGCAAATAGTCTCTTATGACAGAACAATAGAGTTTCGGTTACTGAACCAACAATGCCTTATTAGTGGAGAGCTGCTGTAAAGTCAGATAAGAGCAGTTCAATTTGCATTCGAAAAGCAACTTATTTTGTAGATAGACAACTCGACGTGTCTTCTGAAGTTGAATAAATTTAAAAACAACACAGGCGTAATCTGAACGTATGTAATTTGCGCTCAAAATGAATTATAACTAAAGAAACAAAGGGCACAAGAGTTCACAGAAATAATTATGAAAACCTCAAGAATGATTAAATGAGCAATGTATCAAAAATTAATCAAGCTAATTGAAACGCTCAGAGTGTTTGAAATGATATTATAATTTGTGTGAATGATTGGTAAGCACGATTGTTATTGAAACATAATAAGATAATAAGATAATTTGATGATAATAAGAATTATGCATTATATATGCATAAATAAGCATTTAAAAATGATTTTTACTTTATAAAAAGTTAAATAGTTAAAATAATCATAAAACTTGAGTACTTCTACTTCTCAAACTTCATTTCAATGAATAATTATCAGCATTTAAAGATCAGTCACAGTACAATGTTTAACAACAGATAAATATCAAATATGTGACAGTGGTAAGTAGTAATAAGCTTTTTACGAAATGGGGAACACAATTTGAAAAATTTTTTGAATCCATTTATTATCCCATATATTGTGGTCATTTATGATTCATTTCAAAATGAGATGATTAAAAATGATTTTAATTCATATGAATAAATTAGTTATATTTCTAGTTGGTATATTGAATTTTTTGATGTAAAAAAATTCAATAGAAATTTTAAGAAAAATGCGAAAATAATTCATTTCATATATAACCATTCAAAAATATTTTTCGAATCTAACCTAAACTAAACTAACACAAAATTCTCTAACAATTGAATTGTTGATTCTGATCAGTTCTATATACTCGTAGTACATACTATACCCCTTACTATGCCTCTGTTTTTCACATATTTGGCCGTATATTACATGTGTTCATATAATAATTACCTAGTTTACATGGTTGCTACTCGCGAACAAACCTTCTATTACTCTTGGACTGTTGCAATAGATGGCGCACTGGGCATAAATGTGCTTAGATAATATGTCATTGCAAATATAAAGTAAGTTGTCATTAATCAATTCGACCGATACTTGATGAAAATCTAAATACATAATTTAAATAAAACAAAGTTTTTCTGATTTTCACTCTAATTAATTTCAAACATGACAATATTGGACTTTTGTGAATGTTAAGTTATCATTTTTTATTTCTTCCTTGATTGTTTTTATATGTAATTGATCGGAATGGATTATATTGTGATTTCTAGGGATTTGTCTGATGACAAATATATCCCAGTATCCATATATATCCCAGTTTATCATCAACATCTGATGTAGCCACTGTGTTGGCGAAACAATATTGTCATGTTTGAAATTAATTAGAGTGAAAAATAAAAAACTACTTGATTTCATTTAAATTATAAGGTGAGTTGCCTTCACACGAAAGCAAGTACATAATAAAAATTCTGTTGGAACAATTTAAATTAATCGAGAGAATATGTTATAGTTGAGCAAATTATGCCTCCAATATCCTTCAAAGGAAAAATGTTAGAGAAATGTTGAACTGTTAAAAAACAACAAGCATGGAACGTTCACACGTCTACACCCGTAGGTATCTAAAAAACTGCAATGTTATTTGACAAATAGCTTCGCAATGATATTCACACATGTCAGTAGGTTGTGTTAGTGATGACTTGACGGTTCGATATGTGGAGTCGTATGAAAGTGTTTGGAGATTGAAATCGTTGGTTCACTTGAATGGAGGTGGCACAACTGACGAGTTCCTTGTAGAACGAAACAGATATCTTGTGCTTCCATCAGGTGTGACTTCGATTTCAATATTCCTCTAACATTTATTTCTTGTAGGATAATGGAGGCATCACATCGTATGCGTTCACATAGTTATAACAAAACTATAAAATTTTTACAATTCATTTAAAATTATTTTTCGAATCACGTTGCAGTCTTTTCTCAGTATTTTCTTAAATATTTTACTCAGTGACACAAGCAAAAGAAAATATGTAGGTAGGTACGTGTGTGTATATTCTTATACATATTTTCATTTCTATATATCTATGTATATTATTACATTACCGACGCATGCGTCTGACCAAGGAGACCCTGTCCGAGCAACTTGTAATGACGGTACAACCGAACTACCTGGAATAGTTCAAAACAGTGCAAACTTTAATGCACCAACTGTCACTAGTCAAGTTCAGGGTCAACAAGCAAGACGTAAACTGAATAATGTTAAAATGAGCAAATCGAGCAAGCCTATTATCGATAGTAAACTAGTGAATTCTGCATTGATGCAAGCCAAACAGGCAATAATAATGAAAGATCTTCAAAATATTGATACGGACACTGATGCAGGTGTGACAAATTCAGATTCCTACGTAAACCAAACAAATGAATCAGAGTGGAAATCGGTAAAAAATCGTAACAGACCACGAAACAGAAAATTTGTTATGGGCTCAGGCGAACCAAGCGTACAGGTTAAGACTATTCCTAAATATACATATTTTCACGTCTCTAGGCTTCATCCTAGTACTAAGCCAGAAGACTTAAAAAATCTCTTGACAGCAACATTTCCTGAAGTACAGTGTGAGCTTCTTCAATCTAAGCACCCTCTTATTTATGCTTCTATGAAGGTATCTTTATATCATGATAATCTCAAGAAAGCATGGCAGAAGGAAGTTTGGCCACATGGTGCTCTAGTGTCCCGTTATTTTTTATTAAGGAAGGGGCCATCCCAGACAGCAGGGGATGCTCCCCAAGTTTTACGTGCTTAATAAATAACAATAACTCTATTCTGAATAATCTGGCAGCTAATTCTTCTCAAGTGAACCATGGTCCCAAGAAACCTTTTTCTCTAATATTTCAAAATGTGCAATGTCTAACTACAGCTCTAAATAAACTGAATGTTCTATTATCAGAAAATGATGTGGACATTTTAACGATTGCTGAGCACTGGAAATCTGCCGACGAGATCTCACAGTGGCAAATCCCTGGATACAAGTTGGTTTCTCAATTTTGCAGAGAGGAGGGCAGACATGGAGGAACCGCCATTTACTGTAAAAAGCCTGTGCAGTCGTTTGAAAGAAGAGATTTTGTGAGTCTCAGTGTGATTAATGTTGTTGAGTGTTCTGCGATTCAAGTGAATCTAAAACATTCTAGTATAGTTGTTCTCTGTATTTACAGACCTAACACAAAACCTTTAGCAGATGTAGACATTTTTATTGAGAAACTGAATGCAATATTATTGAAATGTAGCTTAGAAAAAACTAATTTTATTATCGCTGGGGATTTCAATGTCGATGTTTCAGAGGATTGCAGAGATACTAGGGAGTTCCTATCAACTATTGAAATGTTTAATGTCAGTCTTTCATTTTCATGTGTAACTCGTCCAGCCTCGGGTGCCTGTTTGGATAATATTATTACAAACATGAAAGGATATAATGAAACTCTGGAATTCCATATTTCAGACCATCTCGCTTTAAAGTTCACGCTGTCAGAGGCCATTATAACTAAATCTCCAAGTAAGTTTTCAATTAGATGTATTAATGAACAAACTGTCAATGATTTTCTTTTGAATTTATCTCTTGTGTCATGGAATGATATCTATGACATGTCTGGCAATGTCAATGCAATGTGGAGCTGCTTCTCTTCACGCTTTAAAACTGTCTTTGTAACGTCATGCCCTCTAAGGGTTGTGTGTAATAAACCTACAATGAATATCTGGAAAGCGAATCCAGCCATAAAAGACAAGAAAAGAATTTTAGATAATCTTCTTGTTATTTCTACTGCCAGGCCAGAATTTAAGGAAATTTATAACAATTTTAAGAAGCAGTATGATCATGAGATTTCATCAGCATATAAGTCTCACTTCGGTGACTATATAACCAATGCCCCTAACAAATCGAAAGCTGTTTGGAGGGTATTAGACTCTTTAATGGGTAAGTGCAGAGAAGCTGACTTAGCTATAAAAACTGGTAATCCATTGAAATTAGCTAACAACTTCAATGATTTCTTCATTGGAAATGCCACTCATAGGGTAAAGCTTAATAATCCTTCTCAGTCATTAAATGCTTCTAGGTCTGAAAGACTAGATAAGTCTTTTTATTTCTTTGAAGTTACCGAAGCAGAAGTTATTGCCGCTGTGGGATCCCTGAAAACTTCAAACTCCTCTGGGCATGATGGCATTCCTATTTCGATTGTGAAAAAATCAACCCATATTATAGGTAGGCCATTGGCTCATATCATGAACTGTGCATTCAATGAAGGCTGTTTTCCAGACGATCTTAAAATCGCTCTGGTAAAACCCCTTTTCAAAAAGGGCGATATCAACGAAATTAATAACTATAGGCCAATTAGCCTTTTGTCAAGTTTTGCAAAAGTTTTTGAGAAAATACTAGCAACTAGACTTCTAAAATTTTTTATCAAATTTAGAGTCATTGCGGCTGAACAGCATGGCTTTACTAAATGCAAGTGCACTGATACAGCTCTCTTTGAATTGTTAGATGCTGTCATTGTAGCACTTGAAAAAGGTGAAGTTCCTATGGCGCTGTTGTTTGACTTATCAAAAGCGTTTGATTCTGTATTGCATAGCGTTCTACTTGAGAAACTCGAGCTTTGTGGTATCAGGGATATTGCTTTAAAGTTTATCGAGAGTTACTTGTCAAATAGACGACAGAGAGTTGTCGTTACGGTTGATGGCACGGCCCACTTCTCTGAGGAGAGGATCCTTTCCAGGGGCGTTCCTCAGGGAAGTGTGCTGGGTCCTCTTCTATTTCTTATTTATATTAATTCCCTGTGTTCAATTACACCTCCAGTCAAATGCTTGCCTGTCCTCTATGCAGATGATAGTAATTTTCTTGTGATATCTGATGAAGTTGAGACCTGCATACAGGATGGTAATGCGGTGATTTCTGCGGTGAAGGGGTGGTGCTGCGATAACCATTTAACTATTAATGAAGATAAAACCCAATGTCTCTTTTTCTCTAGTATTAGATCTAAAACTAATTTTCCTTCATCATTTGATCTAAATGATGGTACCAATATCGCTGTGACAGACAGTGTGAACTTTTTGGGGATTGTTCTGGACGGGCACCTGAGGTGGGTCCCACATGTTGTCAGGTTAAGGAAGCGTTTAAATAAAGTTATTTACACCTTTATAATGCTTAAAAACAGAATTAACTTGGAAGTTGTTCATACTCTTTATTACTCCAATTTCCAGTCTTTAATGGTCTATGGGATTATTTTCTGGGGAAACTCGCCTTCAGCAAATGAAATCTTCTTAACACAAAAAAAGGCACTACGACTTTTGTGCGGTTTGGGCTTCAGGGATTCCCGCCGGGGAATATTCCGCGCCAATAATGTTCAAACACTGTATGGTCTTTATGTTTTTAAGCTTTTACTTTTTGTGAGACAGCAAAAGCATTACTTTGAAAAATACTTAAACGTGAATAAGACCCGGCAGGTCTTTCCATTTAACCTTCCCGTACACTCTAGTGCCAAGTTTGCAAATGGTCCGCTCTATATGGCCATGAAACTTTTTAATTTGCTGCCGCAGTGCATGAGAGTCATTGAAAAGACTGAAGTGTTCAAGAAATGTATTTATAAGTTTGTTTTCGAATGTGAACCTTATAGTTTAACTGAATTTTCAGACTACTGTAAAAAGTAGAAAACTCACCTGACTTGTTTCTCTTGTGGGCTGTGATGATGATTCGCAACTGTACTTGTTGGAACCAATAAATTTATTATTATTATTATTATTATTATTATTATAATCTAAAGATAGAATAAATTTTTGACTATAATATGTAAAATAATCTGTAAACATTTGGAATGATTTTTCAAATGAATACTATGCATTTCTCAACATTTGTTAATCCAGTTGCCTAGATGGCAACACCCTACAAGAATGACTCTTCGGAGAGTGGACATTTCACATTCTCAGATCCCACTTACATGTGTTTCTCTTGCGCATAGGCGACTTGATCTACTGCTTTCCGACTTGTCGTACACACACATTTATATGCTATTTATGTACGCTCGTAATTTTAGGATTTTCATTCATTTGAACAGTCCGAGGCAGCCAATACAATACCCAGAACGAAAATAAATAGCAAGTTACCAGTATAAGAAGACGTTTCGTTATGAATCGTGTTCAACTAAATATTCATAATGGTTTATATTATTCCACCCTGTAAATTTACGACCGAAAAATGCAACGGCATTGTTTATATATTGTAACTCTGAAGGGTTATTTTGACTATTAATTACGAGCTTTAAAGCTGAAATATGACCAGAACTTGAATTTTATCAACCCTACCATAATTCTTTAGAAATGGATTGTCAAGTCGCTGCAATAAGTGAAGCGCTTTACTGACTCACAAAAATAAGTTTATTAGTGTGAAATATCATAAAAATATTTAAATACAGTATTGTTTCGTTTTTGGTGATAGAATAAGACCTTCCATTCGTGTATTTTGTTTAAAGAGCTGCCCTTCTGAGCAAATCATATCGGTTTTTACCCAAGTGAGGTAATTTTATTAGATCATTCGGCTCAAAACTTCTTCTGTAAAACGCAGTTTCCAAAACGAAATGAATAAAGCATAAAGGAATGGACAATATATATGAAGGAGTCTTGTGTATCACAAAAATGAGAAAACACTGAATAAAATATCTCTTATGGGTGTTTATGAAGTGTAGTCCTTTAGGAACTTATTTGATTAGAGCCAGCATTGGCTCCGCCCCTTTCTGTAGCGTGAAGACTTTGCAGTTCATTTGGTTGTTTTTTATAAAATGAAAGGTATTGCATTTGCTCCTCTTTTCCATGGGCTTCTTTTCTTTGCTATTCTGCGTCTTTCTTTTTTGTGTTATGAAAAAAGAAATCTTGCTAAATGTAGTCCATCGTGCAAATAATGAGTTAACCTATATTCATCATTATTTATATTATAACAGCATCTACACTCTTTTGGCAACTTATCAATCATATATAAGTTAATTATGAATTATCTTTTTAACATATTAACGCAAAGATATGCAGATTATCAAAGCTCCAAGCGAAATTAAACATGATAAAATCTTTATGAAAACGGAATTAGTAATTTCGGAAATCAATGTACTAGTTTCCATTGATGAGTTCATTCTTTCAAGGTTGGGAATTTATTTCTTTTCGATTCCAATTTGTGGGCTCGTGATTTTTGTACACTACCCGTATGATAATTTCATAACCAGCGATTCTCATATACATACATATTCACTATGTTATATTATTACGTTAATATTGGTATATGCAGTTTTAATACTTTCTGTCTTTTATTAATACATGAGCAGCAATTATCATTCTAGAAATAAGAAAAAAGGCTTAGAATACAGAATCTGAATATTAAGCTACAGATTTACATAAGTAATATTAGAAAAAAATTTCTTTTCAATTTTCGTTATATTAATTCATTCCAATTAACAGTCTAAGTTCCACTAAGTATCAAGTGACAATAATAAATAAAGTTATTTAAAAATTACACCAAACAATTCTCAATTAGGTATATTTTGCAATGTCTTCGAGGGGTCGTTGAAGTAATTCTCGAAGCAGATTTATCGCAATAATTTACCCTCCTCCCTACTTGTCAGTAAAAGTTAACAAAGCTTTATCATCCAACTCCCATGCTTGCGTTTACATTGGTATATACATTTTTAATACATTTCGTTTATTTATTAATCATAAGCATCAATTCTAGAATGAGAAGAAAGGCTTAGAATGCATTATCTGAATATCAACCTAGTGATATTGTAACATAAGTAATAGTGGATCAAATTTTCTTTTCAATTTTCGGTATATTTATTCATTTCAATTAACAGCCTATGACTCCAGAATGGATGATTTTGAAGTTGAAGTGGGTTGCCATATGTGTTAAAAGTGAAAAACTTTTGCTGATATAATAATCAATACCTAGACTATCATGGTACCAAAAGAAAACAATGAAAGCACTCCTACACTTCTATAAAGTTTCGTTATACTTGAAGGACCGATAAATAGTAGTTAAAACCCTGATATTATTAGAACTGAATATCTACTGACAAACCCAAGAATAAATTTTTGTTCGAATAATTCAAACTGAGGTCTGCATCAGGGTTTATTTTCAGAGAGAGCCATGTATGTTTAAAAAATGACGGAGCTTCTGCAATTGCATACTTCTAATGATCGTTGTTAGTATTCACTTAAGCTGAATGCACTGTGTTATTAGCGATATCTAGGACTATAAATTGTCTTCATCACAATTGCTTTTGCACTAGGCATTCTATGATATACGACATGGCATGATAGAATAGTACAATAAATGAAACGCATTCTGAATACGTTCCTTCGACACAAAAAAACATTAATTCTGTATAAATATTTATGGTTTTATTGCAGCAGGTGAGAGTGGAGTGCATTTTGTGGTGTGAAGCCATGTTTGGACCCGGAGAATATTTTCAACACCCAGCGGCGCAACGTTTTTTCTCTTCTAATCCCTCCTTTCAGATACAATGGTTATCCTCACATCCAAATAAATATATATATATATATATATATATATATATATATATATATATATATATATATATATATATATATATATATATATATATATATATATATATATATATATATATATATATATATATATATATATATATATATATATATATATATATTATATATATATATATATATATATATATCTATATCAATATCTATAATATATATATATATATATATATATATATATATATATATATATATATATATATATATATATATATATATATATATATATATATATATATATATATATATATATATATATATCTCTACAAGTGCGATAATATAGCACGGGAACTACAGATATTTATTTTCTTGTAGTGAATTTCTTACATGTTTTGAGAAATGACAACGAGCGATTCTACAGCCGCAAACTAGATGGCGCATTACTTCATCAAATTAGATGGAATTTTTCCAAAAATCTAAACTTGTAAAATGTAGTATCTTAAATGATAAGGACGTGTGACGCTTTCAATGTATATGTGTTCATGCGCCTATCATTGATTCTGAGATTTGAGATGTATATTAATCTATGCATTATATAGGCATACGACTTACTCTTTATTTTTGTCTTAAAATCGACTAGAGGGTATGTGAGAATTGAAATCTTTGCCTTTATTCGTTGAACGTAGCGTGACTGATGAGTATCTTGTAGTACGAAACAGTGACTGTCTCACGCTTTCAAAAAATGTAGGCATCAATTTCAATATTCTTCAACTTTTTTCCCATGAAGGATAATGGAGAATCCAATATTCTCCAAGTAGTCCTGTTTCCTGAAAAATCTTCAAGCATATCACAACTAATTTTAATCGATGCCTCATTTAAATAACATAAACTCGATTAAATACTTTTAAAGACTTTTCTCGATTAAATATGTGAAAGATTGATCTACACTGTCTGGAATATCTTTGTATCTTATCAACAAATTTTCTATTTGAGATCACCTATCCAATTTGAAGTCAATAGGTGAAATCCAACTTAAATCAGTGTATAACAACTGTTTTCCAAAAATACTCTTACTAACATGTCTTAATTATCTGTAATTTGGTTACTTATGGTAATAATTTCTTCACTTAAATTAAGAAGATAAGAATGAATTTTGTTGTTAACTGAACCCATTTTAACATTTCAACAATCAGGAATATTTATTTTACTGGAGTAATGAAGAATTATATCTCGAAAATTGACAATTAAATCTGACTTTTCAAGAATGTTATTCAAATTATCATTGCTAGCTAAATAATCTATCCGCTTTTTCTCTGGGCTTTTCCTAATTTTATGCATATTTTTAGGAATGCAAAAGGTTTTCGTCATTTTGAGAAAATATACTTATTAGAAACTCACCTATTTTAAGCTTGAAACTTACTGAATCATCTACGGAATACCTATCCTCTACACCAGTGATGGGCAAACTTTTTAAATGGAGGGCCAGATGAAATTTACAGGCGGGCCAAAAAAAATACAAGTTATAGGCCTAAACCTTCTTATTGTTTAATTTGACATCATACACAACTTATATACTAAAATGCTAAAAACTTCCAAACAAGTCACAAAAAATGATTAATCTTTAGAAGAGCATGAAGGCGTATGAGACAGATGAAACTGTGACTGAGATTCTAAAAGTTGATCATAATCTGGTAGAAACTGAGATGAGCTGATTCGCAGTAGTGAAGCTAAATTATGGTCAGTCAATCGGTTTCTAACACTGTTTTTGCGAAGCTTCATAGATGAAAACACCTGTTCACAGATGTAGGAAGAGGAATACATCGAAATTATCTTCTGAGCGTGAGATTTCAGGTTTGGAAAAGTTGTGTTTGACAGAGCCTTGTAGAACTCAATCTTCGAAACATTGAGAAATAGTTGTTTCAATTAAGTGTTACATTGCAACTCAATTAGTTCGAGCTGCAGTTCCGGTTTAACTAATTCACAATCCAAATTAAATGGCATGCTAAAAATCTCCAGGTACTGTTCGATAACTTTGAAGTCTCTGAATCTTCCTTCATATTCTTGATGAAGGCATTTTACGTTTTTCTCATAGTTCTCAACTTTGTCTTCTGTAACTGCAATGGATTTTAACCTTGGAAAATGAGTGAAGTCTTTCTTGAGTAGTTGTTTGGAAAATAGATTTAACTGCAGTTTGAAACCCCTGATATGACCCCAAGTATCATGAATCAATTGATTTCTTCCCTGGAGATTAAGATTCAATTTATTGATGTGGCTAAAAAGATCTGTAAAAAACGATCTACAGGACAAGCCACACGCATCGCACTAAATCGCCATACTACCGATATACATACATTTTGTACGGATACTTTGCCCATGACTGCTCTACACTATATTCAACACAAAAAGTATTTGTAAATAATTCGTACTCAAAACACAACACAAATTCGATTTCGATTAAATTGGTACACACAAAACACTTTTTTTGTTTTTATAATTTCATGTTATGTAATCCACAAACTATCATCACTAGCACATAAATTACACTATAGAAAATTGATGAATAGAGGTTATAACATGTTTCACTGAAATCGGTAAGCACACTAAACACTTTGTGTTTTATAGTTTGATATTGAGATTTCAACAAATATCAACATCAACACATGTATACAATTGAGAAATACAATTGAGAAATACACTCTATACAATTGAGAAATATAGAATTTATACCAAAAGCTCAAATTATTATTTAACTTCAAACTGAGAATGTTTTGAGAGGCGTCCTATTTGTATTAGTATACCAACTCAACTAATGGCGGGATTGTTGGACCACTAGGAAATCGTGACTGATACTCATTTCATGGCCTGATTAAAGTCGGGCGTGACTGAGCCAATTTTTCTTCTGGTATATTGAAAAATGGAGATAAATTTTGGATTATTTTATGTTTTGCTTCTTACTTTTTCATACTATCAATCCATTCTTCATAAATTTTGACAAAGGTTCAAATTGCAGTGGAACGTTAGCAGAGAGTTTTCAATTTTGCTCCTGTTTTATTAGAAAACAATGACCATGTGTACGTATTTATATTCATGGCATTGTAAATAGTAAATATTCATGGCATTAAAATAGTTTGTTAAGCGTCTAAATATGTGACCATAAGACGAAAATGTCATAGTTTTTCAAATAGACGTTTCGATAACCTCATTAGATCTTCATCAGGTCATCTGCCATTGAAATAATTTGCCAAAATCTATTATGAATATAAGAATATTGAAAACAAGTAGTGATATATATATATATATATATATATATATATATATATATATATATATATATATATATATATATATATATATATGTGTGTGTGTGTGTGTGTGTTGTGAGTATTATTCATGTACGTATTGTGGTTGTAATTCAAACACCTACGCCTCTGGCTACTGAAGAGCCCAGCGGAACCCGCAAGTCTCTCACACCTCGAATATTAATATTTATTATGACTTGTCCAGATCCCAGAGTGCTTTTACAGCTACTGCCCCTCCGCGACAGAGCAACCTCACTACGGCACAATAGGAATTCCACGTATGGAAATTACGATTTAATTTATCACTCTTATTTCCCATTGTCCATTTACATCAGAGTGTTAATTTTATTTATTTGTCGTATTCATTAGTTCTACTGACTCAGTTAAAAAATTCTTCAAAGATTTATGTGGTGGATTCCGAAATTCAATGTTAGATATAATTAGTTTATCGGCACTCAATACGCATTTTTTTTCGAATGTGATGAGAACGTGGAAATGGTCAATTAGCTGTCAAAAAATACTGTAGTATGAAAACTGCAGTATGTGTGCTAGTTATTCTTCAATAAGCTGTGCTTGTCTGAAAGTTCGACTAACAATTTAACGCCGATACTGAACGCCCTAAGAACACGGTGAGAATCGAACCCACCAGCACCAGTCAAAAGCTTATCGTTTAATTAAAAACACAATCATAAATTACACAAAATTCTTATATTCTCTCGACATATATTTTGTGGTTCTAAACCGTTAGCAAGAGTTCATAATAATGGTTGTATTGAACTCTTGAAAATGAATGAGTAGTCCGAAGTATATTTCTAGTGTATCAAATAATTTTGATACACTAAAATTCATTTGATACACTTTGATTCAGACAAGTGTTCTTGATTATAATTTTTTGTACTTTTTCTGTACTGAAATATACACTTTTTTGGGAGAATGTACTTTTTCTGTACTGATTATAACTGAATGCTAATGACAGTAGCAATGGGTGATTTTTTAAGCGTAGTTTTTTTAGATCGAATAAAACACTCAATTTGCATCACATATTGAAAATTTTTATTGAAATTGATAACCTGGCCTTTGCATTCACTTTTTGAAGATAACTTCATGTAAATGTTGTCCGCAGTTCCGTATCAAATGGTCCATTCGGAAGGTCCAATTTTGCGTCACTTTTTCGAGCATTTCGGCCTGTATCCCACGAATTACGCGTGTTATGTTATCATGTAATGCTTCAATCGTGTTCGGCTTGTACACATACACTAACGACATTACATAACCCACAAGAAATAATCCAGAGGCGTCAAAACGCATGATCTTGGCGGCCAATTCACAGGGCCATTTCGAAAGATAAGCTGCTCACCAAATTCATCCTTCAACATGTCCATTGTTTCACGAGTTGTGTGGTATGTGGCACCGTCTTGTTGAAATCACATGTCAACCAAGTGCAACTCGGCCAACTGGGGCAAAAAAGAGTTGCGTATCATGGCACGATATCGTTCGCCGTTGAGGGTAACGTTTCTTCCACAGTCGTCTTTGAAGAAAAATGGACCGATGATGCCACCAGCCCATAAACCACACCAAACTGTCGATTTTTCGGAATGCATCTGTAATTCTTCTATGGCATGTGGATTTTCTTCACTCCAGATGCCACAGTTTTGTTTATTTACATATCTGTTAAGCCAGTTATGAGCCTCATCGCTAAACACAATTTTTCTATAAAACAGCGGATTTTCATTAAGCTGTTCTAAGGTTCATTCACCAAAAATTAGACGTTGTGGTTGTTCATTCGGCTTCAATTCTTGCAGAGGTTTATTTTATAGTATATATATATATATATATATATATATATATATATATATATATATATATATATATATATATATATATAAATAAAACTAAGCAATATTTTGATTTTCACTATAATTTAGTCAAACATAACAATATTATTTCGCTAACACAATGGAGTCATCGCAGTAGATGATAAACTGTTTATCATCTACTACGAAATACACTATTATAGCTAAACTTTCAGTTTAACAAGTAATGTACAAGTTCAAACGAGATAAAAGACGTTTGCTGAATAATGTTAGTTCTGTATTCGTGTTTTTTCTCCTGAAGGAGACACATACAAGTATTGAAATATCGAGAATTGTAATGAATAAATGAGTTTTTAAACAGTTATCCAGACCCCTGGATTCAATAATAGCTCATCTTGAACAAAAATAGCTCAAAGAACAAAAATCAAATCAAAGAAATATATACCAAGTTAAAAAGTGAAACTGTAACTCAGAAAAAAACTCTCACTGTTTATAATATACCCTGCAATAATTTCAGTAAATGCTACAATAGTACAAACGTCGCAAAAACTTGAAGAAATAATTTAAGCACATAAATACGCAAAAACTCAAATACAGCCTTACATGAACATAAAATAACTGAAAAACACTATTTTGATTACAAAAATACAAAGATTTTAGCAACTGAGAAAGATAAAAAATATAGAAAAATTTTAGAAATCTTACATACTCGTATAAATTTGGAACACAGTAAATGAAAGAACAGAAATGAAATATCTTAATTCTGTACATTATTATTATTATTACAAATAATACTCATAAAATGAATACAGAACAATCACCAAACATCATATCTCAAAACTCATTCTTTCTACTATAACTCTAACTCGTTCTATCATCAATTTTATACACATAAATCAATCAATATACATATTCTGTGTAATTATATGTATGCAAATATAAATCATACTCGTTAGAATCAATTGGTTTACCATGAGTTTCTCATAGGTTTTCTCATGGTGAAGAAGACTAAAACTTCAGAAGCGAATGCTAAGCCAGAAATATTACTCTTAATTCAAAAAAAAACAAAGAAGCCAATTCGATTTTTTCCAAAAATATAAGTTTAAAAAATATAGTAATTCATAAAATTCAATTATTCATTATGCAACAAGATTAATAAGTGCAAACACATAGAAAGATTTTAAAAAATTTCATATTTATGGTACTGAACATTATTGTAGTTATTCTATAAACTATTAATATTTTTTTAGTTTAAAACTTAAATTTTTTTAGCACAAAAACTCTATATGTTGATAATTGATGAGGCCGATACTCGGAGAAAATTAATATCCATAATAAAACAATATTCAAAATTTTCTCATAATTTAATATAAAATACGCATGACGACGTTTCGAAGTACTACTTCTTTATCAAATGCTGGATTAATACTGTGTGTAATTTTACAAAGTCAGTACTTAAAGCTATTTTCACAGAACATACCAGGTATGTTCTCCGACTAACTTGGTGAGGACCATAGAATACACCGATATTTAACAAAAAGATCGTATACCTGGAGATGAACACAGAAAATCAATTTCTTAAGTCAGGTATTCCAACTAAATGTAGGAAAGATACAAATATACAACTAAGTTGTATATTTGATAAAGAATATATTTGTTAAATGTAGAAAAGATACAAATATTACAACTATAGTTGTATATTTGTATCTTTCCTACATTTAGTTGGAATACCTGACTTAAGAAATGGATTTTCTGTTTTCATCTCCAGGTATACCATCCTTTTGTTAATATCAGTGTATTCTATGGTCCTCATTCCAAGTTAGTCATAGAACTTACCTGGTATTTTCTGTGAAAATAGCTATAAGTACTGACTTTGTAAAATTACACATAGTATTAATCCAGCATTTGATAAAGAAGTAGTACTTCGAAACTTCGTCTTGCGTATTTTATATTGAATTATGAGAAAATTTTAAATATTGTTTTAACTCTATATGTGTTTATATATACACTGTGTATATGCGTACATATGAAAAGCTGAAGTGTAAAACAATTATGGAACTATGAAAAATTATTGACTAAATCGAGTTGTTAAATTGTTGAGTTTATGGCGTACGACCAACATTCGATTCAGTTTACTGAAACATTTATAAACTAAAAGGATTTGTCATTCAATGGAATACATTTAACTCGAATACAATAATTTTGGAGGTTGAATATTTGCCTAAAAGCATCGTCCATAATGGAGCAGTTTTTGTTGACTTTGTAATGGCACATTTTATGGCACAGTATACACCCATTGTCAACTAAATTTATAGTAGGTTGTATATAACCAGCTTTTCTTATTGCGGCACTCGAAAAGTTAATTCCGTAACAAAGAAAGTCTACCTGTTATCAAAATTCATAAAAGATTCGTAAGACCAGCGGCCAGTCAAAATAAAGCGATCTAGTGTAAGTTACTAAGAAAATCTTATTATGCTGTCTGCCTGATGTTCTGACAGAAGACTGCGGTACCTGTTTTTATTGGTGACTTCCTAATGAGTCCCAGAGAATTATGAGTTATAGCCCTACGGGACTTATTGCGGGTTGTAAATGGTTTATTGGCATTCGTTGAGTTCACTGGGATCATCCAAGGACGACTGTCCCATAAGATATTTCATTACAAAA
This sequence comes from Henosepilachna vigintioctopunctata, assembly GCA_030704895.1. NCBI lineage: Eukaryota > Metazoa > Arthropoda > Insecta > Coleoptera > Coccinellidae > Henosepilachna > Henosepilachna vigintioctopunctata. Next base: position 643,335 of record JARQZJ010000010.1, on the reverse strand, counting down.
ATAATTTTTCCATATTTTCTATAGGATGTTCAACCCTATAATAAGTAATTGGATCTAATGGTTTATATGTAAATAAGCTTTATAATAGTTAGCGATTGTTTTTCGGAAAATATTGAGAAAATTTTGTGTTTTTAATAGAAACAAATCAAAAATTTTACTCAGCTTTCTTAAATTGAATAGGTAAACAAGTTGTTTTCATAATAATGTCTATTTATGAGCTAGTTTCAGGTGATTTAAGCTAATGATTTAATAATAATAATAATAATAATGTTCTTTATTCTAAACAGGTATAATATCCAATTAAGAAAATAGCATAATGTTGAATAATAAATGAATGAATAAAATGAAAGAAATATAATAAAAAGCTCAATTTGATCTAAAAAAAACTGAAAAAATTACTAATAACTAAATAAAAGAAGTACATGCAATATTACAAAGAGCTCAATCTGAATCAATTCATTTTATTTGATAGTGTTGGCGTTTACTTGATGTAAATCCATTATAATTGAATATAAACTTAAATTCAAACACTTGAACTTATGATTTACACTTTATTGACTACATAGCATGACGCGTTTCGTCGTTACAAACGACTTGTTCAGATGCTTACAGAATAATAACAACATTTTGAAAAACACAGGTATAATTATCAGGGAATTTTGGGATTCTGTGACTTTAGTTTTACCTAAGATATTCCATTCTGAAAAATAATTTCTATTACCTGAAAAGGTTTAACAAGGGTGAATTGTTTAATTCTATCTCTTCATTGAGCAAATTTCCAGAATTTTTAGGCCGATTTATTTCCATTATTTGCCAATAATCTAATCGACTACTTCTCTCTATATTGTGTAAAATTTTGAAATTCGTATCAAAAGTATGGTTTTCTGTTAATACATGGTTAGCATAATTCGAATTACTTTTATTATGGGCGAAGCTATATTTATGTTCCTGTATTCTAGTACCGAAATTTCTACTAGTTTTACCTATACATATATATACCGGGACATGTTCCACAATTCAATTGGTAAACACCTGACTTGTCTTCTCTTTTAATTTTGTTTTTATTGTTCTTAATGTGTCTCGATAAATTATTGTTCGTTTTAAATGAAATATTGAAATTATGTTTACTTAAAAAGGTTTTGACTTTTTGACTGACGGTTCCAAACTATTATATTTACGATTTCTATCCGACTGATAAGGAAATACTAATCGTAGAGCTTTCCGATAGAGTTTTTTGTCAAGAATTTTTGACACTAGTGCGCTTTCATAATTATTATTATCCGCAATCTGTTTAATGATATTCAGTTCTTTATTGAAATTTTCTTCTGATAAAGGTATATTGGTTAATCTGTGTATCATACTTTGAAACGCTGCCATTTTATGTGGCATGCCACCTCCTACCACCCATATCCACATAAAATGGCAGCGTTTCAGAGTATGATACACAGATTAACCAATATACCTTTATCAGAAGAAAATTTCAATAAAGAACTGAATATCATTAAACAGATTGCGGATAATAATAATTATGAAAGCGCACTAGTGTCAAAAATTCTTGACAAAAAACTCTATCGGAAAGCTCTACGATTAGTATTTCCTTATCAGTCGGATAGAAATCGTAAATATAATAGTTCAACATACTTTGGAACCGTCAGTCAAAAAGGCAAAACCTCTTTAAGTAAACATAATTTCAATATTTCATTTAAAACGAACAATAATTTATCGAGACACATTAAGAACAATAAAAACAAAATTAAAAGAGAAGACAAATCAGGTGTTTACCAATTGAATTGTGGAACATGTCCCGGTATATATATGTATAGGTAAAACTAGTAGAAATTTCGGTACTAGAATACAGGAACATAAATATAACTTCGCCCATAATAAAAGTAATTCGAATTATGCTAACCATTTATTAACAGAAAACCATACTCTTGATACGAATTTCAAAATTTCACACAATATAGAGAGAAGTAGTCGATTGGATTATTGGGAAACAGTGGAAATAAATCGGCTTAAAATTCTGGAATTTTTCTCAATGAACAGTTATAATTAAACAATTCACCCTTGTTAAACCTTTTCAGGTAATAGAAATTATTTTTCAGAATGGAATATCTTAGGTAAAACCAAAGTCACAGAATCGCAAAATTCCCTGATATTTATACCTGTGTTTTTCAAAATTAAATGAGTTTTATTTACCTAAAGTCTACCGTACACTCAACGATAAATTGAAAATTAATAGTATCACTTTAATAAAAAAACTACCAAAAAACTTTGTGATATATAATATAAAAATTTTTGTGAAAACATAAAAAATGGTACAAAAATAAATTAAAACATTCCATTACAATATTATCATATAGTAGTGTAAAACTGTATATTTTTTTTTGTAAATGTAAATATATATATTCTGTTATTAAAAAAAAAAAGTGAGTTTTATTTACCTAAAAATGTTGTTATTATTCTGTAAGCATCTGAAGAAGTCGTTTGTAACGATGAAACGCGTCATGCTATGTAGTCGATAAAGTGTAAATCATAAGTTCAAGTGTTTGAATTTAAGTTTATATTCAATTCATTTTAGTCAATTTCCTTTGTTAACATAACTCCAAATAATAACTTCTATGGAGTCAAAGCGAATGTGACAATTATTAGCAACTATATTGAATGTAGTCCACAATGTAACTCCATAAACCAAATGGGGGATTGTAATGCGTGTTGGTACTTGGAGTCTCGAGGTGGAATGATTCTGTAGTGCCAAATATGAGAATTTGGCCTAGGAACACGAAATTTCAAATCGGACAAAAGAGGAGGACAATCAATATGGTTGTGCAGTAATTTGTACAAAAATTTGAGTGATAAAGTTTCTCTCCTGTTAACTCCTCTTTCAATTTAAAATAATTCGATCAAATAGTACATGGTTTTGATATCGAGTGAGTTAATGATTCAATAATTTAGTTATTTCATGTTTGCTGTGGTTTATATTGATTATAACATATATATTATTACAAGTTGGGAATTTATGAATTTTCGCAACTTCCTTGAACCCAAATTATAACGAATTCTTCTTCAGGCATAGAACGCTTAACATAGCAAAATATTCTTATTAAGGTTTGCAGCTGTAGCCGTCTTTGTTATTGATTGCAACCTCGATACTTCGAAAATATTGGTCAGATTTTTCAAAGTCAAAGAACAAGACCGAAAAGTTACCTTAGGTGCTTTTTTATGTAAAGTATCAGTGAAAATATTTTTAAAGCTACAAATACCTAACCACTTTCCTGATATTATCTAACGGTTTCTGATAATTTTCTTTCAACAAAGTTGAAAACTGACATATGATGGAATATTATCACTCACAACTAATATAATTTCTCATAAATGATTAAACAATAAAATGGGATGCAAAAAACAATAGAATCTCAGATTACATTTTGAAATTGAACAATATTGCACATCAATAATAATAAAAATAATGATATCTGCAGCTGATGAAGTCGAAATTCTGAATTTTAATTTATTAATATCCGCACATTCATTTCTTAACACAAATCGCGGTTTGTTTGGATTGATACAGTGAATTATCAACGAATTAACGCTATTTAATGAACACATTAGAAAAATACTTTAGAAATACATATATACTATGAAATGATTATGACTGCTAATATATTTTTTTCAGATGTAAAACTAACATGAGACATTTCGAATTACCTATTAACTTTTCAGAATATTTATAGATAATTATAGTAATTTATATAGTATCTTACTATGGATATTAACATTTTTGTCGTTTTTTTTCTTAAATATTGAATAGCTTTGTCTATTACTTCGTGATTATGAATATGGAGAAAAATACACTTTGTTTTTTTTGCCATACTCCACCATATTAATTCATCTATTTCAGATATCTTTTTCGTATGATTATCACATTTTCAAGTACATGAACATCGTATTTTTGATTATGTGAAAAGAAGTAGAGTTGACCAGCCATATAGTTTGTTAAAATGATTAAATAGATCAAATGATTTCACCACCCTATGAACCTTTAGAAATAAACCGTGGCGTAGGGACATACTTAGGAGAAGAGGAACAATACAAACTCTATGGCCGTTCAGCTCTGTAGTTCCTTTCAAATATGTAATCCCAATTTTATTATTCATATGCTTGAAAATATGGTACCTAAACGAAACTGCAGTCGAAAATTCATTAATAAAATACAAAGTGCCTTTTTCTCTATAATTTTCATCCTTGTTGAAACATGTTACATTGTATGAATTCCGAACATTTGACCACCTATTTCGTTTAGCTGCATATCATTCAGCTACAACATTACTTCGTTTAGCTACAACATTATTTCGTTTAGCTGAATGAAATTCAGCTGTCGAATGTTGAATGTTGAAGCAGAATGTTGAATTTTATATTTTGAGCTCATATTTATTTGTTTAGATAAAATAGTCATATATTCAGAAAAAAGGATATACTTTACTATACTAACAAAAGACTAAATGTATCAACATGAAATTTATTCAATTTTTTATTTGGGCATATCTTTGAACTGGCACACTTTTCCAAACTAACGCCTGGAAAATTTAATTCGTTATAGTTAGATCCAGAGACCATCCAGAAGCGGTACTTCCTCGCTTACAATCTATAAACTAACAAACTAACGGGTGATTTTTTAAGAGTTAAGTTTTTCAGGTTTGCGGCAATGGTTGGTAGTGGCATCCAAACGTCATCTGTCAAAGTGAAAAGTTTTCAGTATGCTCTGCCATTTCAATATGAAAAGACTTACAAACGAGCAACGATTACAAATTGTTGAAATTTACTATCAAAATTCGTGCTCTGTGAAAAATGTGTATCGTTTGTTACGACCATATTATGGTCGTTATAATCGACCTGGTGAATCAACAATTCGTGCTCTTATCACCTAATTTCGCACCAAATTTACTTTGTTGGACATTAAACCATTGTCTCGCATGCGTACAGTGCGTAGTGAAGTGAATATTGCAGTCGTAGCGTAAAGTGTTAATGAGGATCGTGAAATGCCAATTCGTCGCCGTTCTCAGCAATTGGACATGTGTTACTCCCCAACATGGAAAATTTTACGTGTTGATTTGGGTTTAGAAGCCTATAAAATTGAGCTTCTGCAAGAATTGGGCCTATAATTCTTATGGGCCTTTGAACAGCTTAATAAAATTTCGCTGTTTTATCGAAAAGTTGTGTTCAGCGATGAGGCTCATTTCTGGCTTAACGGATATGTAAATAAACACAACTGTCGCATCTGGAGTGATGAACAGCCACATGACATACAAGAATTACCGATGCATCCCAAAAAAACGACACTATGGTGTCGTTTTTTTTGTATTATCGGTTTATGGTCTGGTGGCATCATCGGTCTATTTTTCTTCAAAGACGACCGTGGAAGAAACGTTGCCGTCAACGACGAACGATATCGAGCCATAATACGCCACTTTTTTTGCCCCAGTATGCCGAGTTGAACTTGGTTGACATGTAGTTTCATCAAGACGGTGCCACATGCCACACAGCTTGTGAAACAATCGACATGTTGGAGGATGAATTTGGTGAGCAGCTTATCTCTCGAAATGTCCCTGAGTATTGACCGCCAAGATCATGCGATTTGACGCCTCTGGATTATTTCTTGTGGGGTTACGTAAAGTGGTTTGTGTTTGTGGACAAGCCAAACACGATTGAAGCGTTACAGGATAACTTAACACGCGTAATTCGTGGGATACAGGCCGAAATGCTCGAAAAAGTGCCGCAAAATTGGACCTTTCGAATTGACCATCTGATGCGGAGTCGTGGACAACATTGACATGAAGTTATCTTTAAAATGTAAATGGCAAAGGCCAGGTTATCAATTTCAATAAAAATTTTGAATATATGGTGCGAATTGAATGTTTCATTCTATTTAAAAAAAATTACGCTCAAAAAATCACCCATTATGTAATCTCGAAGTTAGTTTCATCAGATTTAATCCGTAGGATTTATATAACATTTGATTAATTTTTAACAGTTATAATCAGAATATCACATTTATATTATAATATTTATTATGAAGAGAATCATTTAATGATTTTAATATTTACTGCATTTCATGGATTTGTTTGAGAAACTAGTTGCATTCTCAATCAATTGATTTTTGATAGTGTTAATTTCTGGAAAAAAATTAATGGAGCCTCCCTACCAATTAGATATTCATGTCTGAAACTTGCTCACTCGAAACCAAGCAAATGTAGTCAATTGTCCTCATAATGTGTATTAACGCAGAACATTTAAATCCCTTTTTGGGAACTTCCGTGAATAAAAGACGGATTAAGGTATTCAATAATCTGTAGGAAAAAACCTATGAATGCAATTCAAACGTACTAAAATAAATATCGTACAATGGGAACTACTTACACATAGCGAACCCAACAAAAGCAGACAACAAATACCAACAATGCAATAAAACACGCTCAATAGACATTATTAATCCAACCAACAAACATCCAACACGTCCCTATGCAAGCAAAATTTATCCTTAATCCCAGGCCGCTTGGGGAAAAAATCGGAAGCAACAGTAAAACAGGGTCTCGTTGCAGCAAGCGTTATAATAATTCCAAGCCATATGAAGTTAGGATCCATGCGTTGTTTGATGCCTAATTCTTTTGGACAGTGATATTATACCTTTAGGATGGTTTTACAGGGTCGGATCAGCTCAAATATATACCTACCTATAGAAATAATTATTTGTTTCTGCTTGTTCTTGTTGTCGTTAATTTAACTGTTATTCATAATTATATACTTTTATTTGTTTTCTGAAAGTACCATTCCTCCCTCTTCAGTAGTATAATTATAAACAATCTAAGTTATTACAAATTGGAAAAAAAAAAACCGTGAATTCAATATTATCCTTTTCGAAAAATATTTTTCAATATCTCAGTTTCCAATTTGGAATGACATAGATTTTCATATTTACAAAAAAACATTTAGGTTCAAAATATATAATTTACAATTATATGTTTAAAACGAACTTCTTGTATTATAACTGTGCAAATCACTGACACATGTTACTTTTTTTATTATTCTATATTTGTGTTCAACTTTAAAAATAAATATATATGTAGCAAAAAGTACTCCCTGTTTGACTGACATTAGTTCTAAACAGTTAAGCATGTTTTGGATTGGAGTATATCTATTACATTTCAAAATTGTTTGCATAGCTCTATTCTGTAACTTTTGTAACTGTTGTTTTTTTCTTTACTCAATCCCAATAACAGAGTTGAACAATATTCGAAGGGTGGCATTATTATTGACTCAAGAGCAATAACTTCATATATGTCGTCAGATTTTTTCCAATTCTTTGACAAAGTTGATTTCCTTTGAGACTTTAGGCCATATGAAGTCAACATGATCATTGAAACTCAATTTCTCATCTAACATAACGGCTAAGTATTCAACAAACTTTACCCTTTAAATGTTCTGGTTTTCAATCGTAATACTTATATTTTCGTTACTAATTACTTTTAGAATTTTACTTGTACCAAAAACTATAAATTTAGACTTTGTTACATTCAGCGATAAACTGTAATCGCTTAACCATCACTCTATTGCTGCCAAGTCTGTATTTATCCATTCTGTCATTGTCTGGATATTTTTACCACTAACATAAATCATTGTATCATCTGCGAACAATCGTATAGAGCATTTTTTTACATGCCAAACAATATCACTAATGTATAAGGAGAATAGCAGTGGACCTAATACCGTACCCTTAGGTACGCCAAAATTCACTCCAATTCTGTCCGAAAGAACACCATTGAACTTAACTTTTTGAGATTGCGAATGTAAATAAGAATTGAACCATTTGTTTACTAAACCTTCAAAACCAATTTTATTTATATTTTTCATTAGCAATGATCTATATAAAATATTTCGCATGCCCTTTTGAAATCCAATAATACTACAATCACTACCTCTTCTTTATCTATAGCTCTATAACATTCTTCCCATATGCTCAACAGTGCTGTCTCACAGGAGGAATTTCTTTTGAACCCTGATTGTAAGTCAGAAATAACTGAATGTTTTTCGCATAATTCTAGAATCTGATTTTCAACAACTAGTTCTAGAATTTTTTCATATGGTGAAAGAAGATTTATAGGTCGAAATTCCTCCAATTTGACAGTGTAACAAATTTTAGGCACTCTGAATTAGGCATTCACAATTAACTCTGAAAAGTTCAGAAATAGCTGGAATTGAATAAAGAGCAAGCATTACTCTGAAACAATATATTTTCTGTCATCCCACAGATACGAATTGAAGTACTTATATTATTCTACGATATTTTACGAAATTGAAGTATTTATACTATTAACGATAATATTGATGTTACCTGATGTGAATACATTTTTCAGTAAATTGACACACTTTTATTCAATATTAAACAATTTTGTGACTGTACGTTTTACTATGTAAGATGAACTCACAATAAACTATCACTCTGTAGGTTTCATCGATAAAAGCAAAGCAATTTCAATACTGTTATTTAAACTTTTTAAAATGAATCATAATGTCTCATGGCTGAAGACTATGCTTTAAAATGATTGGTTTTTCATAATTCAACTCAAGCTAAAAGTGTTAAACAAGTCATTCCAATTACAAGGTGGTTAAAAAATATCAAAGCAGTGACAGTTTATTCTAAAACGCCTGAATAAATCGAGATGCGCTTATAAATAGATTAAAATACTAGTGCTACATCAAAAGATTCAATTTCTACAATTGCAGTTCGAAGAAATATGTATAATAACTGGGATAATGAATTTATTTTAGTTTTTACTTTGTGAAGGAAAATATAAAATCTGTACTTTTTTACGTTAAATTGGGTACTTTTTTTCTCTCTTGTTAATTTAATAAACATTGAGAAAAGCAAAGTTTCCAAAGATATGGCTTTGCCAAAGATATAGAAATTGCAAAGAGCTATTGATCAATTGTACGTGTAAATCTAGAAATCAGTGTTATCCTTATCATTTTAACATTTTTATTCACGATATTTCAAATGTTATTCGTAGTTTTTAGCATTGGCAACTTTGGCATAAAAAAATATTCTTTATATAGTTGAAAACAGTGAAAGCAAAATGCTGGTTTTTTATTTCATATCATCTTTGTTCTTCTCCTGAGGCAGGTTATGACATATCACCACACTCAATGATAGTCAACAATTCCCTTAGTAGAAAAGAAGTATCTATAACAAAAATAGAAGTTATCAGCGGCAGTCTAAAAATGGAAAAATGGTACTTCCATTGCAGAAGTTTCTTTGTTTCTTCTTATGTCTAAGTTTTTGCACCTTGAACTTGGCAACGTCGTTCTGATGAGGGCCAACAAGCTCGAAACACGTATCCCAACTAACAAAAATGTTTTATAATTTTAAGTTACAGTGCAATTTTGATTTATTGCTATTTTATTATTGCTCCCTGAGAGCGTTTTTGTTCTAAAAAGGCTGTTACGGTGAGTCTTCAGCTTCAGCATATTCAGAAATGTTTTAAAAACGTTCTCAGAGCAAAATTATAAAACAATTTTGAGAGTGGTTTTATAAGTGTTCTATAAACATTTAAAGAGCAATTATTATATCACATATTTTGTTATAAAACAAAACTGCTTTATACCAGCTATTTTGGACACCTATTTGTCCATTTTGGAACATCTATAAAGCTAGTTATCAAGTATTGACGGAAACATATATAAAACAGTTTTATAGATGTGTTCTACGATATAATTTTGCTGCAATAAACACATTTTACACTCTTAAAAAGCTCATATAACTATAGTTTTGTAGTTGGATGAACTTCTGCCATAATACAACATTTACCGAGCTTTTTCGAGTCAAAACTGCTTCTTGCAGCAAAACGGTGTTCATTCGAGCTAAACGATGTTCGTGATCATTCTTATGAAACTCTTATTGTTATTACGTTTGAGTCAAAATCCGCATACGCCATTTTGAGTTCCAAGTGCTTTTGCGGTAAGAAAACAGTGTCTTTATTTGGAATAATCAAATGGAAAAAGATAAAGAGGAGTGGAGGGTTTCGTAGGAAAGTCAATAAATGTTGATAAAATAAATAATATTTTATAATAAAGAATAAAATAAAGAATATTTTGTTGAGCAACAACGGAGTCGATAATCAGTTTATCAGTTATTTACCGTGTAACAGTCCTAACCAAAATGGTCCAAATTTAATGAGTATATCAGATCTCAATCCAACTGTGAATGACATGAGAAGTGATGGCGATTTACAGTTGAGAACTGATGCCGATTTGCAATTATTTTTGAGAAGGGGGAAGATGCGAGACACAATTGGATAGAAGATATAGAACTAAATTCAGAGGAACTTTGTTATATGCTAGAAGTGGAGAAAAATGCAGAGTTCAGAAGAACATATTAGATCAGGGGCCGTTTCATTCAATGTGTCACATTTGGCACTTTAAAATTTATTTAAAATATAAACAAGACAGTTGTGATGACAAAAGTTGGCAATGGAAGCTACGGGCATCACGGTTTCGAATTAATTTTAAGACAAATGTTTTCTAAGATGGTCGACATTCCCAAAACAATTTCTTGCAATATCGGCGTTGATGGTTTACCAATATACATTGTATTTACAATTGTACAATATACACAGTAAATGAGAGTTTTGGGATATACTATTTAATATTCTTCAATTACCTAAATTAAAACCCATGGTGATCGGTATATACTATGGAGAAGGGAAACCATCGGACTTAACGGCCTATCTAAAACCTTTTGTGGAAGAAGTAAAAATTTCACTTACTGAAAGTTTAACCATCAATAATCTAAATAAAGTCTTAAAATTACGATGTTTCATTTGTGATTCGCCATCAAGAGCGTTCATCAAAAGTATATGTTTATTATAATTATAATTATTGTTTATCATTTTTGTAATTTTCTCAGGTATTGCAAACTTCAATGGTAAGCATGGGTGCACAAGATGTACTACAGTTGGAGAATACCCCCATATATCCCAATAATCTTATTATGTTTCACGACAAACCCACTGAAAACAAATTAACAAAATAATTTGAGGTTATATACAGTTGAAAAAGGGCGCAAGAAATCTTCTCTATAAATAACGTGAACAGAGCATTTTGAACACTAAATTGCTGTGTAAGAGTTATCGAAGCGGCCGTTATAAAGACATTTTATACAATTGTTTTGTTTGTGTGTCAACAAATGCTACTATTGAGCAAAATAATTTTTTTAAAGCTTTTTAAGAGCTATTTGCGATACTTCAAAATGACACTACGACACTTGAAATTGAAAACAAATTTTCTCAGACAGGACCGTATTGATTCTTAATGATGAAATTATCTTCAAATCCAAACTAAGCTAAATTCTCGAGAACTTTACTTGTAAATTTAACAAGCAAAATTCAGCTAGTATAAGAACTCATTCTTCTTAATGATGATTTATTTGTTACGTTCTTCACTATACATTAATATACTTCGTCTATTCATTGATCGGTCTGGCTGTTTGCCGTAGCCACGACAACTTTTGACGAATTTTACTGCTGAAAATTTAAAATTGTCAAATTATTATTATTTGACATTAGTTTACATAGGTTATTACTACAACTTTTCAGATCGAAAATTAGATTTTATAATACTAAAAATATTGTTTTAAATTTCGAAATTGATACAGATATATGTGTAAAAATAATAATTATTAAAAAATTATTAACATAGTACTAAAACAATATCCAACTCTCATTCGAAATACTTGTTTTCTTTTTGACAGTGCGCAATGGTCGGTAATGACAGTGCATAATGGTCGGTAGCAGTGCTCAAGGGTGGTAATGTCGTCTATTCTAATACTCTGAACAATGGAGAAATAATTCATATTTCATATAGGTCGTGCACAAAATCAATTATTTACTTATATTCATTTTGTTGCAGTATAATTTCGACGCTGTAAATATTATCTAGAATGAAAACGTCAAATAAAAAATATTACTCCATATCACTCTCTGAACGAAACTGACAAAACGAACCTTAAAATTTGGGTTCATAGTCTGCCTAAATTGTGATATTTGATCATTAGTTATAATAGGGCACCTATACATACCTAAAAAATTAGGTACGTGAAAATCACCAGTGCATATAATGGCAAAGCCATTAATATTGCATAGTTCCGCTACTTTGTCGAAAGTGATGTATAAGTATATTTTAGCAATATATACCGTCCCTAATAATAGATTTATTTATAAAGATCGCTTAGCGTCATCGACATGATTTTTTTTACCAAAGAATTTTGATTTACAATAGCTTTATTGAAAAATGTGTAGTTGATTTATCCCATATAACTTTTCTCATATTTTGAAATTCCCTGATCAGCAATCCAGCGGATAATACAAAAATGACTTTTTCATCTAACACATACGACAAAGTCCAGCAAAGAAGCCATGATGAAACTGGGGTCTATTATGGGTTGCATTACTCACATCGACTTATTGAAATACGCCCCTGCTCATCTCAAAAATTCACATGTTTTATAAAAGTGTATTAAGAAGTAAAATTGCTTTATACCGGCTGCAATAGTGACAAAATGTATTTATAAAGTGGACGCCATGTTTTCAGGATTGATTAGGATGTTCTTTGGAAGCCATTTTGCATGCATAATGAAAACCGAATTAATTGATACAAAAATATCTTACATCTTACAATTTTTGCATGAAATAAACATTTAAAAACATATCTCGAGTACTTAAGAACGGGTTTGGCGTATAAAAATGCATAACCTAGTAAGTGTGATATTCAGGCCAATTTTCAAAATTTGAAAAGTGTATATTATTGACGTGTCCCTTCAAAATTTTTCCATATTTTTAAACATTCTGCACGGAAATTTTTTTTTCGCAGATAAAATTGATTTTACTGTTCGCCAAGTATAAACTCTCTTGTAGTTTATTATTGTGCTACATTACGTTTACTTCATGATGTTCATACTATACCGCCTTTATCATTTTAAAGCAACTTGGGTGATGAAATACTCTCAAGCAAAACAGATTACTCCTAATAACGTTGCAACATGCAACAAAAGCGTTGCAATTGAGCCAATTAGGATACCCTTATTAAACAATGTTTTATAAGAGTTTCATTACTGTTTCATAATTGATAAAAGTCTCTAGTTTTATAACGGTCCCCTACAAAGCAACTGTATAGGTGTTATATAATAATCATATTGCGGCTCTGTAAAAGTTTTTGGGGCTGTTTTATAACTGCTCTCACAGCAGTTATAAAACAGGTCTTGGACTAAATTGTTTTATAAACCTGTGCCCATTTTGGCTTTGTAAGTGTTGTTTAAGCGTTCTGAAAATGTTTATAGAAACAGGCATGTTTTATAACAAATGTTTTGTAAACGTTCTCTCGGCTATAATAAAACATTCAATTGTTAGTTGGATCCTTCAAATTTTACTGAGAAAAATATAAATAAAAAGGTTTTCATAGAACATAAAGTAGGTAGGTCGGTTTAGTGAAAGTTCACTGTATGTACATAGATTTAGTAAAACGGATTGTCAACGCAGTCACTTATATATTGGTCCAAGACGTATAATGAAATACTTAAAAAATACTTCTAATTTAAAAAAGATCGAAGTTTAAACAAAAAATTGGATTAAAACAAGAAGTAGACTTCTTGTTTCAATCCTTTTATCTATGGATGTCTACTTCTTCTTTCTACAAGAAGTAGACATCCATAAACTGATGGAAATAGCTTGGTTAACAGGATGAGGGGATTTTTTATCTAAATTGAATTGTATGTATTGAGTTGTATTTAGATCTAAATGCAATATTTTTTAAGGTAAGTTCACCACAGGCCTCGGTTTTTGTGAGCTAACCAATTATGGTATATTTTTGTTTCCATTCGGAAATGTAATTATCTAATACCCATTATATGTATATCATTTCTAAATATTATTGTATCCATCAATTATTCTTGAATAAAATATTATTATTATTATCATTATATAGTACAATTTCATCTCGTGAAGTATATTCGTACTGAAAAACTAAAGGAGTATACGATTGAAAAAAGTGATTCATACATTTCTATCTACATTTGAATCATCAAAGTACTGTGCCACTATAGTATGTGTATGAACTTATTAACATCAAAAACTAAACTCTCTTCATAAACAAATAAGCATTCAGTACTTTTAAATTAGACGGTAAATGGTTGAAGATTTTAATGCACTGGTACTAGAGTGAGTAGACCAATTTAGCTGTCTTATATTTATAAGGGTGAATTCATTTTTCTTCACCAACTTTATAGAGTCTACCCTTATTGAAAAATGAGAGTAGAATGAATGGTACTTAACATAATTTACTGTGATAAGCTGTTACGTTATAATTGAATATAAACTTAAATTCAAACACTTCAACTTATGATTTACACTTTATTCACTACATAGCATGACGCGTTTCGTCGTTACAAATGACTTCTTCAAATGCTTACAGAAAAATCTATAATCTATATATATAATCTATAATCTAAGAATGATAGATTATTGTGTAAGCATCTGAAGAAGTCGTTTGTAACGACGAAACGCGTCATGCTGTGTAGTGAATAAAGTGTAAATCATAAGTTCAAGTGTTTGAGTTTAAGTTTATATTCAATTATAATGGATTTACATCAAGTAAACGCCAACACTATTAAATATTGTAAAGTTATATCTATATATTAACCGATCTTGATACATGAGATATTTCCTTTTGTCCTTCTTTCTATATTCAATTCTTTTTATCATTGACCAAGTGTTACGGCTTAAACATTATCAAAATGCATTCTGCGAGATCTTTCTAAATAAAAGAAGATTCTTAATAGAAAATAAATTCATATGGAATAAGTATGGACTTAAGCATTTATCCGGGGCTAATTAAAATTCTGATGGACAAGATTCTTCTTCCCAAAACGTCGTTGGTAGCTAAAAGTGAATGAGCAAGCAGAACGGAAGAATGAAAACTAAGCACCCTGTCTATCAATTTCAAGTACAAAAGATTGGATTGACTTCATCTCACTATGTTCATCTGATATCTTTTCAGGGCCATCAACCGCTTTCTTTTTTAGACATATTTCAAAAGCTTTCAGGTGTCCGTTTTCGGCAACGTATCCTCAGATCCGTAAGTTGAGATAAATCGAAAGATTGTATCTCTATATGGTCTCTGTCGAAGACACGGTATCTTCTCTGTTAGTAGGCGTAGATAGCCTATTGTTGTGTAATTGTGTGTTTTTTGTTTGAATGAGGATGTCGGGAACGCCTTGAATGTCAGCTAGCACCACATGAGATGCCACCTGGACCATTATGGGCATTCGATATTCAACTTACAACACTAAATTCCTTTTGGTTAAATCAATATCAGCGTGTCGAAGACATAACTTTTGTTTATGCTATCTGATTGTACTCTCGTGACATCGTGTAGCGATTGACATGAGAAATGATAGCTCTTCAAGGAATGTGCACGTAATTATGTTTACATCGTTCTAGTGTTGAACTGAATTAACAAGAACCTGAAATATATGCTATTCTATAGTATAATAATATAATTCAGAACCTTGTTTGACTACCACTAAACATTTAAAATTTACTCAATATGTGTTCAGTCTATTAACTCAATATTTTGAATAAATGGAAAACCATTCTGTTTAGATAACAACAATCTGATGAAAAACGATAATTGTTGGATCATTGTCAATGAAGGTGCTGTTAGTATTCACTATATATTATTGTTTGTGAGATATACTCTTTTTCTAGAATTAGAAACTAGAATTTATGACCTCATTTCTATTCTGAAACCTGCTAGATAAGAGCTGAAATATTCGTAGCAATTCTTTCTTTGAAATTGAAATTTTCATATGAGAATTTCTAAAATATAGATATGTTTTTGTTGGAAATCTTGAAACCTTCTAAGAATAGTTTACTGAATTGCAACTATCATTGAATTTATAAAAACCATGATTTTGTTGGAAATGTGGAAACATTTGTGACAAAAATTTACAGAACTACATTACAAATGCTGAAAAAACATGATTTGATGGAATTCCGGAAACCTTTTCAATAAAAGTTTAGAGAATTCTAACTACCATTGAAATCTGAAAATCCATGATTTTGCTGAAAATCAGAAAACCTTTTTAATGAGAGTTTACATTTTTTCAACTATCATCGAATTCCGAAAAACAAAGATTTTGTTGGAAATCTTGAAAAATTTCGAAAAAAAATTAACTATGTTCCATCTACCGTCGAATTTCGTTGAAAATCAGGAACATTTTTCAATAAAAGCCTACACTATTCAAAGATAATTCGAATTGTTGTAAAGAGTTTGTAACTTTTCAATAAAATTAAGTATTTAATCACTTATCAAATATTAAATACGGTCTTATAATATCCAATTTTCACCTGCCACTGATTATAAATTTCATGAATAAATAACCGTATTGAAAATAATCTATATAAATAAAAACGATTCGTTGGAAAGTCTGTACGCACATATCGTCCTAGCGAATATGAAAAATTGTATAATACTTTTTTTTTATTTTCCTTGTTATCAGGACAAAATTTTTATAAAAAAATAATAATAATTCTTAAAAGTTGAACGAAGGTATTTGAGAATAATCTATATAAATAAAAACGAATCGTAGGAAAGTCTGTACGCACATATCGTCCTAGCGAATACGAAAAATTGTATAATACTTTTTTTTATTTTCCTTGTTATCAGGACAAAATTTTTATAAAAAAATAATAATAATTCTTAAAAGTTGAACGAAGGTATTTGAGAATAATCTATATAAATAAAAACGAATCGTAGGAAAGTCTGTACGCACATATCGTCCTAGCGAATACGAAAAATTGTATAATACTTTTTTTTTATTTACCTTGTTATCAGGACAAAATTTTTATAAAAAAATAGTAATAATTCTTAAAAGTTGAACGAAGGTATTTGAGAATAATCTATATAAATAAAAACGAATCGTAGGAAAGTCTGTACGCACATATCGTCCTAGCGAATACGAAAAATTGTATAATACTTTTTTTATTTTCCTTGTTATCAGGACAAAATTTTTATAAAAAAATAATAATAATTCTTAAAAGTTGAACGAAGGTATTTGAGAATAATCTATATAAATAAAAACGAATCGTAGGAAAGTCTGTACGCACATATCGTCCTAGCGAATACGAAAAATTGTATAATACTTTTTTTATTTTCCTTGTTATCAGGACAAAATTTTTATAAAAAAATAATAATAATTCTTAAAAGTTGAACGAAGGTATTTGAGAATAATCTATATAAATAAAAACGAATCGTAGGAAAGTCTGTACGCACATATCGTCCTAGCGAATACGAAAAATTGTATAATACTTTTTTTTTATTTTCCTTGTTATCAGGACAAAATTTTTATAAAAAAATAATAATAATTCTTAAAAACGTTGAACGAAGGTATTTGAGAATAATCTATATAAATAAAAACGAATCGTTGGAAAGTCTGTACGCACATATCGTCCTAGCGAATACGAAAAATTGTATAATACTTTTTTTTTATTTTCCTTGTTATCAGGACAAAATTTTTATAAAAAAATAATAATAATTCTTAAAAGTTGAACGAAGGTATTTGAGAATAATCTATATAAATAAAAACGAATCGTAGGAAAGTCTGTACGCACATATCGTCCTAGCGAATACGAAAAATTGTATAATACTTTTTTTTTATTTTCCTTGTTATCAGGACAAAATTTTTATAAAAAAATAATAATAATTCTTAAAAGTTGAACGAAGGTATTTGAGAATAATCTATATAAATAAAAACGAATCGTAGGAAAGTCTGTACGCACATATCGTCCTAGCGAATATGAAAAATTGTATAATACTTTTTTTTTATTTTCCTTGTTATCAGGACAAAATTTTTATAAAAAAATAATAATAATTCTTAAAAGTTGAACGAAGGTATTTGAGAATAATCTATATAAATAAAAACGAATCGTAGGAAAGTCTGTACGCACATATCGTCCTAGCGAATACGAAAAATTGTATGATACTTTTTTTTTATTTTCCTTGTTATCAGGACAAAATTTTTATAAAGAAATAATAATAATTCTTAAAAGTTGAACGAAGGTATTTGAGAATAATCTATATAAATAAAAACGAATCGTAGGAAAGTCTGTACGCACATATCGTCCTAGCGAATACGAAAAATTGTATAATACTTTTTTTTTTTTCCTTGTTATTTTCCTTGTTATCAGGACAAAATTTTCATAAAAAAATAATAATAATTCTTAAAAGTTGAACGAAGGTATTTGAGAATAATCTATATAAATAAAAACGAATCGTAGGAAAGTCTGTACGCACATATCGTCCTAGCGAATACGAAAAATTGTATAATACTTTTTTTTTATTTTCCTTGTTATCAGGACAAAATTTTTATAAAAAAATAATAATAATTCTTAAAAGTTGAACAAAGGTATTTGAGAATAATCTATATAAATAAAAACGAATCGTAGGAAAGTCTGTACGCACATATCGTCCTAGCGAATACGAAAAATTGTATAATACTTTTTTTATTTTCCTTGTTATCAGGACAAAATTTTTATAAAAAAATAATAATAATTCTTAAAAGTTGAACGAAGGTATTTGAGAATAATCTATATAAATAAAAACGAATCGTAGGAAAGTCTGTACGCACATATCGTCCTAGAGAATATGAAAAATTGTATAATACTTTTTTTTTATTTTCCTTGTTATCAGGACAAAATTTTTATAAAAAAATAATAATAATTCTTAAAAGTTGAACGAAGGTATTTGAGAATAATCTATATAAATAAAAACGAATCGTAGGAAAGTCTGTACGCACATATCGTCCTAGCGAATACGAAAAATTGTATAATACTTTTTTTTATTTTCCTTGTTATCAGGACAAAATTTTTATAAAAAAATAATAATAATTCTTAAAAGTTGAACGAAGGTATTTGAGAATAAT
Organism: Henosepilachna vigintioctopunctata; assembly: GCA_030704895.1. NCBI lineage: Eukaryota > Metazoa > Arthropoda > Insecta > Coleoptera > Coccinellidae > Henosepilachna > Henosepilachna vigintioctopunctata. The sequence continues at coordinate 624,308 of JARQZJ010000010.1, read as the reverse complement.
CTATATAAATAAAAACGAATCGTAGGAAAGTCTGTACGCACATATCGTCCTAGCGAATACGAAAAATTGTATAATACTTTTTTTTTATTTTCCTTGTTATCAGGACAAAATTTTTATAAAAAAATAATAATAATTCTTAAAAGTTGAACGAAGGTATTTGAGAATAATCTATATAAATAAAAACGAATCGTAGGAAAGTCTGTACGCACATATCGTCCTAGCGAATACGAAAAATTGTATAATACTTTTTTTTCCTTGTTATCAGGACAAAATTTTTATAAAAAAAATTCTTAAAATTTGAACGAAGGTATTTGAAAATCTCAAAATGCATAAAGTGAGTAATTAAAAAATATTGACAATATGGATAGATTGACATAAAATTCAGGGTTACAAAACAAAATGTTGAAAATTATTGGAGATGGTACTTGATATTATTGTTTCATATGGAGAACTGGAGATACAAATATTTGAGAAACCTATTACCAAGTTTTCCTAACTATTTTCATGGAGGAAAGTCGAATTATAAAGGCTATATCTTTGAGACTATTTTTCCTAACTATTTTCAGACAATAGATCCTTAAGAGAAGATTTATAAGTACTAAATCATTTGAGTTAGTTGAGTGAAAGTGCCTGCGAAAACCAGGACAAGGCAGTTCGCCAATATTTTGAAAAATATGTAATTTACTGATATCTACTTTTCTGTTATGAATACTGTCTCCAAATTGACCAATAATTTAATGTTTTTTATGCTCAAGCAGTTCTAAACATTTACCTACAATCCTACACTCTATCAATAACATATCGTGAAAATATCACATCTAATTACTTTACAGAGGAGAAAATTGAGTTTTCAAAGAAAATGTGCTAACAAATTACAAGAAATAAGTATAAATCGTTTGAAATTGGAGATGGGCGACCTTGTCAGACATTAGATACATAGAGTCTTTAGGTAGCATAATCTTCACCCACATTCACACTAACCGTCATACAGCCAAAAGAGTAAAATGGATGGTAGAATGTAAGTGTATTATGCGTCTTATGGTCGCCATTTTGATTTTTTACTAATTCCTTGTCCTTGGTGACACTCGCAGGACTAAGAGGAATCAATTGACGTATGAATCATAAAAATCTATAGTGCTATTTAGTCTATATAGTGCTTCAAAGGAACATACATGCATACACTGATGAACAAATTAGCCTCCTTCGCGGCGAGCAGTCGGGTAAAAAGAGGTTCCTTTACTTAGAAACCACTTAATTTTCGAGTCAAAAATTAAACACGTAAACGGTAGGTATAAATCGGATATCCTTCTAGAAACTTTCTCCATGACAAAAGGGCAGTTAAGAATTCTTAGTTATTGTATTTAAAGTTGACTTTTAAACTAAGTCTGAAAAGATTTTACTGTTTTGGGAACGGCCACGTTTCTTAGCTTCATTGTCCGGTAAATTTGTTTATATCTGAGCTATTGTGGCGACAGATTTTATATTACCCAACTCCGATTTTTATGACTGCCTTCTATAAATATGCGGCATCCAAAATCAGTACGAATCTTTCAAGAATTTATGACAGCTGAATGAAATCCTGAATAACACAACAATATTTTAGTTTTATTACGTTGCCAGTGCTTTCACTAACTGAGCACCATTTGTGACCGATTCATGATTTTTATTCCGTTCTTTGTTTAATTCTTTATCCTTTATGTTTGCAACAGTTTTCGTTCTCAAAAAATTATTCATTATTTAAAGTTTGACAAACTTTTTGCTTCTCTCCAAAGTTCGAGAGGCCGCAAGAACAATATAAAAAATGCATTCTATGAGGAAGTAGACAAGAAATTAAATTGATATAGAATATTCCTGTTCAGTACACTTTGGAACAAAAAAAAATTTAACGTTTCCTTCAATTCATGAGACAATTCTCATTCAATTTTTGAAAAAAATATATTACCCCTACATTTTCTAACATGAATATGATGAAAATTATTGTTTTTGAGAAATTGTTGAATATGAATTGAAAATACTAGCAACATTTAAAGTTTGATTGCATTATAATCAATGATATTTTAATTCAAAATTATTCAAAAACATTTGATAAGTGTTTAATTTACGAAGAATCAACTGATTTCTTTGATCGCGATCTTTTAGCTTTCTTCTTGTAAGTGACCTTTGGAGCATCTCTACTTTAGATCAGCAGTAATCTATAGGCATTGCTTCATTCCAGCGCCCCTAATATCTTCATTACATCATAGAAATATCTTGATGGGATCGTTCTCCACGTTCATCACTGACATTTCATAAATCAGGTGGGAAAAAATCAAGATGGGAGTGCATAAAATGGAGTTTTAGAGACATTTTGCAGCCTAGTTGGTGGTATCTTCGTAGAAGTTTGTTCAACGATTCAGGGTAGTTATCATCTATTGTGTTCCTCAAAAATCCTTGTATGACTCCCTTGAGATCTTCCGAAGCTTTCTTTTCTTTCCCTTCCAAAACTAAATCAAATGCAATGTCCTTTACAAGTTGACGCATTTGAGGCCCAACAAAGATACCTTCATTGACCTTTGCATCAGTTAATTTAGGAATTTTGCCTCTCAAGTATTCAAAAGCCTGGCCTTCTCGGATCATGACAAAATTCTTCATCAGGCCCAGCTTGATATGTGAGGGTGCAAGAAGAACATTTTTGGATCTACCAGTGACTCGGCAATTATGTTTTTCTCACTAGGGTTAGGATTTCTTGCAGGCCAATCTGCTTGAATATGATATGATTTTCTATCCTAACTATACTATTATAATTTTACAAATGAAATTCATGTGCATTTTGACCATTACCAATGTTGCCAATTTAGAAAAACAAATTTTCCTCAAATTGAAAAAGAAGGATTCATCTCTAAATTTATAAAAATTAATTGCTGTTCGTTAGTCTCGCTAAAACTCGAGAACGCCTGGACCGATTTGGCTAATTTTGGTCTTGAATTATTTGTAAAAGTCCAGAGAAGGTTTAAAAGGTGAATAAATATGAGCATGCTCGGAATCAAATAAAAAAAACATTTTTGTTTTTGCTTTGATGTTTCCCCTGTCGTTCAGGAATCAAATTGATAGAATAGTTTCAAATGAATTTATAATATAAAAATGAATTGCTGTTCGTAAGTCTCGCTGAAACTCTAGAGCGGCTGGACTGATTTCGCTAATTTTGGTCTTGAATTATTTGATGAGGTCCATAGAGGATTTAGAAGGTAATAAATATGACAATTTTCAATAACCAATTAGAATTTTTATATATTTCTTACTACATATTCATTCTCAGGGGGTGAAAAATGAACTAAATTTCAGCTAACTACAGTTGTTAACTATCTATCAGATTATTTTTATGTAGATTGATAAAACGATATCGATCTATCCTCTATGACATAGAGTATATGTCGATAGATACCTCATACAAAGAGTGCATCCTTCTATCTTAGTGAGTGGCGATTACCGCTACATGCGCGAGAACTTTCCTTACTTCGGTGGTCCTTTGTGATAGTGATATTTCAAGTTATGTGCTTTTTTTTTGTTGACCTTTTGTGATAGTGACAATTTACCTCTAAGTGCGCGAGAACTTCCTTCACTTCGGTGATCCATTGTGATAGTGACATTTCAAGTTATATGCTCTTTTTTTGTTGACCTTTTGTGATAGTGACAATTTACCTCTAAGTGCGCGAGAACTTCCTTCACTTCGGTGATCCATTGTGATAGTGACATTTCAAGTTATATGCTCTTTTTTTGTTGACCTTTTGTGATAGTGACAATTTACCTCTAAGTGCGCGTGAACTTTTCTCACTTTGATTAATTACAATTTACGATGCCAAGGAGAACACGACCTGACGACCTGGGATTGAGTTTCACTAAGTGAAACACCTCTAACAACTCTAAACTTAAGTAGAGTAAACAACTCTACTTACGAGTATGTTCCGGGCGGTTATCCCATTATTGAGAGTAATAACTCAATTTCTAAATCAATTTTGAAATTGATGAAATATCAAAATGCATCATTTCTATTTGGAAATTTCTGATTTCAAGTAGAAATTATGCTTTCTGAAATTTCAAAATTATTTCAGAAATTGAGGAAGTTCTGATTCAATTTTGAAATAAATTGAAATCAGGAATTTACAATTAGAAATAATGCATATTGATTTTACGTCAATTCAAAAATTAAATCAGAAATTTAGGTATTATTCATCATAAGGGACTAACCACCCGAAACATATGTAGAGTTGAAAGTATTTCAATTTCAATTTATTATTAATACTGCAACTCAACGGCAGGATCGACTCGAGTGAATTTTTGTATATGCATTCATTCGTTTATCCTAATAGCTTGGAATGTCATGGCAGGACAACGTCTGTCGGATCCGCTAGTATAACATAAAAAGCAGCTTGTATCCCTAAAACAAGAGCTAATCGGTTCTTAAAGATAGTTTTTGCATTCAGTAAACGAGAAGACTACCATAGGACTAATTTTGAGACCGAAGCAATTTCATTGTGGCACAGTGTTATTTATACATTAAAGACAAAGAAAATTCACGGTATACAGAGAAGGTGCAAGAAATTTTGAAATATCATCTGAATGTAATAATCTAAAGCGTATTGTCAAGAATTCAAATATCATCGTTTCAATTGAAAGTGTGATATCTGACAATTAGTAATAGGTGATTATATTGGTTCGAAGAACTCTTAGACAAAGAAGGCCCCATGGAGCGATTGGAATTGCTACTGTGCGGTGTACTTTGTATCCCCGGAGGGTTTTGTTAGATGTATACCACTTTGTATAACACGTGTAGAATGAGGTTATGAATCAGCGATAAATGGCATTGAATTATTTTTGTTCAAAGTAAAAGATTTATGAATTCCTGCAACGGCTTCTCACAAATTTAGAAATGTCGGAATAATTTTAATAATTTCGTAACTAGAATGGAGATACTTTATAGTGACATAATTCTTTTGAAAATTCAAATTAATATACTTTAGAGCTCAAAACTTACCGAGTTAAATTCCAGAAATCGATGCAGACATTTCTGAAAATATTTGAAAATCAGAAAACAAAATGAATGAATAAATCACGAATGAAAATAAATTAGATATTTTTTGTTTTCTTGTATAATTATCTTCTGAAGTTATTTGAAACTCACATAATAAAATAAATGAATAATAAATAAAATAAATAAATTAACAAAATTTATATTTGTACCCTTTTCTTGTTGTTGTCTGTTGTCAATATCTATATTTCTTTTGTTGGAGGATACAGAAAAGTATGAAGGTTTTAGACAGAAGTGAGTTGATTCGAAAAACTACTAAAAAAAACTTTTCCTCGTTTTTCATATTTTCACGAAGAAAATTTAAACTCTAATCTACTTTTTCTGTAATCATTATAATTATATATCTGTTCTTTCATTTACGGCGGTAGTAGATTAACTATTTTCTGTATTTCATCATTTCCTATGTATTTTTAATCTCCATTCACAAAATTTTTCTGCCTAATTGAAATTATAATATACTTTCATTCGTCTTTGAATATTTTTTCTCTTCATATTCAGTTTATGTACATATAATGACATTAAAAAAATGATATTTTTTCAATATTTTTATAATAAATAACCCCCTCACGAGTTTACCACTTTGGCGATTTACAAACTGAAATGATGTAGGTAGTTTTGGGGTTTTTCTAATATCGTTATGATTTCAATTTCTCAACAAATTGGTAAATTTACTGCATAAGAAATTTCATAATTATAATAATTATGTGTTCTGCTTGAATTCAGCTGTTTTCATAATTTTCTCTTATAAATGATGAATTCTGCAGCAATTGTATGGTTTTGGTGATTTTAAAGCTTTTATTTTGCAAAAATAGTGACTTTGTCGTTGCATTTAAGTGCTCATACCATGAAGAGAATTTTAAATTATAAAACTAATAAAACTAAGTAGTTTTCTGATTTTCCTCATAATTTAGTTGAACATAACAGTATTGTTTCGCCAACATAGTGGCTTTCTCAGATGTAGATGATAAAATTACAGTTTATCTAACAGTTATCACCTAACTGTTTATATCAGACTAACAGTTTATCATCTACATCTGATGAAGCCACTGTGTTGGCGAAACAATATTGTTATGTTTAACTGAATTATAAAGGAAATCAAAAAACTACTTAGTTTTATTTAAATTATGTATTTAGATTTTCATCAAGTATGGGCCGAATTGATTAATCAAGAGGATTTTACCTGCATAATGATTTTGCTATTTTGTTAATCAGAAAAATTAATTGTTAATTAATTTTATTAATTGTTAATTTAATTGCGGGATGATTTTGCTGTAGTACATATATTAACAAAATATCGTCAATGTTTTTGGTAGCATTTATTCAAGATAATGCTGTTTATTCATGCTCAAGATTCATGCTATATACCATTCAAACAAACTCCAAAAGTGCTCTAAATTAAAAGTTTGGTTGTATGAAAACGTGGTTCAGAACAATATGAAAACAATGAATGAATTATGTGGAAAGAATTCTCCAGGGCCAACTTTTCAAAATAACAAAAATGGATAAACCCTACAAAGCAAAGCATCCCAGAAAGATCTCCAGTTAGATTTTATCATCACAGGATTTAGGACAGTTGTAGAAATAAAAACCCCGTAATAACTTCAGTATAAGAAGAGGAAGACTCGAAACAACTCGTTCACAACTGTTGTACAGCTTCAAATTTATAATGGGTGGAAAGAATACGCAAATAGGATTCTTTACGATTAACTACCCATAATGAAAATGCATAATAACAACAACGCTAGCATCCCAAGAAGACCGTCAGAACACAGGCACTAAAGCTGGATTTCGACATTTCAAAGAAGATGAACGTCTGAGTCCACACGTGAGAAGAAAAGGAAAAATGCTCGCAACTTGATAGTGTACCTACATCTGTTACGCAGCTGTAAATTAATCTGTACAGTACATTGTAAGATGGGTTAGAACAAGAAGAATAGCTGGGGAATACGTGGTTAGGATTGTTGACGTACAAATGCCTACTCAGAATAGAATGAATAAGAAAACTGAGTGGCATGAGGATCACTAGAAGACCTCCAAAAGGCTCCGGCATTATAAGACTGAGAAACATCGGAAAAACAGGGTTACACCTTACCGTAAAAAAAAGAAAATAAAACATTTTAATCTGTGCAAAAATTACTCATTTTATTAAAAATTCATTAATGTTTGTTGCTTGATAGCCGTCTTTTTACAAAAATTGAACTGCAATTAAAGTATAACTTCTTGACACATTATCGTTTGATATAATTTCGCATTTTTATTTCACTCTAAAATGGCATTTTACGACTGATTTCTTTGTAGAGAAGATGAGTGTCTTGAAACGAATGTATTATATTAGTTTTCTTCTTCCAGTGCCATGATTCGTTCGTTCGGCCATTGGCTATATCAGGTTGTCCACAACAGTTCGAAATAACTGAACCGCTGATATTTTTAAACGCGATGATGTTTTTGTGACTACTCTCTGTGTCCTCATTATTTTTCCTTGAATTATAAGATTTTATAGAGCGTCCTTTTCTGGATGTTCAATAATAATAATAAATGCCTTTATTGAGCGTACAATTTGTACAATAATTTTCCAGGGCGAAGTCTAGCTTACGTTACTCCTACGTAACCCTATGAATATATCTGTAATGAGGTGATAAACAACACAATTTAACAAAATGCCAGATATACAATATATGAATAATATGGGAATTACACCATGAAAACAAAGAAAAAAAACAGAAAACAAGAAAAACAACCAAGTCTAGCGTACGCTACTCCGACTTAACCCTATGCATATATCTGTAATGAGGTAAAGAACAACACAATTTTACAAGCTGCAAGATACACAATATATGAATAATATGAGAATTATATCATAAAAACATTAAAGAAAAAAGATATACACCAAAAAAACAACCAACCGGATTGATACTCATTCCATGGCTCCAAAGCAAGGCGCGCCCTACATTCCTCTTGAATTTGATGATTTGAAAACCCTTCCATTCTGATTTGATCTCATTATAATATCTTACCGCATTGTAAGTGAACGAGCACATAAATAATTCCAAACGAAACGTTGGACAATTCAGAATTTTGGCAAGCCTTATAGCTACATCATGCAAGTTTCCTCTGTATCAACTTTTCGAGGAGATAAGCAGGCCGTCCAACCAGCAAGATACTCGTAGTATGTACCAGCAAACAGATACGTAGATTGTAGAGATTTTCAATCTTTAGCCATCGAAGGTGTTGAATTCTATTCGAGACTCTTTCATACTTCCTCAAGCGGAATACAAACCTGCAACACGCGTTCTGAATTCTCTGTAGCCTCATTCTAGTCCTCTGGTCCAGGCAAGGATAGATGATTTGTAAACCATAGTTCAAAATTGACAATACTAACGTTTCAACCAGTTTTTTGAGAGCTTTAAAATTCAATATGGTTATGTTGACATAGGTATAGAACTTTCAAGGTTGCAAAAGGTTTTTCGACCAACTGCAACAAATAGTTACTAAAGCACAAATCCTTATCCAAAGTTAGTCCCAAGTTTCTTGCGTTGTCATCTACAGGTATTCTATCACCACTCAACACAATATCGAGGTTACCAGTGATATCTGCCATTTTTGACTCTGATGCATATAATAGAAGTTTACACTTAGATGGATTTATCTTCAAGTTATATCCCTCTGAATAACGCACGATCCTCATGGATGAAAGATGTTGCCGCAATAATTGACTCAGGATTGAAAGAAAGAAACATTTGAATGTCATCCTCAAAAGCCTGAATTTTACATTAATTAACGTAATCAAAGATGTCAGCTGTATATATTTCCGAAGTACGTTTTTTCAAAACTTGATTGTGGAAATTACTTTGCTAACTAACTAATATCTCTTGTTTTTAACCTCAATTTTTCAATGGTTCTTTCTTCATCACTTCAAATTACTCGTATTAATATTTTCTTCTTTTATATTCATGTGAATATCGTAGCAGCATCATTATCAACAAAATTGCTATTTCGATCATTGTTAATCGGCTTAGGTACACTTGTGGCGGCTATTACGAAACATTCATTGTACAATTTGAACAAGCGGGAGATATTATCTTCGCTATTTATTAGAAAAACAGCTAGTACCAAGAATAGCCGTACAAATTACTGTTGAGTGTCAATACAATTCTAACCTAATCATTCGATCTCGCATTTAACTTTCTTTGTTAGAAAACACAATGGGTGTTTGCCAACCAACATGGCACATCTGTTAGTTAATATGGCAGATTCGTGATTCGATTTTACCCCTTGTCGGTGCACGGGGGCAAGTTGGGAGTATAACTGAAGAAATAATTCGATATACAGGGCGGTATTTTAGTGAACAAAAAGTTTTATTTGTTATCTCTGTATGATTACGCAAAATTGTGAACTCTTGTGAAAAATTTGATGGTTTAATTTTAAATACTTCCTTATTACATCTTCTTTCTTTTTGTACTGAACACTTTGTTACTCCCGAACTATACATAGAGTATTCATCCAGCATTTCATAAAGAAGTAGTACTTCGAAACGTCGTCATGCGTATTCGTATCAAATTATGAGAAAATTCTAAATATTGTTTGTTTATGGATATTAATTTTCTCCAAGTATCGGCCTCAGCAATCATCAAAATACATTTTTCTATGCAATTTTGAATGAAGAGCAATTATTTTCAATATAGCACAGCTCGCATGAGGGAGTAGTGATTGGTACATGTTTCGAGGTTGTTAGTGCTCTTGGGCACACTTCCGTTTAGTTTCAGTTTTTCAAACCGGAAATGGACAAAATAAAATAAATCATTTGTAAGGGACAATTGAATTTCGACATTGAACCAGAAATTTCATCTTCGCTTCGCAACGGAGTGACATTGGTCGAGTGTATAAAATTATACAGAAGGATTCATAGTAAAAATCTTATAACACTCCGTTGAAAAGCTATGTTGACATGAATTTCCAGTTTGTTGCTTTTAACCCCTAAAGCTAGATATATTTTGGTTGAACAATCTAGGATGTGTAAGAAACAAGCGAAATGTTCTGCAAAGGAAGATCACTCATTTGCATCTTTCGCTCGAACTCTTCAGGCTGAGGAATTTGATCTTCATTTTGTCCCACTATCAAATTTAACTCTACACAAAATCTAGGGGGTTTCTAGATTTTGAAGAAATAAGGAGTCTAATTAGAGGAAATTGCAAAATTAAAGCCTATCGATATAGCTCGCACAATGAAGCAACCGTTGGCAAATTTCGAACTTGGTAGCATTCATGAAATAGATAAAATACAATGTTTACATTGAATTAAAATGAAAAAAATTTTTATCTTTTCCATGATTCTCTCTAGATTTCAGAATAATCGCATTTCGTATGTAGCTTTGGATTTATGAATTATATAAACATCATTCTTCAACAATCAAATTATTTCATTTTGCGGTTCTTATTATTGAAATTTATACAGTGATAGCAAACAGAAAATCGTTGGTTATTTTGGAAAATAATCTCATGAGTATATGGTATTTGAAATGAGTTTCAAAGTGTCACATAAAAATAACAATTTAATAATTTTGTATCAATTCTTCCTGAAAAACTAGATGCTTAATTGAATCTAAGTTCGGACCTGTTTATTAGCTAGAATGCGGCATATAAATGATTACGATCTTATATAAATAGGGTACGTAGACGACAAAATCGGTTTTCAATCGATAGATCCCGAGCAAAGATTGCGTTTCACACACACTTGAATTTTACCACTGCTACTTGATGCGTGATTTCAATTACTAGGGCTTGTTTTAATTTGATTTCGGATATAAATCTTCTCAGGCTCCATAATAACTACTTGAATTAAAAAAGTACAGTGGGGTAGATTTTACGATAAAGAGAAGTGCGGGGTAGAAGCCTTAAGGCAATGCGTGGTAGGAACATGAAGTAGTTCTTTCAAACATGAAATTGTATTTTGAGAATTGATTATTATTGATGAAACATACCGATAGACAGAAACATAGTAGAATGACAAAAACCATAAAATATAAGATAGAATTTATTATAGCGTGCGATCACTGCTGACAGTGAATCCAATTACTCTGCTTGTGTAACTTCAGGAGTAATACATGATTCAGTATTGGGCCCTCTCTATTATCTTATTTTAGTATCTGACATTATTAAGATATTTAATTATGCACAGTTGCGTCCTTTCTCTGATGACGCCCAGATGCTTATATCCTTCGAACCTTTTAATGCAGATACATCGTTTCATCAACAAAATATAGATCTTGATGCATTCACAACTTTTCCAAGATCCACAACTTAATATTAAACCCTCTTAAATGTTGCACGTTATTATTCAGCAATGGAGCCTCAACTGTAGTTCCTTTACCTCAGTTTCCGCCGTCAAATGATGGCATGCAGTTGACACTAGTGAAAAAGAACAAAACCCTGGGAACAGTTATTGTTTTAAGTCTTCCGTTTTTTCCTAGCTCCTTGCTATTAAAGAAACCCCATTTAGTTATGAGACGTCTCTAAAAAATTGGCATTTGCTGGTCGTTTCGATTTTTGGCTGTGGACACTCTCTAGTTTATTCTTGCTTGATGTTGTGACAAGAAGAAGAATGCAAAAGATACTGAATGCTTGTTATCGTTTTGTTTTTGACTAGCGCAAGTATGACAAAACGTTTACAGGAATCAATGATCTTAATTGACTAAGAGTAGATAATCTTTTCAAATATTTTCTTCTGGCACTTAAGTATATTCTGTGATCTTGTATTCCTGACATTCGAATAATTTATTGACTGAAATTCGAATAATTGCCGGGAAAACTCTCAAAACAGACCATTTGTTTTTCGCATACAAACGTTTCCTAACTAAAATGTATCGTCAACGGCTGGACCGATTTCACTATTTGCTTTTGTGTTTGTTATTGTCAGGGAAAAATTTACAGTTGGAATTTCTTTTTTAAAAATGATAGCTATTAGATGTACAAACTTAAGTCGCAGAACTCGCAATGCAGCAAGTCAAAGATTTAAAAAAGCAAGTCAAACAGACTTGCTTTTTTGTTCGCGTTGCTTTTCTGTTTGATGTTCTTCTTCTCAAAAGGTTGCGTTTAAATCCTATCGACCTGCATTACAGATAGATTACAATTCACAGCAAATCGTTGCTATTGAACCATTAAACATTGTGTGTCAATATTGCCAGGCAAAGTTTAATTGTTATTGATTAGAAAATACTACCAATGATGCGACAAAATATTGCGCGAAGAGACAATTCAAAAAGACGCTATTTGTTCAGCCACCAGAGCCACTATATTTTTTGGTTTCCGAGATTGGACTAAATTCTGAACATTTTTTGACTTCTATCCAGCAAATATCTCATTAATTAATGATGATATATGGGACAAGTACTGGCTACGAAATTAGGAACATGCCGTTCAACTATAGAACGGACAAGTTAATAACTTTCAATACATCAAACGTGTTAAAATAAGAATTTTTCGATAATTCGACTGATTTGAAATAACAGGAAGTATTGCAGTCCCTTCGTTAGTGAGTGAGTCCCTGGCTCCACACGGGATAAATATTAAAAACAAGATAGTGTAGCACAATTAGTAGAACATGTCTTTCCGGCTTTTTGAGCTTTCAACTTTATAAAGGTACCAAATGGACATTTAATTAAGGTCACAGCTGAAAAACTATTGAAAATGGAGAGAGCATTATAAGTGGAACATCTTCTAAAATCCTTCAAATGATATTCAGGATATGCTCCAACGTGCTCACAAACATCAAAAGGCGTCATACTTGCGCAAGCCAAAAACAAAACGACAACAATAATTCTCTATCCTCTGCATTCTTCACCTCTTATCAAAGCATAAAACCAAAGACTTCACTGAATGGACAATTGACTTAACTAAGTCCATCGACAAGGATCGAAAGAACCAAAGCTTCATACAGCTTTTTTTCAACAGAAATCTAAACAAATGCCGATTTCTATAGAGGCGTCTCATAACTGAATTTGATTTCCCCACTAGCAAAGATACATACTCCTCGCTTTTTGCACTAGTTTCAACGACAGAAAAAATTCTTCTGAGTACATATTTAGGTCTTTGTTAATATATCGTGGACGCTATCTTTCAAAACTTTGATAAACTGTGGTTTCAATTGGTTCAGACTTTCATGAACTCAGAATTGGGATATAAAAATAAGAAGGGTAAAAAATTACAATAGCATCAATAGTTTATCTCAACTATATAATACGGTTTCTTTCGAACTCATTTCATCAAGGATGTACGGTTGGCAGAAACGAACTGAATTTATGGAAAATATTAATGCTTTTATCATACTAATGGTCGGAAATGTATTGATTTCGAAGTGTGTGAAAGATCTATTTCATCAATGAACACTCGAAAAGCGGCTGTTTTGTCGATATACATAGACAGAAAAACATTATTGCCACTTATATTTAGGTAACAATATCGGAGTTATTGTTCCGCATCAAATGGGGCGAGAAGATTCATTCAACTTGGAATATATCCGTAGTATATTTTTTTCGGTTCATTTAATCTATTATATTGTATAAAACTGAAAACATGCAAGAATATTTTCACGTTGGTTATGAATTAGGTTAGTTCGAGTAGATATTCGACAAACGGATACACCTGGGGAGGAAGTAACTCTGCAAGATCGAAGAAATATAATTGTAATTTTTTACTGTGAATAGATTTATTTGGAATCATTGCTATTCATTGATAACTAAGGTATTTTTGTGAAGTTACATGTAAATCCTGTATAACTCATTGAAAATAACTCTTTTTTTTTTAATAGACATTTTATCAATGATTGAATAAAAACTTCATAGTAATTTTTTTCAATTCGAATGTCACTTACATCAAGTACAAGAGTTTCAGGAACTGAGGAGTATAAAAAATGTAGGTAAATTTCAAGAAAGCTTAATATACGCAAAAATAGAGAGTGTTATCAATAATAAAAAATATATGGAGCAATAAAGTTCAATTTAAAGTGATTCAATAAATATATACAATAAGAATGCTTATCAAATCAAGACATCATTAACAAATCAACAAAACATTATTCTCCGTATATGTAAAGGAACGATTAAAAATGACAAGAATATTCCATAATTTTTTTTTGCACTTTAATTAACCCAATGTACTTCAATTAATCCAATGTGAACAATAATGCTTTTAGGTGAACTTTATAAGCTTGCCTAACATTTTTTTTTTCATTAAATACTTAATCTAAGCATTTTTAATATTACAATCTGGCCACAGTGGACCAATGAGCAATTTTATTTCAACCTAATTGACTACTATCTAGCTTGAACTAAGGTATACTGATCAGCGTTCCTTATATTCTAGTCCTATATTAGAGTTATACTAAAACTTATCATGTAATTCGAGCACTGTTTTTCGCAGTCACTTTCACTTCACTAACTCAAACGGTTTTGTTCTTTTTAGTCTTCTTTTAATGTTAGTGTTGCTTAGCAATTGAATCGCTTCGATATTGACATGTTGATGAAGCCTTTCTTCATGTTTATTGGCATATTGGGTAATAGTTTGCTCAATAGTTTCTACCTTTAGGTCCCTTTGTAAGTCACTATTACGTACATACCAAGGGGCGTCTGTAATATTTCTCAGTATTTTGTTTCGAAACCTTTGGATAATATTGCGATTTGTTTGTTTGGTACAACCCCATAATTGTATTCCGTAGGACCACTTGCTTACCATGAGCGAGCCTTTTGTCTTTGTGTTTTTTTCAAATGTTCAATTTTGTTTTTCATAACACTTTGATACTGCCTATCATAGACTAATATTTGTTAGATAGTGTTGACGTTTAGTTGATGTAAATCCATTATAATTGAATATAAGTTAAAATTCAAACAGTTGAACTTTTTATTTACACTTTATTGACAACATAGCATGACGCGTTTCGTCGTTACAAACGACTTCTTCAGATGCTAATAGAATGCTAATAAAAATAGAATACACTAAATACCAATGGAATCCTAAAGAAAAGAAGATTAGAAAATACTAATAGAATGCTAATAGAATACTGACTGAACTATTGACTACTGACTATATTCGACTTATAACACCTACATTTCGACCCTAAATGACTTATATTCGACGAATATTTCTGTCGAATATAAGACATTTAACTTACATTCGACAAATATTTGATTATTCTATGAAATTTTTGACAGTGCTGTAATTTGTAGCAAAACGTTAAGAGAAAAAAATTTTCAATTCTGACTGATTCAAAAAGAAATGTGAAAATATTCGAATGAATTTCCAATGAATTTAAAAAATTTATTTGAAATTCACTCAAAAAATTCAATTCAAAATCTTTCATTTGTAATCTATCTGACATCTGTTGATATTAATCTGCTTTAATTAAACCCGATGGTCAACACAACGGCCCTGATATATCTTATAAATGAAGTTTGGAATTTAATCTATAGGTCGTCATTTGCTGTCAGTTAACCTATTCTCAAAGTGAAGGGATGTATTGAATCTGTAATGTCCAACAAAGCATGTTAACGTCCTTCTCGCAAGATTGATGACGAAAATCAGCAGAAACAAGGTATTTCATTATTCTCCCCTAGCCTTATTATAATCATACCGAAAAAATCTTCAACATCACGCTATATTCAAGTTGATAAACTTATTCTAATAAATACCTCTACTACCAATAAAAATTTGAATACGACGATTTTACTCAAAAGTTCGATACTTTTGTTAGGTATATATTATTTCATAGTTCCGCATATGAGGCATTTTGATCCATATCTCTCCTCAAATATCAATATAAAACATACCGTTACAGAACATAACCTCCCAGTTTCACTGTCATCAGGCTTAATATCTGTGTTAAAATGTATTTTTGCTCCATCATCTGTATTAAATGGTCACACCTCAAAAAATTTGATCTTTAACGAAATATTTCATTACTGAATTAATTGCAGTTCTTTTGAGTATTTTCGTGGGTTGTAACTCTTAAATTCACAGAAGGGTTGAAAAGTTTGGATGAGTTCAGTAGTAACAGTTATGATGGGTGTTTTTTTAGAGGTATAAAACTTCCTCGGTTGGCATTACCGTTGAAGATGGCGACCGATTTTACAGTTGAGAAGTGATTTATTCTCAGTTAGGTTTGGCAATTCATCATGAATAGACTCACGCCTGAACAACGCTTGCAAATAGTGCAATTTTATTTCGAAAATAATGGTTCTGTGCGGAATACGTTTCGCGAACTACGTCCATTTTATCGTCGACAAAATCGTCCATCAGAGCAGTTAATTCGATTAACCCTGGAACGTTTTCGCACCACGTTTACTCTTATTGATAACTCGCATTCCCAGAGACGCCGTACGGTGCATACAGAAGAAGCTATTGCTATTGTAGAGCGTAGCATTGAGGAAGAGCCGAATGAGTCCATCCGTCATCTTCCATAAGTGTCCATCCACTTTATGGAAGATTTTGCGGAAGGATCTTGGTTTGCGTAGTTACAAAATCCAACTCGTGCGAGAATTGAAGCCAAACGATCATCAAGAAAGGCGTAGATTCGTCGAATGGGCCCAAAAGGAGATTGCCGTTGTTCCCGATTTTCATAAGCGAATTTTGTTTAGCGATGAAGCGCACTTCTGGTTGAATGGCTACGTCAACAAAAAAACTGCCGCATTTTTAGTGAAGATAATCCTCAAGTTTATGTCAAAACACCGTTACATCCAGAAAAACTGACTGTTTGGTGTACTTTATGGACTGGTGGAATCATTGGTCCGTACTTCTTCAAAAACGATGATGGCCAGAGTGTTACAGTCAATGGTGATCGGTATAGAGCCATGAATACTAACTTTTTCATTCCCGAATTGAACCACCATAATGTCCAGGAGCTGTGGTTTCAACAATCGGCGCAACATGTCACACAGCTCGTGCCACAATCGATTTATTGAAAGACACGTTTGGTGACCGTCTAAATTCACGTTTTGGACCTGTGAATTGGCCTCCAAGATCTTGTGATTTAACACCGATAAACTACTGTCAGTGGGGCTATGTAAGGTCATTGGTCTATACGGATATGACACAAACGCTTGACCATTTGGAAGACAATATTCGCCGTGTTATTGCCGATATACGGCCACAAATGTTGGAAAAACTCATCGAAAGCTGGAGGTCCAGATTGGACTACATTCGAGCCAGCCGTGGCGGTTATATGCCAGAAATCATATTTAAAATATAATACCACAAAATTATCTTTCGAATAAAAAAAATTCTTGTCAATCGAATGATCCATTGTTGTTTTATTGCAATTTAAAGTTTAAACCTCTAAAAAAACACCCTGTATATTCCGAAATATCTAAAATTCTAATATCCCATATAATACCCAAATATCTTTGAAATTCTACTATTGATTTGCATTTACGCATCATTTCAATCGAATATGAAAATATTTGTTGAACCAATCGTCGTTTTTATATACAATACTTCAATTACTTTTATACTTATACTTCAATTTGGATTGAAAGCGTGTTCAGTGTCCTTTGGAAGGGATAAATCAAATACATGGTCTATTTCTCAAACAGAACCGACTTTCATACTGACCTCTGCTGTTCGAAATGTCTATCTATTGTCGAATATAACCTTGATATTTCAGTGACCAGTCGAGAGAAACAAATCTTGAATTTACCGTTTCCATCTTGCACAGTGAAGTTAAATAAGTTGTTGATAATAAAGATTCACATCTGCTTGTTTGAAGCTGACTATTTATACCTTTCACATATCCTAATAGTATTTCTTTTGTTAACTGTTTGGGACAATAATAAATTATCCAAGTCTATGGACATTTTCTGTTGTCCTCTACACAATACCTTATTTTTCGCGATAATTTGACCACAAAAGTCGACTTCCAGAAGAATGGACAGCTATCGTCAGCAGAAGTCTTTTGTTTAGGTTAGGTTACTGTTATAAATAGTGGCCCGAAGAATTGGAAATGAGTGGATTCGTGTTTCCGGAAATTAACAATTCCGTTAGGAATACTATTCAAACGTGATGACTTTTTATAAATTAAATATTGCATCATCATCACTATCCTTAATAACTTTTAATTCAATCCAGTATATTCTTTATCTTGAGATGATTTTCATTGAAATGTACTTGTCATTCTCGAATTATGATTTGGGACAACCACTGTAAACATTATTGAAATAAGAATATATCCGAAAATATCTTACACTTTTGTTATTTTCATATCTAGTTAATAGTGTTGGCGTTTGCTTAATGTAAATCCATTATAATTGAATATAAACTTAAAAATAATGAAAAAAAAATCATACACTTGAACATATGATTTACACTTTATTCACTACATAGCATGACGAGTTTCGTCGTTACAAATGACTTCTTCAGATGCTTACATAATAATTTTTCTGTAAGCATCTGAAAAAGTCGTTTGTAACGACGAAACGCGTCATGCTATGTAGTGAATAAAGTGTAAATCATAAGTTCAAGTGTTTGAATTTAAGTTTATATTCAATTTTCATATCTAATCAAATGTAGTCAAATCAGTAGTCGAAAATGAGGATAATATGCACTATTCAGACTTCTGTACTGCATTTAATTTACCGATGAAACAGTTTTTTTCTGTTAGTTTCGACAATGTAAAAGACACATTTTAATACTCAAACATATTGACCTAATGAAATGGGAAGGGTTGAACGGATGAGGAGCATGAATTGGGGGTTGGGTCATATTAAAAACTGAATAAAATAACAACAAAAGATTTCGCCCTAATCAGGTGTTACATGCATGAAATTATTAATAATTCATACGAAATTATTCATACCTCTCACTGGACATATGCGAAAGAGAATGCTTACAAATGTATACTCGATTGAATGGTCGCAATGGGGTTGAGTCTATACAATAACCACATTGAAACAAACACGTTTCACCATCACAAAGACTAGATTTAATTCAATTTGACATACGAATGGATCGGGGCGGTTCAAAAACTAAGCAGGACGGATGCTTCTCATAGCAAACAGCTTAAATTATTTAGCTATTAAAGTTGCTCATAGCATTGTCTTGATTTATCTCAACTAAACAATCAGTGCTACAACTCAGTAACAAATTTACATTACGTAGAAAATAAAAATATGATGGAAATAAATGTTTGTTCATAGGATGTCCAATAAATGAAAACATAAAAACTCTCTAATACCCTCCATAAGGTTTAGGACTACCCACCCATTTTTAAGAATATCATCAAATAAGTATTCCCGCTAATTATAATATCGACTACAAAATTCTATGGCTTCACTTGAAGTCATAAATGCTATCAGGACTTCTTCTTTACGTACGTGATGTCATAGCAGATAAAATATTTCCTCTTTCCTCACAGTATTTGTTACGAAATCACAAATTGAAAGTATGAGTATTTATTGATAGTTATTAATGCTATTCAAATTGTTACATTGTTACATACACAATTACAAAAAGAGTTGAATTTTGAAAAATTCAAAAATAAAGGAGGTAGTTTCACTAAGCAGTTGTGCCTTCAGTACATATATACCGGGCAAATAATTCAGGAGATCGTTGATCTGCATGGGGACCAGTACTGAGCCCTGTGGAACCCCGATTCCCATCATCCCGCACCCGTAATATTCTCCTCCAGAGTAATTGAGAAAAATCTATCTGATGAATACGACTGCATCAAGATCAAACTGCCATAAGTTATAGTTATTCAGTATTAGTCAAATAAAATTTCTCCAGTTTGCTCACCAAATCGAGTGGGAGACATAGAATTCAGATAGACAAATAGACATTGAATTTCAGGTAGCTAGTCGAACCACAGAATGTTAAAGACAGTATTATAAATAGTTAGATTGTTATTTCTCAATTCTTGAAAATGGATTAGTAGCTCGAAATAATTGCCAATTTTACTGAAGAATTGTTGAATCTAAAAGCGGTTATATTCATTTTACAATGAACCAACAAGTGTGCGATTACTCCATTCATATTATTCATTCAATTATTTGGATGTTATGATTATGTGATATTTTAATATCTGATTGCTTCAGTTTTTGAATTTTTAGTGAAAGGAAATTGAGATGTTAAAGATTGTTGTTTTTCGCATTCATTTGGCCAATCAATTAATAACATAATTTCTTTAAACATTTTCATACACGAAACTGAAAAACACTCGGAATATTACAACTTAATGAAAGATTAAAAATAGGGTGAATTCAAGTGTAGCAATTGATAATGTAAAGTTGCATAATATATGTACGAATTACAACTGGATGAAGCAAACTATATACCTTAAAGTTATAGAAATCTCAGAATTCACAGAAATAGAAGAATTTTCCTTTATCCCTAAAAAAAGGAAAGAAGTACTAGAGGCTATTGAAATTTTGCGAAACTCAATAAAAGGTATGATTTTGGCATTAATATTATGGATATTCGTATTCCTGCACAATTAAATCAATAGTATAAATATGCAAATCTTTACCTATTTTATATTTGTATGATTATAAAAAGAATATTGTAGATAAAAAAACTTATCCTATGCGATTTTCACAATTTATTCTTAAAATATAACAAATTTTTCTCCAAAACATTAAGTTCAACAGATGAATTTATACAGCTCAAATAGATAGGTTAGGAAAAAGCAAAGAAAATAAAAAAGTAGAAAAATAAATTCATTGTTTTCTTATGCATGAAGATATTCTTTTCGTTACGTTAAACAAAAGTGATGCAGATTAAAAAGGAAGAAGAATTGATGATTGATGAAGCCGATAATTGAAGAAAATTAATATCCTTAATGAAACAATATTTAGAATTATCTCATTTATTAACAAAAATACGCATTTCGAAGTATTACTTTTTCAAATGCTGAATTAACAATTTCAGCATTCAAAGAAGTTTACTTCGAAACACGTCATGCGTATTTTTGTTAATATATGAGAAAATTAAAAATATTGTTTCATTAAAGAAAAAGAAAATTAACATTGAGGTTCTGTGAAGAGAATGCCAAAAATTTTTTTCGATAATATTATTTAAAAAATAAATGGTAAAGATGAAATTATTAATTATAAATTATAATGAAAAAACATTGATTTAATTTTATTTCATTGTAATCACGACGCTATTTTGTATATATGAAGGTTGAAAAGCCCACATAATTATGTGAGTAAATGCAAGTAAGAAGCAGGCAATTCTGTCAACAGAGACAAGCTAACAGTATTCGTCATCATCTTATTATTTCAACCAAGTCTTCCTACACGCCTCCTCCGTCTGTGTTTGTAGTGGAATTTATCTGAAGACAGCATACAATTATTTTCACAATAGGTACAGAAGGTTATTATATCGTAAATTGAAAGCAGCACTGCTAGTTGTTGAAGGGAGTTATGATACATATTGTTTCATACGTGGATAAATTACTACGCTATGCTTCTATATGTTTATCTATCTCTACTGAATTCTGCTACTGACTGGTATTTTCCATTTCAGCAATATTGTCTATGTTGTTCTCTTGCTGACGAATAACAGTCTGCTCTAAAATTGCTTCACCAAGTAGAATAAATTCAATAAATTAGGTACTTGAAGAGAATCAATCGCTTAATAATATTATTTGTTCTTGTTATTTATCAAAAAAGACATCCGGTTTCATTTTGAAAAGAATTTTGAGCTCAAATTTTGTAATATAAAATATATGGATACTCCGGTAGATCTTTGAGCTTTGATCTGAGATTTGTCTTTAGATCTTTAGATTCGTCTCTAAATTCTATCGTACATATAGCTCCTTTTGCCTGATAACTGAATATGAAGAAGAAACGAATGCCTACAAGGTTTTTTTATTGTAACAACTTTCCTATTACATCCTGTAATCACCATAAGTGATTTTGGGAGAGGAATGAAGGTCAAAATGAGGTCACTAGATGTTGAAGCGTATTGTTATGTTGACCAACTTATATATAACAAACTGTCAATGACAGTAATGATTGATAATGAATATATCTGAAAAAGTGGATCAATAACAAGTCAGTATAATTAAATGAACATTTGAAATAGAATGTCAGTATTTCGCTTTTGGAAATTTCAAACTATTAAAATTGAAATTTTAAACGTTTAATTGTTGTCGTAGCTCAAATGAAAGTTTTTAGTTTACTATGTTGGTGTTGCTCTTGAATTGCTCTAAGTGTGCTGTAAGTCCTCAATGAAATCAGTTTGAGCCAACCCTTTGAGTTTTTCCCAGTTTTCTCCTGAATAAAAAACAACAGTATCATCCGCAAAACTTATGATATGCCCTTTACTTTTTGTGTGAAATGAACCGTTTATATATATATAGTGAATAGAATTGTCCCTAGAACCGTTCCTTGAGGCAAATACCATACTTAATTGATACCATACTTTAAATTAATGTTTAATTGATGAACATTCAATAAAAATTTTTACTCAAATGTATCATACATTGGATAGAAAATACTTCATGCACATCGATCAATAAGAAAGTTGGATCAATTAAACCTTGTTTGTATGTCATCTAGATGATGAAAAATTATTATAATTCGAAATAAATTAAGTAGTTTTTCTAATTTTCACTATAATTTAGTCAAACGTGACAATATTGTTTAGCCAACAGAGTGGCTTAATCAGATATAGATCATAAACTAAGCTAATACATTGTGGACTGCCCACATTCATGCTGAGCTATAATGAAATGACCATAGAATATTTCTCTTCTTTCTCTATTGTTCTTTTGCTGAAATAAATTTAATGAAAAGAATTATTCATTGTAAGTTGCTCATTCAATAAACTCATCGATTTCTTCATATTATCAATCTCCATGGCTTTTAACAGGGTTAGTTCTTAACCTTTTCTTTGCGAATGCAATAATTTGAAATAAATGCTACAAACTAACCCTGTTAGAAGCCATATTATCATGTTTGACTGAATTATAGTGAAAATTACAAAAACCATTTTGTAATTTTTATTCAAATTATGTTTTTAATCGATTAGTAAAAATTGTTATTATTGTTTTAATAAAATACACCCATCTAATTTACGCTTTTATATTTGACTAAAATTTTGAAATGTCCCTTCATGAAATGAATCTCAGGAAGAATATTCGAGAGAGTTCTGCTTCAATATGTACAGAACCACTAAATACGATCAATTAAACTGTATTATTTATTCCAAAATCGAGAATTTAGGTGTGAACACTCTGAACTTTAAGTTAAGATCACTCAATATCATAAACCCAATTATTCCATTTGAGAATTCATTTATATTTCAAAAACTTTTTTCAATGCAGTCCGATATATAGGTTTACATTTGAAATGATTAATTGAAGAAACAAAATCCATGAAAAAATCTTTCATGGATTCAAAATGAAACTCGTATTTTTCAAATGTTGTCTTGACAACTGAAACAGTCTTCAGAGTTTTCAAAGCATCATTAAGCTTAAAGCAAAACACTGGCAAAAAATTCAACCATGAAGCTTTGAAATAAAAACGTACCTACCACAAAATGCCATAGTTTTTAACTTGAAATAATAAAACTTTGTCACTGATTGTTTGATTTTCAGAAGCCTATTAGTTTCAATGTAGTGGTAGTATAATATTTGACGACTTGTATATTTGGTAATAATTCTCAATTATCACTCGCGTTGAATACGACTTCTAGATTTTGAGTGTTCAGTTAACATCTATTTGTGAAAAGGCACTAAAACAAACAATCCTTTCCTCTGTTAATTATTGAAGAATTTTTTTTATTTAATTCATTAACTGAGTGAATATTCGACAACAAAATGAAAATTCAATTGAGGAAAACAAGTGTCTCCAAAATTATTGAATATAATATGACTTAAACGATACAACTAATTATATTGTTTGCATCAATTTATTTGTAGATTCAAGATTGAAAAATAACTAGGTACTACATTCTCGTAAGAATATTTTTACGTTTTTCTTGTATCGAATATAATTAAGATTAATAATTCACTAAGCTAAAACAGTTACCCAATATTCAATTCAAATTTATTGCAAACTTGACATAATGTACCAATAATAATATGCATAGATGTGATAAAATATATGCATAATCGATTTTTAATTAAACATGTACGTTAAAGGGTTGATGTATTGCCGTTATAGATGATTTTCTAAATCACAAGGCGCTCATTAAATGTCATGTATAACCTAAATTAACTGGTTACATTTTATAGGAAAATTATTCATTTCTGCAGTGTGTAAGCTAAGTCGTTTAGAAGACGAGACATCCCCCATTGTCCCGTTTTAAAGCCATGATATCAATTCATGATATCAATTAAAACAAAAATGTTTATTTTTACTGATCCATTGTGAAATAAATAAGGAAATATATTGTTAGGATAGCAGTCTAAGGGGAAATTAGTCTTCATCTTTCATTCAATCCAGATTTTTTATTTAATGAAAAAACAATTTTTTATAAAAAAGAGTAGGTACTCGCTGACAATGAAATTTTTAATAGTGTTGGCGTTTACTTGATGTAAATCCATTATAATTGAATATAACTTAAATTCAAACACTTGAACTTATGATTTACACTTTATTGACTACATAGCATGACGCGTTTCGTCGTTACAAACGACTTCTTCAGATGCTTACAGAATAATCTGAATAATCATCAGAATAATCAGAATAATCATTATTCTGTAAGCATCTGAAGAAGTCGTTTGTAACGACGAAACGCGTCATGCTATGTAGTCAATAAAGTGTAAATCATAAGTTCAAGTGTTTGAATCTAAGTTATATTCAACGACAATGAAATTGTTCTTGTATCAACATACAAGCTAAATAACTACTACTTAATATGGAAATATTGCAATGCTTTGACAAAATATTATGTACCAAAAAAACCTTGCAAATTTGAATATTTATTTATTGAACTTATTTAAGTAACTTCATTAAACATATTAATACACACAGTACAAAAAGAATTAAATCTAAACTTCAATAACTTGAAATTACTTAATCTACATCTTGCTCAGGTTTGTAGGCTTTCATTGCTTCCTCGTGCAGCCTTTTGCCATCCGTAGCTTTTGTCTCCCATTTGGACTTATTTTCAAACTTCTCTCAAGTTCTCTCCTTCCACCTTCCTTAGCAATCTCTGTTACTTTCATATCAGGATTTTTGGCCTTAATTTTGCTTCTACTTTCGTTCAACCAAAGTATGAATGCTGTTGATTTTAGGTCGTATTTTAGGTTTATCTTTGTCTTGAGTCTTCATTGCCTTCTTCAAATTTCTAATTTAGAAGTTAACGTAAATCAAGGACCTTCGGTAAATTCACTTGCACACTTCACAACAACAACAACAAATTTCGAAGATTATAATTGACTCTTCATCAGGTGCAGTAACGAATTGGCAGAAAACTACAGATTTGTAGGAACTTACGAATTCATATTTAGCAAAATATGGTAAAATATTTGAATTCTAGTTCAATTTTGCAATGAATTGGTATTTTGTCTAGATGGTCGTGTTGTCTGTCTTCCTATAAGGCCCATACGGAAATCAGACTCGAATCTCATAATTCCAGGTGAATTCTTCCACATCATATGATTATTTGGCATATTTTACCATCTTTTGTTGAATCTCAATTTGTAAGTTGCAACATATCTATATTTGTTTGACAATTTCTTAATTTACATTTTGTAGCTGCTTTTGATCAAGAAACAAGTTTGATGTGATGCCTCCATTTTCGTCCATGGGATAAATCTGCAGAGGAAAAATTCAAACCAATGTTAACATTTGAGGGAAGCTCAATACATACTGTTTCGTTCTACAAGAAACTCATCAGTTGTGTTACGTCCACCGTATGAATATGAATAAAAAGAGGTGTGATGCGGCAGTATCACACCTCTAAAATACAAACAAGAGTAAAATTATCGATCATGTAATTGCAAACAGCCGTTGACACATTAAGGTAGGCATTAAAACTCTTTCGATTTATTATTCGAGTTCTCAGCTACGAATGCTCAGCTCTGATCATCAGATCGTATGTGTTTATATTTTCCTTCAAATCAGGCCTAAATGCATCAAATTCTGATACTTCATCATTATTCATGGGATAAGAGTAATGTATCAAAAATAACCAATTTATAGATTTGAATAATCCTGATTCTGATATCATTGCTAACCATATTTTTTTAACAAACGACAAATTTCTAACCTAAGAAAATTTACTGAATTCAAGTCAGAAATAAGAAAATTCATTCGATCAAGGTCTTTCCAGCTCGTAATTATTAACACAAGCGTTTCTAGAGATGCTGTTTATATAAATATATAAATCGCATTTTTTTCACCAAATTCATCAATTTATTTAATAGTGTTGGCGTTCAAGTGTTTGAATTTAAGTTTATATTCAATTCATCAATTTAGTCTTATGATGAAACAATTTTTGTGGAACTGCAAATAATGAATTATATCAGTTTTTTTTATTGTAGATTTTTGAAAATATTTTCTCAGTATTTTTCAACAAAAGTAGAAAAGTGAAAATCACAAATTGAATACAAATAACATATAAATTAAAATAAATATGTAATATGAAAGGAGACTCCTCATATCATTTGTATATAGTTATATTATAGTTGTATATAGTTACTGTTAGGAAGAATAAGAATTATATCTGTGAATGGGTATCTATCAAGAGGAAGGGAGAGACTTCATTTCAACATTGATCATTTCATCAACATTTCATTCATTTATAAGATTGTACACAGGTATATCTCAAACGATTGATTTATTCTAAAAGAAATATGACTTTTATTTACAATATTCATTAACACTATCAAGTTCAACTTACCTAAAGCAAAAACAATTTAAAGTCCTTATATCCTATACAATCTTGACACTATCTATTTCTATCATTTTACAAATACATCTTATCTATATCTCTCTTAGTTTGAAAAGGACTCTCTTCAATTCTCTCTGTTGAGATGACGTCTCTCCCTTCCTCTTGAAAAATACCCATTCACAGATATAATTCTTATTCTTCTTAACAGTAACTACATACAAATGAAATGAGGAGTCTCTTATCATTTTACACACACACACACACATATATATATATATATATATATATATATATATATATATATATATATATATATATATATATATATATATATATATATATATATATTTCTTGAAATTGATTTATTGCCTGTTTAAGATATTTTATTTTGAAAATTTTTAGCAATAACAGACTTTTTTTGATATGAAAAAGTTTATTTTTGTTGACGTTTCGTTATATCACAACTTTGTCAAAACTAATGATTAATTTTTAATTTAGTTTAATTTTTTTTTTAATGATTAGTTTTGACAAAGTTGTAATATAACAACGAAACGTCAACAAAAATAAACTTTTTCATATCAAAAATATATATATATTTTTTTTTTGCCTTGTTATTGCTGAAAACTTTCAAAAAAAAATATATATCAATATATACATATATATATATATATATATATATATATATATATATATATATATATATATATATATATATATATATATATATATATATATATATCTGAGAGTCCGTTTCTTTTTACAAAATGCACTTTGTCAACATTTTTATAGAATTCTGGTAAATTATAACTTATCAATTTCAATCGATAAGGAAACAGTATATGGGCGTAGTTTCATTCAGGAATATGTTGAATTTTATGTTTCACAAGTTATTCAAATAGTTTCCGAATACTATCACCCATTCAAAATCACAAAATATACCTGCAGTTAATATTGAAGAAAAAGGTATCTATGAATCATATACCTACTGACTTAGAATGAATGAAGGATTTTTCTTAGAATTTCAATATTTTACACCTATAATTGTGATCTCATTCATAAGAAAGGTATAATAGAGGAGATACTCGAAAAATCCGAATTAAATTTCACAATAGTACCTAAAATCAACATCTTCCTTTTCTATACCTGTACTTACCTTATTTAAACGACTTTTTTATTTTAAAGAGCCTACATTAATCATTTTATGACAATTTGGACAGTACCTACTTCAAATCCTCAAACGAAAATTATGAAAGAACTTCCACAAAAGATTCAGAGATTTCATAGAACTATCAGAAGGGCAACCATCAAATTGCTATCTTATATGAATTTAAATCAGATTAAAGAACCAGAAATATTCACAACAAATAATGAAAATAATTGTAGGCATATCTCACAAAATGTTAATTTTCCCACAGAATTATCAATCTTTAATTTAATACTTGAGATTTATGTAGTTATTTTGGATTGGTTCAAATGATAATATTTTTGTCTTAATATGACTTTGTAATGTATAGTATTTCAATTTAGTCTTGTTCAATTTGGGTGCTTTATATTA
Source organism: Henosepilachna vigintioctopunctata (assembly GCA_030704895.1). Lineage (NCBI taxonomy): Eukaryota > Metazoa > Arthropoda > Insecta > Coleoptera > Coccinellidae > Henosepilachna > Henosepilachna vigintioctopunctata. The sequence continues at coordinate 595,861 of JARQZJ010000010.1, read as the reverse complement.
CTATTGCAATTTTATTTTATTTTCGTTAACTTCATCAGCCAGATTTCATCTCCCATTTTTCGTTTCTTCCATTTAGTTATTGTTAATTAATATTTCAATTTATTTTAATTTTGTTTTGTTTTGTTGTATATAGTCTTATACTCTCCTTTCTTTGTTTCTTTAAATTTTTTCATAATCATTATTATTTGTGTACAATTCGATTTATTCAGCTGTAATTGGATATATATATATATATATATATATATATATATATATATATATATATATATATATATATCTGTTGGGAATAATTGTATTATTATTATTATTTTTATTATAATTATCATTCATCAACTTCACCCAACTGAAGAGTCGAAATTGTATGATTTATTACCTTTTAAGCAATACATTGAGTTTTATATTTAACAAGTAAAGAAGTTATTGAAATAGTTTCTGAATATTATCACCCATTCATAATCACAAAATTTACCTGTATTTAATATTCAAGGAAGAGTTATCAATGAAGACCTACCTACTAACCTAGATAAATTGCTTTGAAATTTGGAACTATGAATAATTTTTCTTAGAATTCCAAAATATCTCACCTATAATTGAGATCTTATTCAAGAGAAGTATAGGTATAATAGAAGAGATATTAATAGATTGGATATTGGAGATAACAATATAATTGAGTTTTTAAACTCATTGTATAATTCATTTACAGTTCCACAAAAATTGTTCAATTCTCTATCCATATGTAATTCATCAATTTATTCTTAACATCATAAGAATAAATTGAATAAGAATAAATTTGGTAGAAAAAAAGCTATTTATATATTTATAGAAACTGCAATTGTGTCAAAACTTCGAGCTTGGAGGGACCTTAATCGAATTAATTGCTTACTTAAATTCAGTAAACTTTCTTAAGTGAGCTATTTGTCCTTTGTTGCTCAAATATCTATAAATTGGTTATTTTTGATGGAGATTTCAGGAATTCCACGAATTCATTTGTTATGTAGGTTGAATTTTCAAACTTGAACTTCACTGTTCTGAAGAAAGCCAATAAGATAATTCTGTTTCTGTTTGTACTTTCTCCGCGTTTTCACTTAGTCTCGCTAAAACTCGAAAACGGCTGGACCGATTTGGCTAATTTTGGTCTTGAATTATTTGTGAAAGTCCAGAGAAGGTTTGAAAGGTGAATTAATATGAGTTGCTCGGAATTAAATGAAAACATTTTATTTTTCTTCGATGTGTCCCCCGTCGTTTTGAAATCATATTGATAGAATAGTTTCAAATGAATCCATAATTTAAAGATGAATTGCTGTTCGTAAGTCTCGCTAAAACTTTAGAGCGGCTTGACCGATTTCGCTAATTTTGGTCTTGAATTATTTGTTGAATTTTAGAGAAGATTTAGAAGGTGCATAAATATGAAAATGATTGGAATTAAATATGTGTCCACCGTCGTTCAGAAATCAAATTGAAAGAATACTTTGAAGTGAATAACCAATTAGAATTTTTATATCTTTCTTACTACATATTTATTCTTAGGGGGTAAAAATTAACTAAATTTTAGCTAACTACAGTTGTTAACTATCTATCAGATTATTTTTATGTAGATTTATAAATCCTAAGGTTTGTCACAAATTGAGTTTCTGAAAGCTACCATAATATTTGACAATTGACAACCAACTAATATATCGATCTTTCCTCTATGACATAGAGTCTATGTCGATCGATACCTCATACAAAGAGTGCACGCTTCTTTCTATCTTAGTGAGTGGCTATTACCGCTACGTGCGCGGGAACTTTATTTACTTCGGTGACATTTGTGATAGTGACATTTCAAGTTATGTGCTCTTTTTTTGTTGACCTTTTGTGATAGTGACAATTTACCTCTAAGTGCGCGAGAACTTTTCTCACTTTTATTAATTACAATTCACGATGCCGAGGAGAAGACGACCTTACTTAGGTCATGGCAGACAATAAATTAAAACATTTGGATTGAGTTTCACTGAGTGAAACTAAACAACTCTACTTACGAACATGTTCCGGGCAGTTATCCTATTATTAAGAGTAATAATTTAATTTCATAATCAATTCTGAATTTGACGAAATATCAAAATGCATCATTTCTATTTGGAAATTTCTGATTTCAAGTAGAAATTATGCTTTCTGAAATTTCAAAATTATTTCAGAAATTGAGGAAGTTCTGATTTAATTTCGAAATAAATTGAATCGGGAATTCACAATTAGAAATAATGCACATTGATTTTACGTCAACTTACAACTAGAAATAATTCATATTTATTTTACGTCAATTCAGAAATTAAATCAGAAATTTGGTATTATTCATCATAAGGGACTAACCACCCGAAACATATGTAGAGTTGATAGTGTTTCAATTTCAAATTTATTATTAATATACTGCAACTCAACGGCTGGATCGACTTCAGTGAATTTTTGTATACGATTTATATACAATATTCCATTTTTTTATCCTTATAGCTTGGAATGTCATGGCAGGACAACGTCTGTCGGGTCCGCTAGTATGAAATATTATTCAATAGTTTGTCTGAACTTATTTATTGATAGGTTGCGGATTTTTCTAATGCGTATTTTTTTTCAAATTTCCTGCACCATTAATTCGAACCATTATGGGACGTGCTCATTCTGGTGAAATCCAGTCTTATATAATCTACATCTGGTATCATAGTGGTAAATACTACCACCCGTAAGTCAATGTTTTGACTCCCTTTGTAGTCTGAATATGTTTGAGCAATATCGAAGCACATACTCAAACAAGGAGAAATGTGACAACTTGAACACTCCAGCTAAGAGACATCCGACCAAACTACAGAGCACACATATGCTTCTTCTCAGCCCAGCAGCAATTGATTCACCATAGTTGCTAGTATACAGGTACCATGTATACAGTACATATTTTCTACAATGTACAGTATACACTTTAGAAAAATATGGCAATGACACCAAAATGATTAACTCTTATTTCGTGGTTAGGTTGTATCACATAGCTCAAAATTGAATGAAACTCAATTATTTGGCCTTTTCGAAATGAACAACCCCTGGCATATATGAAAATATTCTGCCGGTGACTGATTTCGGATTTTTCGTCCAGCATTTGTCTTCAATGGATATATATACACTATAGTTTTGACTAGATACACTTGTGTTCTCAACCCCTCAACACCATCACTATGTCATTCTTAACCACTGATACACTCATCACTAGTGTATGATAGACCAGTGGTTCTTAACCACTGGTGTATCAAAGTGATGAGGGACCACTTGACAAAATCTTTGTTTCTCTTGGACCAGTACTTCTGGGGTTGAAAAGGATAATACCTATTATTAACAGTGTTTTCTCCATAAATGAATTATATTATGTAATTCGATTGAGAGAATTTTTATATTCAAAATATACACTTTGTATTTTAGTAGGTGTTAATTTTTGGTGCTTGAATTGCACTGAGAAAAGGTTTTTGTTTAATCTCTTTATGATGACTAACACTCATAGATTATTAAAAAATTCTTAGTTTTGTTACGACTTCTCGGTTCATTTCGAATGTGACTACTGATTACTGTTTGAGAACCACTGAGTTTCACTAACACTAAAGCTTTGTATACACAAATAGTATCAGAGTACTCAATTTTAAATTGCTTCGACAAAGCTATATATAATACAAAACGCATTAGAAATTCATAATATATGTATAAGTGGAAATTGGACGTTTGACATTCATCATAAATGCTGCTTCTGCTGAACAGATTCATACAATAGTTTGAGTGAAATGTCCAATTTTTAAAGACATCTGGTCTGCTGTTTTTCTTGACCAGTAGGTAACAAAACGAACGATTTTATTAGGTATTGCAGTGGCTGCATCATGATATTAAAAAACATCGTAAAATTCAATTTCTTTTATACGTTTTATTTTTACGGTAGATCTGAAATGCAAAAATTATTACTCGGCTATAACATTTTATCACCCACTATAAAATACTGCACCGCAACATGCATTTGCATAATGAGCACTAAATTCATGTGTGAAGAAAAAAGGGCAAATCAGAAAGAAATGAAAGTTTGTATTCATTGTTTGATTTAAAGAACGTTCTGTCATTTAAGTATATAATAATCGAATTGCTTCTAATGACTTATTTGATTATATTATCGACTTGCTGACCCGGCGAACTTCGTAACGCCTATCAATTGACACTCATTGAATGGAGTGATTCCTTTATCTAAACATAGTTGATGGTTTCAAATACCACAATGAAATGAGTACAATCTTAATATCATAACATTGCTATAATTAACACGTCTTTGTTTCAAATATTCAGTTTTAATTCGAAGAAGAAAAGATAACCGCTCTCACCTTGTCACGACCATCAGTAATGAGTCATCACTCCACTTCAATCTCCAGTGAAAACAATCTTTCATTACGACGCCGGGCGGCTTTTTTAGCAAATATTTATCTTTTGTTAGTTCAACACTGTATAGGTATCAGAGTTTCTTCTAAAATATAGGTGCATATATGCATAGTTGTATATAGGTTTATATAATTTATTATATAGTGTTAGTATAAAGTTCTGAATAATTTTAGATAGACCATTAGTATAAAGCTTTGTAGAGTTTGAGTCAGTGCTACTGAATAGAAAAAGGGTAGACAGATTAAAATAGTTTAACAAATGTTCGACGTGATTTTTAAATTGGCATCACTTTTTGTATTTATAAACTGATTAATACGAAACAAACACTAAATATTAAGTGCAGCTTACCACAATATATGAGTGAAAACCACATTTCAATCGGATAAGCCGTTTCTGAGACAATGACGAAAAAACGCAAAGACAAACTGAAAGAGAAAAAATATAAAAATAATTCTTTTGGATGCGTTGATGAAGGTCTCAATAATATTTGATTTCATATATATTCCGTGTACAGAAAGCGATCCATCACATTTTTTTATATTATAGATGATGAAGAGAATTAAAAATTAATATTTTATTTCTCTAGGTTTTTTTTGCCACAAATTTCGACTTTGTGCACAGCTCAAAATTAATAGTTTTCACCGAAAAATCAATAATATTTGATGAATAATAACTAATTATTTATCAATTATTACTTTCAACTGATTTACCGAAATTATTATTTTATTAATAATTTTTCATTGAAAACTATTCATTTCAAAGTTTAGACATAGCTACCGCTATAGGGTGGATTTTTCATTGCCAATGTTCTTGCAGTAGATATTAGTATATGTATTCGTTAGATTGTACTGTTATCTATAATAGTTAAACTGGACTAGTTTTTATTGAAATTAACAATTAATTATTTGATATATTAACGAAATATTATCAATTTTATTTCATTATAAATTGCATATTTAGAGTTTCTATGAGATTAGTAGACAGTTATTGTGGATGAAGAATGGTATCAATCAACTCCTAATTTTCATGAAATCGTTCTCATCTCATATCATCAAAATTATTATTAAATTTCTGTATTGTTCGTGTTAGCTCAACAGTGTTGTAAGTGAACAAAACTAAATTGAAAAATAATTTCAGAATTTCCGAACAAAAGACCAGAAGAGCGTTGATTTAACTTTCACAGGGCACTAATATATTTATTGTTCTAGTTCAAAACTTCTTGGGTGAACCAAAACCCTTTATTCTCGTTTTCTTTGGCCTTTTGTTTATTGAAAGAGCACCCGATTGGACAAGAGTAATTGAAAAATTAATTGAATGAATACTGTGGCTTTCGACTCCGAATGAAAGGGTTTTATCAAACCTTTTACTAGGGGATGAATTGTTATTCGATGTTTCTTTAAGAGCGACTTCGTGCTTTCTTTGACAACACATGATTATGGCCTCTGCGTGGCATTTTCAAAAGTTAGTCTGGCGTTCATTCCGTAAAACAATACTCCACTTAACACAAAATGGAAGTACTGTGTATCTTTATTACCAGAACTCGAGATTACTTGAGGTGGTAGGCGATATAGGTCTGAAAATATTCTCTATTTAAATGCACTCTGGATGGAAACTGATAATTTTGTTCTGCAGAATATTGTACGCTGTAAATTTACTGGCTTATATTTGAATAAGGAGTAACATATAATAACATATAACATTATTTAGACAAACAAATGAAACAGTCTTCATCGTTTTTATCTAAGTACATAAAAATGGACGGATATTATCACATCTAGAAGCAACCCCACCAACATATTTAAAAGCAATGAAGCCAATATCTATTTTGTCGCAATATCAAAGCAAGATTTGCCAACTTGGGGAAATTTCAAAAGTTGGTAACGAACGAAAACAATCCAATTCTTATTGACATAGTCTGAGTTAAAATCTAATTTAACCAGTGCACAATATTTTATAACGTTAAATATTTTCAGTGGAATTGATTGAAAACCCACCGTTTCACTTTTTTCGACCATATTGGCTTTATGAGAACAGCGTTGACAAGTTTGTGTAATTTGGGAATAAACTAAATAAGCAAAAAAGATTCACATAGAAAAAGCTTCAGTTCACGATTTCGCAACCAAGATAACATTTACCTTTTAGTTTTAGTAACAAGAAGGTAGAGCCAATAAAGACACAGCCGAAGACCACAGCAATGAAGACTACAGGTAAAGAACATTATAAGTGAATTTTTTTTTCAAAAATGAGGTTTTCGCGCTATCTAGTAGCTAAGGCCGAGTACTACAACCTAGTCTACTCATCAAGGGGAAAGAACCATATAACCAGAACCAGAAAGCTGGAAAAAATCATATACAGGGAAATATTATTCCTTGTTCAACCAGCTGATTGATTTACAGTGGAAGAATATTCTATGTCACTATGTTTAACAGAATCTTCAGTTTTAGCTTTGTTGTCTGATCAGAATTCATTGAACTTGTGGTATAATACTGAATCAAATTCTTGTTCCTATATCCTCATATGTGCAAACGACGGAAATAAATTTCATCAAATTTTGAGTTAAAAATGCTTTGAACAATCAATGAAAAGGAAATGATCTTCCTTGTGTCGAGTTAAAACTTTCCTACAGTCTCACAAAAAATTATGAGAGAGATAACTGACGTTATTTCAGTATCGAAGCTAGACATTTGATTTTTTTGAATTGTTTAAATGACAATTTTGCACACAGTTGAAAATTTGTATTGAATAATCTTAGATATTCATTATTATTTTATAATAATAAATATTTATTATTTCTTATTATTATGTGTTCTTATGTAAAGTTTATAAATTCTCAATAACCTATTATTATTGTTATTTCCATATTTCATTATTATTATTTTTTCATTATTTTTATTATTATGTTTGATTCATTTTTTATTATTATTATAGATATTATTATTATTATTATTATTATTTTTCATTATTATTATTATAGAATGTTCTTTGCCTGTGGTCTTAACATGTTTTGAGCTTGTTATTATAATACTAAATCATTATTTTTAGTTAAAATTCTGCATATATCCTAATATTTTCATTATTATTATTATTATTGCTTATAAAGAATTAATTATTATTGCTTAAATAGTCAGTTCCCTGTGACTTCGGTATTTGATTTGGAATTACAAACAGCTTGTTTTCATTTATTGATATGATAAGTAAAAGTTATAGTTCTTAGCAATTCTTGAAAATTTTCTTAAGAACAGCATCTGTTCTATGAATTGAGGGTTATAAATAACTAATTTGGACATTACTAATCACAATCGCATTTCTTCCTCTATTGTTTATGTTTCGAAACATAATACTTTTATGTAAATATCCGTTATGATTGAATATTGTATAGGATATAATAACGTTACTCAATTCAATAGGTGAATCAATTAAGACCGAACATCATGTAGGTATTGTTACTTTCACGTGTTTAGCTTATAGAAAAACACTTGACTCAATCAAAGCATTTGTAAAGTTCCACCTTAATGTTGTGCAACTGCTCTTTTGATTCCTACATGTTTGGTATTCGGCACCGAAGTAGAAAAAGTTGTTTAAGGTATAGATTTCGTAGCGGAAAAAGCGTGTAATACACTAGCTGGCCTGGAGAAATTTCGTGCTAATATTTATGCAAACTATTGATGTTTTAATGTTTATTCAGTATGGAGCAGAGGAGGACTCCCATGGAGCAAAGATATGTAATTTCCAATAATTTCAAATCAGTCGGATTATCAATGATTCCATTTATTGACACGTTTCATGTAGCTATCGAACGTGATTAACCTGCCAATTCTATATCTAGTTGAGCTGGAGATTCGTTATTTCGTAGCAGCTACTTTCTCTTTATATATCTTCATTAATTATATAAGAAATCTTAATATCGTAATTTTCTAGAAAACCTTTCTTTACTGGAAACTTAATTCAAAAAGATTTATCATCGTTGTATCCTTGAATCTTAAACTATTTTAACGCAACGTTGATGATATTTCCTTGGTAATGAATAACAAGAAGCAATGAATAACACGACGTTCTAAACCTCTAAATACATACTTCCACATCGTAAATACCGTTTTGCTGTGAAAAAAAAATAGAATATGAAATAATGTTAATATAATGATAATATCAATATTCTTAAAGTTACCAACTGCAGCCCCAAAAGCAGACTTTAATATCGCAATGTTTTGTCGATATATAGAAGATTTCTAAAGTCAACTGTCTCATCTACATTTCTAGATATAGGTTCCTATTTTCAATATTTCGGATGGCTTCTACACATCAAACATTTATAGCTTGTTTTATATATTTATGGTTCCATGTCTAGTGCTGTCAGTGATATGCACGCTTATAATCCAAGAAATGCCGACAGTAGAAATAGTATATTTTATGAAGGACTCAATGCATTCGATGAATTTTCTAGCTCCTTAAAAACAATTAGTGACTGAATAAAATGATTGATAAATAATTGAATAATCACTTAAAATAATGAGAAATAATTTATTATTGATTATTTATTAATTAATAAAGATATTATTAATTAATTAATGATTCTTTAATAATAAATTGTTAATTAATTATCAACTAAATAATAATTAATTAGATTAAGATATCAAGCGTACATTAGCTAAGTTCGTTTTAAACACATAAATGTTAATATTGAATTTATGTAAGAAAAAGAACACTAGTACATTAATTTGAAAAATTCGAATTAACCGAAAGCATGCTATAGTATTATTATACAATGAAATTCAAAAAGAATATTATAGTAGAGCTAGATGTGTGAACGTTTACGATGTAATGCGTTCATTATCCTTCAAGGGATAAATGTTGGAGAAATATTGAAATCGATGCCACACCTGATGGAAGTGCGAGACAGCTGTTTCGTTCTGCAAGGAACTCGTCAGTCGCACTACGTCCATCGAAGTGATGGATGTCAATCCATCGATTGACAATTTCAATCCCAAAGCATCTTCTTATGATTTCAAAAATGGAATACCGTCAAGTAATCAATACTCCACAATTATATCTATAGGAATCAATAGAAAACATATCTCAGATCATAGACACATCAAGCATCGAACGTTCACATCTCTTCTATACCCGTAGGTATCTACTAAATTGCAACGTCTATTTAAATATAATAAGTTTATCTATGATAAATGTTTAAATAAGATAAATATGATGACAAATGTAATCATGTGATGTTTTCAAATGTCAATAGGTTGCGTTAGAGGTACGCTCGCGATTGTTACCTACGGGTATAGAGGAGATGAGAACGTTCTATGCTTGGTGTGTCTATGATCTGAGAGATGTTTTCTATTGATTCCTATAGGTGGAATTGTGAAGTATTCAGTACTTGACGGTATTCCACTTGGAAGTCATAAGAAGATGTTTGGGAATTGACATCCCCTTACTTGTAGTTGCAGAACGAAACAGCTGTTTCGCACTTCCATCAGATGTGGCATCGATTTCAATATTTCTTTAACATTCATCCCTTGAAGGATAATGGAGGCATCACATCGTACACGCTCACATATCTAGCTCTACTATAACAATATTTCGATTAATTTGAATTTTTCGAATGAATGTTCTAGTATTCTTTTTCTTGAATATTTAATTCAGTCCATAAGCACAAAACCTTAATTTCTTGATATATATATATATATATATATATATATATATATATATATATATATATATATATATATACGATAAATAAGGAGTATTGCCGTATAATATTAATGAGTAAAAGATGATAAGCTCTCTGCAAAAATAGGGCCACTATAATTGATACACAACCAATATATCAACCTTGTCTATATTTCGTACATGTTTACATTCTTCATCAGGACTCTGAAAAATAAATAAGTGTAAAACAAAGTGTTTTAACCAAAAAATTACATCTTACGGTTAACTAGGCTGAAGATGTAGCCAGACTGTACGCAGCAGTGAAAATAGATGTTAAAACAAATTTTGGAACTTACAGAACCAGATAATCTCATTAAAAACGCAATATAAAATATATAAAATAAAATCAGGTGTTACAACAATCATATGTCAAAGATACCGAACTGTCAGGAAACACAGACAAACGTCACTAAGGATCACAGAGTGTCAAGTGCAAAACTCTCTGTCAATTGTCACCACAAGTGAAAGAAACACAAAACGTCAAACAGAGCTCAGGAATCGTAGCTGGGCTTATCGAATTTTCTTCGAGAGTAGATAACTATAGATGCAACTGAGCCTACCAATATCTGTTTTTGTATTAACATGGCACATTTCCAAAAATATTATTTTCTGATAGCCACTAGCTATATCCAGGATTTTAAAATTATTGAAATCAAAGTGATGTCCCATCTTTGCCGCATGGAGGGCCAAAGCGCATCTATCCCTATTTTTGCCGAGAACTCATCATCTTTTACTCATATATATATATATATATATATATATATATATATATATATATATATATATATATATATATATATATATATATATATATATATATATATATATATAGAAAAGTATTTTAAACGTAAAGTTCAATTGAACGGCATAAAAGGAATTGGTCTGGGCATTTTCAATTTACTTTACAAATATAAAAGATATGCTTAGGACACAAGAAAAGGCTATTTTCGTTTCCCTAGTTTACTTCAATCCAACAATGGCTCTCGATGGGAGATTGGGAAACTACAATGGACAACAATCGATCCAATGTTCGATAAACATGAGTTCATTACTCGATAACACTACCTATGATTCTCCCTAGGGATTCGGAGGACGCTAGATTGAATAGAAAAAGGAAAGCAGCTTACATATTATGGAGTTTGGTCTTTTGATTGAACTCCGTTCAGACTCCGGGTTTGTATATTAAGCATTTTTCTTTGAGATACGGTGGCTTACGTGAAGGAGTTGAGGCAGATCTATAATGTTTTTTTGCTTTCGTATTTCTTGTATTGTAAAAAAAAATTTTTTGTGACTAATTAAATTTAGTATTGAATATTCTATTACTTATTTCGTAAACTATATTAGTCACGTAGAAATAACAATATTAATCATAATATTTATTTAGTAGAAGCTATACAAAGGCCTACATAGATTGAAAGCTCAAATAATGCAATTTAAAATGATATAAAATTTAAAATACATCCTTCAATATGATCTAAACTTCAATAGTCTTTAAACTGACGTTTGAATATCTTCACACTAGTAATGGTTTTTAAGAATGTAAGTAAATTGTTGAAACCATTAAAACCTTCATAATATACAAGGTTTTTCTCGAATGCGACAATTTTGAGTTTCTAGTTTCACTGCTAAGCACATTACTGACTTATGTTACATGTCTTTATTACATTACATGGAGAACAACAACGGAGCTAAGAAATTCAGGTATGATTATTTTCAATATGTAAAATAATTATTATGTATAATAACTAATTATTGCAATATTGAATGGTATTGGCGTTTACTTGGTTGACATGTGGTGTCATCAAGACGGTATTACATGCCACACAGCTCGTGAAACAATGGACATGTTGAAGGATGAATTTGGTGAGCAGCTATTCTCTCGAAATGGCTCTGTGAATTGGCCGCCAAGATCATGCGATTTGACGCCTCTGGATTATTTCTTGTGGGGTTATATATAGTCGTTTGTGTATGTGGACAAGCCGAACACGATTGAAGCCTTACCTATAGGATAACATAAAACGCGTAATCCGTTGGATACAGGCCGAAATGTTAGAAAAAGTGACGTAAAATTGGACCTTTAGATGGACCATGTGATACGGAGCCGCGCACAACGTTTACATGAAGCTTTCTTCAAAATTTAAATCGAAAAGGCCCAGTTATCAATTTCAATATATGATGCAAATTGAGTGTTTTAATCACCCATTATATACTTATACTTATCATAATTACGTATATTATAGCATACAATAAATTAAAACTAACACATATTGAAAGCTCTACAGTAGTTTCGGATGGTTAACCTATTATCAAGAGTACACAATATTATTCTTGATAATCGGTTAACCACTCGAAACTTATATAGAGTAAAATAATTTTCATAATAAGTAAATATATTTACTGCAACTTAATGTGTTCAGTAAATAAAGCCAAATGTGTTAATTTTAATTCATTCTTTTCAACATAATGCTTCACGAAAAGATAAACGAAACCTTCGTGTCATTCATTTCGTACCTTCAATCTGTTATCTATTCTTACTTCGGTATTATGATAGCTATATGATTTGGAAAGATCATATCTTTTGCGTACATCTTAGGTTTGATGAAAAAATATCGATACATCGATATTATTTTTTCAAAGTATCGATATTTTTGAGCTATATTTAATATTTTGATATATCGATTTTTGTAAAATCGAAAAGAAAAAACGATATTTTTAAGAAAATTTCAAAATAAGAAATCCTACGAAGGAGTACTACTTTATCTTTTTTTTTACTAATTATGTTTTATGTATTTTTTTTATTTTTGGTCAACTCGAGTTCTTGTTTATAATTCGATTTTCATGTTGGCGGCAACTCAGTCTGTCAATTTCAGCTTTAACTGCCCGTTCGTATTATTGACATAACTGACTTATGTACTATAACCTAACCTCAAGGTCTATTGATTTGCATTTATCTAGTCATGAGAGGATCGAATTAGATTAAGCCAAATAAATTAATTCTTAGAGCACGAATATTCTCTGTTCATACCGATATATCGGTATTTTTTAATAAAAATATTAATATCAATATTTTCAAAAATTATCGATATGATATATATCGATACCTTATTACTTGTAAGATAACTAGTACATCTTACAAGAGACAACAGTTTAGTATGAATAAGATTTAAATGGTACGGTTGGCAACACTGATTTGGGGGTATAAATATATATATTTATATCATCATTGGTCCTTCGAGCCGGATGTGTTTGAAAGCACAAAACAAATCATTTTAGGATTGAAAAGTTCACCTTAATAATAACTCTGTATTTGTCTCAAATTGGACCTACAGTTTATCACAGATTCTGAACTGCCCAAGAACACGACAGGAATCGAACCAACAAGCATCAGTACCTAGGCCTGAACCGTTATAGTGTCACTATACCGTCCAGCTACTGAGCATCACAAGATATAGTTTTGTTTGGATTTACTCTTACTGTCCATAATATTAACCTACAGTTTCAATAATAAAATAATATTTGGCTTTTCAAGAAATTGGTTTCATATTATTAGAATATTTTTTTAAATACATTTGTTTAAAAAATCTACTGTTTAACTACTTGATAGGTATATAATCCGACGGCCAATACTCAATTTAATAATTCATGAATTACAATCAACAAACAAGTTCTTAAAGTGTTTATGATGGCTTAATATCACTGTTGAATAGGTTACATCTACAATTTTCATTGATATGTAGGAATAAAATGTATTAAAACAGTAACTAATAATTATCATTCATTTATCTTACACCTATATAGGTATAATTGAATACCTTTCAGTAGATACTTACCTTACATGCATTACTTCTATTCTTCTATTTCTCAAGCAAATTAATAACCATAATATGCACTATATCAATTCAAAGACAATGGAGATGTCAATGATAGACTAGACGATGAAACATTCATCAACACCCAGTTTTTCTCACTATTCAAGTTACAATAAAACAAATTTTTAGGTTCTTATGAAATAATTTCTATATTTTAAAGATTTACAGTTGAGACTCAACTTTTCTCACAATTTTTCAAACAATATAAACAAAATTTTAGATCCATTTGAAAAAATCCTTACATTTCAATATATACAAAAAATAAATTTCTAATAATAAATAACAAATAAAGATAATTTCAAAATCATCTATATTAACAACAAAAACCTTTCAGGAATCTATTTCCCAAAGTCTTATGTTTATATTGTCACCTAATTCCGAAGGTGAATTTATTAGTTAAATACCTATATATGAATTATCAATCAGTCAATGTATAGGTACTTATGATCACAGAAATAAAAAACTATAGGTATTAACCTATTAAATTTACCTAGTAATTTTAAATATGTGTGAATAACTATTTACACAGTGGAAGTGAGTTAAAAGTCTGAAGCATAAAAACTAAAAATTCACTAATACATCACAGGAACTGGTCTTCGTATTTCCAAATCTGACGACACCGGACTTGAAGCTGGACTCGAAGAAGTTGAGTACATCATATGTGATGGTGGGATAGAGGCATACATCCCTAATTGAGGCGATGAAAAGGTCTTAGGTGTTTGATACAACGATGAGTAGAGTGAAGAATGTAAAGACGAAACTACAGCAGGCTGGTGATGAGGTACTTGCGCTTTTTCAGCAGGAATAGGCAGGCTCATTCTGATGTCAAAGGCTGGATTGAAATATGGATAATGTGGAGTCATTGGTTCCATTGATGGAAAGTATCCTAAAGGAAGATTGTGAAATGGCATCCCTGGTTTGAGTGAAGTTGGCATTGGTCCTTTAGGTTTTCTCCTTGGTCGGTATTTATAGTCAGGATGTTCTTTCATGTGTAAAGCTCTGAGACGTTTCGCTTCGTCGATAAACGGGCGTTTTTCAATGTCTGATAGTAGTTTCCACTCTGCACCAAGACGTTTCGAAATTTCGGAATTGTGCATTTTAGGATTTTCTAGTGCTATTTTTCTTCGTTGTATTCTAGACCAAACCATAAAGGCATTCATTGGTCTTTTGATGTGTGTTTCGTTTTGAGAAGTTGGTGTTTGTTGATTATAGTCTTCCAACATGGAAGGAAAACCGTACAAGTTCGACATCACTGTCACAATGTTATTTATACTCTCGATACGAACGTTTCGACACGACTGAACTGAACAGAATGAGTAGTGCCGCTCAGTGATAAAACTTGTTTAGAACCTAGCTAGTGGTGGAAGGCGTGTGTTGAGAAGAGAAACAGAGACGGGGAAAGGCTCCGCCTGCTTTTTTATCATTGGTTGTGTGCCGTCCCCTCTACATAAACTTATTAATATATTTCTGAGGATCTGTTTTGCCCTTTTCTTCTCTATTCACTGGATGTGTTGCGGGTTTCTCAAATTTCTGAAAAATCTACAAAAGAAATTTTGTTAACAAAATATGAACACATTTCTTCAAGCAGAGGAACAGAATTTTTTACATTTTGTGAGATGTAGGTACATATAGAGATTTTTTCAAGAAAGACTGTTTCTATTATAAGGTAAATTTCGTATGGTAAACAACGGATTTCTCAATGTTTCTTCGCAATATACGGTGCAATTAATAAAGGAAAATCTTAAAATCAACTTTTTTCTTATTTTTACTTTGAATGTACCTAACTCTCCCTAATTTCAACAAATAACAGTGCGAGTAACCCCGATCTGCCCGACGTACACACAGAAACGAATTCCTAAATGAAATAGCAATTTAAACTACCCCGTTAAAATAGGCAGACACGTTAGTGAATTAGACCTTCATCACAATAGATGTATTGTACGAAAATGTAGGTTGACAATAGAGCTGTACTGTGCAAAACAAAAGGTCATTCTGACCGTTACAGTTAACAATATTGTATATGCTTCTGTAAGGGTCATAGAGAAATTTGTCTTCTTGTGCACTGGAGTGTATATTTAGGAAGAGATGATATGAAAATCAACGTAATCTTATTGTTAAATAGAATAGTTCATTAGATGATACTTATCAAGTTCCACAAGCTGAAATATTTCTAATTGCATGTACGACAAGAAATTAATATTTTTCACAATTTTGTCTGACTTTGCGTATAATACTTAAGTTCAAATTCTAAAACGAAACTATGATTATGAAAAATTAAATTTTAAATTAGGATAGAACTGAAAAAAGAATAACAATTAGTAACCTAAGTGCTGAACCAGAAATATGAAAAAAAAAATATGCATGATAAAAATAAAATGAAATATTATTGAAAGTACTGAAAATTCATTTGATTAAAGGGAGAGTTAAATCTCTGCTCTTAACAAAGGCATACTATAGTGCGGCAGAGTACTTCGATGATTCGGATGTAGGCAATAATGTATGAATCAATTTTTTGTATCATATGTTTGTATATTTTTTAACACAAATGTTCTTCACCATGTGAAATTGTGTCAAATGCTTAATATCTCTGAGGAAATTTTTTTTCTTTTCTCTTAAATCAAAGTTGTATCTATATTATTGTAAATATGAATTTAACAAAGATTTTTGTTTGAACCAATATTTTTGCTCGAGGGCTGAATGGAAGATCAGACTCCAAACTGAATTCGGTCCTTTTGAGAGCATTTTTCTTAGTTACAATTATTGTATCAATTGAAATGAATGTAATTTTACAATGTAAGGAATGTTTCTCATTAAATTTATCTTATTATTATTTGTATAAATTGAACAAATTCTTACCGCTGATGGATGATCAGATTTGATTTTGATCGGAAGGATTTCATTAAATTTTGATTTATTTGATTGAGTGAAAAATCGAATTCACGCGACGTTTCGATTAGTTGTGTATCTCTAACCGTTTTCAAGTGAATATGATTTCCACTTAAGCATTTTTTCCGACTTATTCAGTTTGTTTCACTTCGAACATTTGAACTTTTGATTTACATTTTATTGACAACATAGCATGATGCGTTTCGTCGTTAGAAACTACTTCTTTGTCGTTTGGCAAATTTCAAACAAAAATTTGAAAAAACAGGTATAAATATCAAGGCAATTTTTAGGATTCTATGACTTTGGGTTTTACCCAAGATATTCCATTCTAAAACCTAATTTTTTTTTGTTACGTGAAAAGTTTCAACAAGAGTGAATTGTTCAATTCTATCTGTTCATTGAGCAGATTTCCAGAACTTTTATGATGATTTATTTCCACTATTTCCCAAAAATCTAATTGACTACATTTCTCTATATTATGTAACATTTTGAAGTTCTGTTGAAATGTAACAGAACGGCGTAGTTCAAGTTTTAGATGTACAAACTTAGATGTTAATTAAAACGAAAAAAATCACAAAACACAACACAAAATTCTTTGTAAGGAATCGACTTCTTTTTGGCTTGGGATTGAATATCTCTGTTAGAATTAATTTGACTTCGTTTTGAAGACTGAATCAATATCAGCTAGTGAAACGATATTTATACCTTCTGAGAATTTGTACCGAACAATAAACATAATTTGAAAAGAATTATACAGGTATTAAGATAAAAGATAAGAGATTTACGGCATGAACCTGAAACCTGATTCCTTACAAAGAATTTTGTGTTGCGTTTTGTGATTTTTTTCGTTTTAATTAACATCCAAGTTTGTACATCTAAAACTTGAACTACGCCGTTCTGACGATAGCCAATAAGCTTGAAACATATGTAAACGACTGTCACAAAAATTTCAGGTTCATACCGTAAGTCTCTTTTATCTTTTATCTTAATATATATATATATATATATATATATATATATATATATATATATATATATATATATATATATATATATATATATATCCAGGTCATGTTCTTCAATTCAATTGGTAAACACCAGATTTATCTTCTCTAGTTCCTGGATTCTAGTACCGAAATTTCTACTTTTTTTTCCTATATGTATATATATATATATATATATATATATATATATATATATATATATATATATATACCTATTTATACATCTTTTAGTTTTTAAAGACACTACTTATCGATCTTCTCTAGGTTTTTCAGTTCAATAAAGTTAATTTTACCATTTAGTTTTCATTTTATAAAAGATTTCGTTGTTTTATTCATTTGGACGTGAATTAATTGAAATTTTAAGAAAAGTAGAAGGATGCACCTAAGGAACCAGATGAAAAAATATACAAAACAGAGGTGATAAATCATAAAAAATTTTACAGAGCAGAGGAACTGGAAACAACAAAATAGGCATATTAAAGTATTTGAACATAAATAAATAGGGAATTAAGAATTGGGATTTCGTTGTTTTATTCATATGGAGGTGAATGAATTGAAATTTTAACAAAAGTAGAAGGATGCACCTAGGGAAGCAAATGAAAAAATATACAAAATAGAGGAGATAAAATATAAAAAAATTTAAAGAGCAGAGAAACTGGAAACAACAAAATAGGCATATTAGGTAAAGGATTTAAACATAAATAAATAGGGAATTAAAGAATTGAGATTTCGTTGTTTTATTTATATGGACGTGAATGAATTGAAATTTTAACAAAAGTAGAAGGATACACCTAAGGAACCAAATGAAAAAATATACAAAACAGAGGAGATAAAATATAAACAAAATTTACAGAGCAGAGGAACTGGAAACAACAAAATAGCCATATCAAATGATTTAAACATAAATAAATAGGGAATTAAAGAATTGGGATTTCGTTGTTTTATTTATATGGACGTGAATGAATTGAAATTTTAACAAAAGTAGAAGGATACACCTAAGGAACCAAATGAAAAAATATACAAAACAGAGGAGATAAAAATAAAAAAAATTTACAGAGCAGAGGAACTGGAAACAACAAAATAGGCATATTAAAGGATTTAAACATAAATAAATAGGGAATTAAAGAATTGGGATTTCGTTGTTTTATTTATATGGACGTGAATGAATTGAAATTTTAACAAAAGTAGAAGGATACACCTAAGGAACCAAATGAAAAAATATACAAAACAGAGGAGATAAAAAATAAACAAAATTTACAGAGCAGAGGAACTGGAAACAACAAAATAGGCATATTAAAGGATTTAAACATAAATAAATAGGGAATTAAAGAATTGGGATTTCGTTGTTTTATTTATATGGACGTGAATGAATTGAAATTTTAACAAAAGTAGAAGGATGCACCTAAGGAACCAAATGAAAAAATATACAAAACAGAGGAGATAAAAAATAAAAAAAAAAAAATTTACAGAGCAGAGGAACTGGAAACAACAAAATAGGCATATTAAAGGATTTAAACATAAATAAATAGGGAATTAAAGAATTGAGATTTCGTTGTTTTATTTATATGGACGTGAATGAATTGAAATTCTAACAAAAGTAGAAGGATGCACCTAAGGAACCAAATGAAAAAATATACAAAACAGAGGAGATACACTATAAAAAAAATTTACAGAGCAGAGGAACTGGAAACAACAAAATAGGCATATTAAAGGATTTAAACATAAATAAATAGGGAATTAAAGAATTGGGATTTCGTTGTTTTATTTATATGGACGTGAATGAATTGAAATTTTAACAAAAGTAGAAGGATACACCTAAGGAACCAAATGAAAAAATATACAAAACAGAGGAGATAAAAAAAAAAAAAATTTACAGAGCAGAGGAACTAGAAACAACAAAATAGGCATATTAAAGATTTAAACATAAATAAATAGGGAATTAAAGAATTGGGATTTCGTTGTTTTATTTATATGGACGTGAATGAATTGAAATTTTAACAAAAGTAGAAGGATACACCTAAGGAAGCAAATGAAAAAATATACAAAACAGAGGAGATAAAAAATAAAAAAATATACAGAGCAGTGGAACTAGAAACAACAAAATAGGCATATTAAATGATTTAAACATAAATAAATAGGGAATTAAAGAATTGGGATTTCGTTGTTTTATTTATATGGACGTGAATGAATTGAAATTTTAACAAAAGTAGAAGGATACACCTAAGGAACCAAATGAAAAAATATACAAAACAGAGGAGATAAAATATAAAAAAAATTTACAGAGCAGAGGAACTGGAAACAACAACATAGGCATATTAAAGGAATGAAGATATTGAAAATACATATGTTAAGATGTACCTAAATAATGTTAAATCTGCACTTACCTACTTAGTAGATGAATAACGAAATGAAAGGCACTAATTCAAATGAATGAAATGTTTCGACTAGGTATATAGAACAATCTCGACAAATATTTATACCTGACAGACATAGAACGTATAGAATGGGATAGATACTTCTTTAACTTTCTTATAAGAAACCAACAAGAACATAGAAAAAATTTATAGGTACATTACTCTTCTATGTTATTTTAATCGATTATATTCAAATTCGAATATGATTAATAATTACTAACATTAGGTACTGTAAGTAATTCTACTATGAGAAATTAGTAGTATCAATGAAAAGATTATCCGTTATTCAGAATTAAATAAATTTTTTCCAAAAATATTTGATATAATGCTTGAAACTATGGAGCATACCTTTGAATTGAAGTAGAGTTGATTACCCTTTTCAAATTTAGTGACACCGTCAAACTAAATGGCCTGTTTGAAGTAGGCTGAAGGCCATCTTAAACGAAAAAGAAGAATGCAAAAATGATTGGCCATCTCTGTTCCTGTTTTCAAAGAATGTCAATTCAATCATTCATGTGTTTGAAAATGTACAAATACTACAAAACTGCAGTCCCAAATACATTGTGAATAAAGTGATGAAAAATAAGTGGTATTTTTTCTCAATAAAAGGTAAGTATATAAGTTTATTAGAACTTTGCACCTGGAATTTCACAATTTGCTGAAATTTGGAAAAATAAATTCCAAAAACTTGACAATAATACCAAGACATGACAATTTCATAAAAGGTATATTTCAAATTTTTCAATTAAGTACTAAAAGGTCACACAATTTTCAGATTTCTACCCTTAATTAGTGAGTATTTACGTATCCTTTCAGATTAAGTCTCATACTTATCGAGAAAATGATGTTATTAATATATTATTGTACAGTAAAGTCTTATGGATTCAAACAGGATTCAAACTCTGAATCCTGTAAACTAAATTAATCTTAATATTAAATTTTAAAAGGCCTTTTTTATGTAATCGATAATTAATTTAATATTTAATTAAAGTACCTTTTTCTTCGAGCTGTCTTCTTTTATCTTCTACGCTAACACTCCAGACTTCTTCATTCTAATTTTCATGAATTTTATATTCTGCTATTTATATTCCAAAATTGTTATTTCAACTCCCATTTTTTTTAACTTCACTTCTGAACTACTTGGCTTGGCGTCTCTCGATTCCTCTAAAATTCCTCTTAATTCTCAGTCTGATATATTCCAAAGCAATCTCTGATGTCAAATTTTTGAATTTCGTGCATGAACTTGAGATCTGTGATTCTCCATTCAATTTCAATTTATATTGTCTATGGTGTGCTTCTGTCTCCGAACGTCCAAAATTCATAACTGAGGTTATGATTTTTTTACTGTTTACTAAACAATTCCATACTAATGAATGAACATTTTAAATGAATAATAATATGAATATACAACATTTGGTGAGGTGGAATACATTTGAATTATTTTTATTATATATATTTGATTTTCAGGTTACTGTTAAAAGTTAACTACTTTTTACTATTGATTTGAAAATTAGATCAATGTTTTGATCAGATTTTGGAAAAGGATTTCACAAGTACATTATATGAATAATATTATGTGACAAGAAATGAGTTATGCCATGAATATATAGTTGTAAAGAATCAAAATAAATAAACATTACAAACTTAAATAAATACAAGTTCAAATGTGATATTGTTGAAGAGTGAATAACAAATATATATATATATATATATATATATATATATATATATATATATATATATATATATATATATTGATGATTGATTCATTATTGAATCAATTGAATATTGTTCCATTATATATAGATTACCAACTTTTGAAAACAATTTTACTACATTAACATATTATCAAATGGAATCAACTATATCTACAAAACTGTATGTATGTTTAAAATCTTTCATAATAAAGTAAAATGCATGAAATATTACTTCGTCGAAACAATCAGTTTGAAAGCTTAGAAGCCTTTTCTCACCTTGAGAAAAATTTAACTTTGTATTGCATGACATTTTACCATACAATATATATATATATATATATATATATATATATATATATATATATATATATATATATATATATATATATATATATATTGTATAAATTTGAATCTTGGGTTTATATATATAAAATAGTTTGTCAAATATATATATATATATATATATATATATAGATATATAACAGTTTTTCTTTGTTGTAGTTGTTAGTTGCAACTTTTCAAAAAGAATATAAAATGAATATATGAATTTCTTAGTAATTTATAAAACTTTATAAACTTTATCAAGAATAAAAAAAGTTCAATAAGAAATGAAAAGTTCAACTGTATATGAAATAAATACAAATTAATTGATCAATTGCAGATGAAATCCGAAACTGGGCTAACATAATAAGTTTGGTCCCAGAGAAATTGGATTATTTTATTGGAATTGAATTCTGTGAAAGAAGATAAAAAAATGAAAGGAAGAATAGTTCAAAGAAAAAATAGAGATCTTGAATAGAGAAAAATTAAGTTATGTTCCACGAATATATTTCATCAGCCCATTATTTCACAGAATTTTTCAATTTAATTTTTGATTAATCAATTTCAATAGATAAGATATTTTTTCATTATTTCTCTCGTTTGTTCATTGTATATTGAATTATTCATAAATATTCTTAATTACAAAGGTAATTTCATTAAACAAAAATATTGATAAATCTCAACTCAGAACTTTTTGAAGCAATTCAAAAAATTAATTCTACGATTATATGAAGGTACCTACACATTTTTCGTAAGACTTCACAAAAAATCACAATAAATAAATAATTCATGAATATACTTACATATTCTACAAATTTTTCTCTTTTATTTGATAGCCAATGACTTTCGATTAATTTTTTAAATCTTAGAATTTATTCAATAAATTCAATATTTCATGTAAGTATGTTGTATTTTATTTATCATAAAATACAACATACCTGAAAAAGTATCGAAAATTAGATGTCGATTGAATATTAATATTGAGTTCTGCGTCCAAACAATACACAAACAGTAAAGGAGGTTAAAACATTATGTCACGTGTTA
Source organism: Henosepilachna vigintioctopunctata (assembly GCA_030704895.1). NCBI lineage: Eukaryota > Metazoa > Arthropoda > Insecta > Coleoptera > Coccinellidae > Henosepilachna > Henosepilachna vigintioctopunctata. Next base: position 572,492 of record JARQZJ010000010.1, on the reverse strand, counting down.
GAGGTATCACAGAACGATAAAATGGCCACAGAATTTCTTACCTGAATCTACCGTGACATAACACTTAGTGTATTATGGTAGGGTAGAGTCATGTTATCTACACTATAGTAGATAATATTCTTTCTATAATTTTTCTACGAATTATTGAAAAGAGCATTTTAGCTGAGCTAGAGCTATGTGAAACACGAACAATCTGATGTCTCCATCATCCTTGAAGGAATGAATGTTACAGAATATTGAAATCGGTGCCTAGATTTATTGGAAACGAAGGATAGTCACTGTTTCATGCTACAAAGCACTCTTCAGTTGCGTCAAGTCCAACAAATGAAAGGCTATTCTCAAAACTCCAGTTATCAATCAGAAGACAGAAATATATTGTAGAGTCGTATGCATATAAAATGCATAGATAACTATACATCTCAAATCTTAGGAATTAACAGGAAAAATATGAATACATATAACATTGAGAGTTTCATACGTCCTTATCAATTCAGATAAAATATTTTACAAGTCTATTTCATGAACAATTTCATCTTATTTGATGAACTAATGCCATCTAGGTTGCGATAGTAGAAACGCTCGGTTATGCCTTTCTAGAGCTTGCCATCATGGGCTACTGAAAACATGAAGAGATCTACTATAAGAAAATGAATTGTATAGTTATCATAGTATTCATATCATCGCACTTGTAAATTCAATATTAAAAGTATAATTTCCTTCCGATAATTTTTTTCGAACTATTCAAAAGAATATTTTGGCAGAACTGGCGAAGTGAAGAAGTGAAACTTGAAGTTTGTGATGTCTATAGGATACCATAGGCAAGATAACCATAGATTTAATTTTCTTATGTTAGATTTCTTCAGATATATAAATATATATATAGAAATTCGAATTAGTTTTTGGTTATACTGGGTATGATTATGACTGTTATAAATATTATTTATTTTTCTGAATGAATCAAATTCTGAGAATTGGACAAAATTTTAAAGCATCAATACCTAACTGAATTAATTTATTTTTACTGTATGATGTAATTTTGGAACTGCTCTTGATAGGTATGTAAAATTCCAACTGAGCATGAGGGTTCAACACCATGATTCAGTCTTTCATTAAATATGTGTCTCTACTGTTCCCAACAGGGGGTCAATTAAAGCAGTGGGTGTATTCACCTATATGGTTAACCCCAGGGATTTGGGAACTAACACGCCCATTATTAGGGCCTCGGTGTATGTCGAATAAGTGTTGTCGATTTGGATAGTGTCAAATTCAGCGGGTTATATGACAGATTGATTATATGTTTCTGTACATGCATTCTGTTTATAGCAGTTCGGTTAAAACTTCATCAGAATGAGTGAGAAGCTACAATCAGAAAAAATTCTCACATGGCTTCAGTAATGGTTATAAGCATATAAAATTATGTCAATATTTTTGAACATCGACTACATCCTAATTCAATTTCAATCAATCACTCAAAACTTTTGCGTTATAGGTAGAAAAAACGAATAATCTATAATTACCTGGAATTTTAAAGGAAACGTAATGAATATTTCTTGGGTAATATGGATCTCACATTGTGGTGTCCTATTAATATAGCCACTGCTTCGTAATAATTCGCAATTTTCGTGATTTCATGGATATCAGTCCCATCTGGAAAAAAATGTTATTAGATTTCAGCAATGATAGCCAGTATATGAAATTTTGTGATGTTAATATTTCTGTACATCATCTTTACATCTCAGGAAAGTCTTAGGTCCACTGCTATTCTCCTTATACATAAATGATATTGCTTTTCATGTTAGAAGAGTTTCTATATTATTTGCAGACGATACAATGCTTTACATTAGTGGTAACAAAATCCAGACTATGACAGAATAGATCAATAGAGAATTAGCAGCAGTACATGAATGGCTAAGCGATAACATTTCATCGCCGAATGTGAAAAAGTCTAAATTTATAGTTTAGGATAAAAGTAAAATTTTGAAAGCAAAACAGTAAAGAAAATATAACTATTAAAATTGAGAACTAGAACATTGAAAAGCCAAAAGTTGTTAAATATTTGGGCCTTATGTAAGACAAGAAATACTTTGAATATTGTTCCATTGTGTCATTAGCATTGAGCAAAGAAGAAACTCATCAGCTACAAAAATTGCAGAATAGAGCGAAAAAGTTTGAAATGTAATATACTCCAATCGAAACCATGTTAAATTGCCTAGAACTAAATTTCAGTTAAACATAGAATACTTTATGCTACATACATTCTCATAATTAAAATTGAAAACAAATTTTTCCCACATAATAATTTCGCAGAGTAATAAAAAATGTAATATGTGTCAGTGATGTGCACACTTAAAATGTTTTCACATGCAAGTTCATGAAATATTTTCAAATCTAGAAATAGTATATTTTATGAAGGATTCAATGCATTTAATAATAATTATTTATTTATTCCCAACAGATATACAATTACATATATATTAATTACAGAGAAAACATAACAAAGTGTACACAAATAATAATAAATAAGAAGAAATGAACAAAAAAACAAAACGAAAAAGAGATTATAAGCGAATATATACAATGAAAAAATTACCTAGATCCATAAAAACAATTAGTGACCTTAACCTATTCAAGCGTAAATTAGCTGAGTTCGTTTTGAACAAATAATTGTTAATAATGAGTTTTGATTGTAAATAGATTTTTGTAATAACTATTGCTCAATAAATATTTTTGAATTCTTCTTACCTCGATCGCCATTTCAATTTCAAGTAGCCTCTAAAAAAACTACATTATAAGTAGAACAAACAAATTATCTATAATCACCTGGAATTTTGAAGGAAACTAAATCAATATTTCTGAAAGATTATGGGTCTCGTATGGCCCGTACACAATGGTTGACGGAACAGCAATAACTCAGATAAACTAATACAAGGTGCGCCAGAGAAACTTACTTATTTGGAAAACTTCCCGCGTGGTTAATTTGGGGGAGAGGGGCGAGAGGGAGCGCCTGGAGGGGAAGTTCCCAAGTTTGTTTCTCCCTCCAGTCAGTTCCCATCATGCTCTGTTCTAGAGAGCAGTGGGCCTTCGCAGTCGATAGCTTCTTTTCTAACGATCGTTTATCCGTTTTCCAAAAGATTCTGTCGTGGGTTAACTCATTTCGGGAGTGTGTAGTGTCGCTAAACCCAGAAATCGACTTCAACGGACAATCAGAACTCCGGAAAATATCAAAAGAGTGAGGCATTCAGTAGTGCGTTCTCCCCGGCATTCGGCTCGCAAACACGCAGCTGCTATGGGAATTTCTGACACGACTTCGACGAGATTTCGAAGAATTCTCCATGAAGACCTTCAATTTCTCCCCATAAATTGGCTGTTATGCAAGAATTAACTGAACGTGATTTTGTTGCTCGTCAAAATGCATGTGAAATGCTGATTGAAACCCGCCTGAAGACGAGGTCGTTTTTTTCAGTGACGAGGCTCACTTCCACGTCTCTGGTTTATGTCGATCGACCACAAACCATAGCACACCTCAAGAATAACATTCGCGACGCCATTGCCAACACACCGATTGATATGCTGCAAATAGTGGTTACGAATTTCAAAAATCGACTTCATCAGTATATGCGCAATGAGGGTCGCCATTTAACTGATGTCACTTTCTAGACTGCATGAAAAAAAAATTTGGATATTGTATTCTCAAATAAAAAAAAATTTGAAACAATAATTGAAGTACTTTTGTTTTTATTGACCTTTCAAATAAGTAAGTTTCTCTGGCGCGCCCTGTATAACTCAGATAAATGCTTATAACAGTTAGCATGTGGGGGAGACCGGAAATCGTTGACTATAAGGGTAAATAGATTAAGAGCATTAACTCGTTCGTTAACGAGGTATTAACGGGTTTTCTTTCAACCAATCGTGATTGAAGATGACTTGCTTGACCAGGTAACTCGTGTTAAATTTTCTTTCGCAATAATACGGCTTTCTTGAGTTAAAATAGTTCCTGTTAAAATTTTTCTTTTGTAATTGTTTTAGTGTTTAATGTTTGTAGTGTTATGTTATTGTGCCTGGGTATCTGTTTGAAACAGTGTTTTTTTATGAGGCAAGTTAATCAGGATTTGAACAGACTATATATTTGGCTCTGTGACAATAATCTTAAAGTGAATATTAATAAATCAAAATACATGTTAGTAGCATCAGAATATAAATTGAGTAACAATGATATTGAAAACTTAAACTTGAAAATAACTCTTTGGATCGTGTTCATGAAATGAAATATTGAAAAATTCAAAATAGAGGCATGAGAATTGTTCTCAAGTGTAATAGGCGACCCTCTGTCAAGAACATGCTTGATGTTTGTAGACTAATGAGTGTGAATCAACGTATTATTTATAAAACCTTAGATGTTGTATATAAAATTAAAAATGATATGCTGCCCCTGTATTTAAACGAAAACCTAATTGTGATGTGCATAATCATGAAACGCGGCATCGAAACAATTTTTATTTGAATAAGTTCCATACAACATTAATGAATAAGTCCACGTTTAGCCAAGGTTTTAAGTTATTTACCGGATTGCCTCCAGAGTTGAAATATTGTACAAATTATAAAACTTTTAGGAAACTATTAGTTTCATATATTTTCGGTAATATAGTTTAAATTGTGAGTAGATAGTGGTTGTAAAGAATATTATTGCATTGAGTAGCTTTTGCTAATAAAGGTATTATTATTATTATTATTATTATTATTATTAATGCTATTATTATTATAATAATTATTATTAAAATGTAAGAATGACAGTGTTGTTTTGAAAAATATATTGTTTTCATTTTAGGGTCTGTGTTCCATAAGCAACAAGGTTGAAATCCAAAATGGCGTCAGGTATTGGTTCACTCTTTTCGGGACAGGTTGATTAATTATACAAGAAACCCACTCAAAATGAGCATTATATCAAGCTCATTAAGCGATCAGGTAGACTAATAATTAATGTATATTTATTCTAAGAACAGTATTTCGATCCTTTTGCACATACAAAATTACAACTGTATTTTTACAGAAAATGAAGACATACAAAAGAAGAAGTGGGAGGGTTGATGTACTAAAGACATCCTGGGAAGAGCTTGCTAGGCCATATATCAAAGAAATACCAAATTTCATACAAAACATGAAATCCTCTTGTAGCAAATCTCAAGCAAATATTAGAAAGTGATCCGAGGCTTGGAAAAGCGCCGACTCTACCCTGAAGACTCCTGTGTATTGAAAAAATAGTGAAAGTATAGCTTAAGTAACAAATTTGTCAACCATCTCCAGTCTCCCATAATATGAAATTTTATTAAGTCGATATTTTTGAACATCACCTACATTCTCATGTCAATTTCAACTTACCTCTCGATAAATGTAATTTTCCTTCCACTTGCCAAATACATATAAATTGATTCATATTTTCATGTTGATGGTATCTTTAATACTCTACCCTTGTATGTTGCCAATTATTTCAGTTTATTCATGATTAGTTTCATCCTTGATTCTATTGCTGGCCTTCGTGGCTTAGTCGGGATATCACACGACTATGTTGTGGTAGAATTCGGGTTCGAGCCCCGGTGATGACGGTAGTTTAATGATGAAAATCGTTGAAAAATGGCGTACATTGATTACCAGCCCATTGACAGTTCGGAACCGGCGTCAAACTAGAGGTCCACATAATTTTTTTCAACATATCAATGGCTCTCTGGCCAACATCAAATTCACGATAAGAAGAAGAGACATCCCAGATTACTTTTTCTAGATGTTTCGTTGCCACACAACAGGAACAGAATTACTAGCTCAGTCTACAAGAACCTACGCAGGCCAATAACTCATTATCAACTCGAAACACTCCAGGAGTACTAAAAGAGGAATAATAAGGACGCTCTACAATAGAGCCCCATCAATCTGTAGCAAGCCGAACTAATGGAAGAAGAAGTTTTGAAAATCAAAAAGGACCTGACACAGAATGGTAAAAGGCTGATAGAACAAACAATTGAGGAATGTAGGCAGGATAGAACAACAGTGGAGGAGAACACAACCAAGCAAATGATTACAATACCCTACGTAAAGAGAATATCTGAAAAAATAAGGCAGATTGCCGAACATTTTAAAATCAGGACAGCTTCCAAATCAGGTATTACCATAAGAAGCATCCTAACCAAGACCAGACCAGTATAACTCCTGAAAGAAAGAACTTTATATATCTAGTACCTTGCGAATGTGGAGGTGCATACATAGGAGACACAAGGGGACCTCTCGACGTCTCGAGGAACAATGAAAATAAACTTCACACCTGAAGAGCAGAAACATTTAAATGAGACTTCATCAAAACACCACAATATTCGCTGGGACGAAGCTAGGATTGTTCATCGAGAAAAGTATTGGAGCAAACGGAAGTTCAAGGAAATCGTGTTCATCCATCAGAAGAAAGACATATTCTCTAATCCAAGTGTTGAAGTATCCAACACCTGGCGACCAATCCTGACCTGCATGAGTCACGTGTCAAACAATCGCGGACATCAAGAACCAACGCGGTATGTAAAGGCACTCTCTATCTCGAAGGATCAGTGGCCTCTTATTTGATAACGATCTAAAAGCTGACACACATCAGGAAATACATCAGTCAACCAAACGCATGTCAGACAAACACACTAAAAATATAGTTAAAAGAACAGTCAATCAACTAAAATATCAAAACACACCAAATGAAACAGAATATCTCACAACACCACACGTAGTGAATAATATAATTCGAAAATCAAACAACAAAAAAGCGCCAGGTTTCGATAAAATAAATAATAAAATGCTCAAGCATGTATCAAAATGCAATACTTTCCCAATTCTTGGAAAAATGGTATAGTCCTATCATTCAAGAAACTTAATAAAGATCCAATCTTCGCAGAAAACTACAAGACAATTAGTTTACTGCCAATGATGTCGAGAGTTCTAGAAAAAATCATTCTCACAAGACTGAAAAAACACGAAAAATCACACAACATCCTAATAGACGACCAGTACGGCTTTAGGGACAACCACAGTACTATTTTACAACTTGCAAATATGACTAATCAAATCAAAAATAATTTTAATAAAAACAAAATCACAGCAGTGTTAAGTTCAGATATCGAGAAAGCCTTTTATACCGTCTGGCACCGCGGACTCACATATAAACTTATACAGAACAACATTCAAATCTACATAATTGAATTAATAAAATTTTACCTAGCAAACCGAACTTACCAGGTAAAAGTTGGTAAGGTTCTTTCAAAAAAACAAAAAATACGTGCGGGGGGCCCGCAAGGCGGAATACTTTCGGCGTTATTATTTAATTTCTACATAAATGACATACCTAAAACACACAAAACCAAATTCAGAATCTTTGCGGATGATACATCTATTATATCTGAATCTTGGTCACCAAATTTGGCAAAGATACTATTCAAAATGATATAGCACTCCTTGAAGAATATTATGAAAATTGGGAATAAAAATTAATGCCAATAAAACTACACTCATACAATTTACATCAAATAAAAAAGTACCTAATAAGAATGTAATTTTATTTAACGAAATAATTCCTATACATAATGAAATTGAATACTTAGGTCTTACTCTTGATGAAAGATTAACTTTCACTTCCCACATCAACAAACCACTTAATAGGGCGAATATTATCATGAATAAAACTTTTTACCTCATTTCCAAAAAAAGTCACGTTTCTCGGAAATCTATGTTAATCTTATACTATCAAGGTATCAAACCAGTCCTGACTTATGCGAGCCCCATTTGGAGTAAAACAAATTAAACGAATTACAAAAACTGCAGTCATTTCAAAACAAAATTCTCCGAGTAATTGCAAAAAAAACCCGTAAAACCAAAATCACAGAGCTTCACTCTTTCACAAACTCAGAAACAATAAAATCATCAATTATAAAACACACAGAAAAATTCTACTACTCTACAACCAATACTTTGAGTAAGACAAAACATCTAAAACTCAAACAATATAATAAAAAGCAAACATAAAACAATTCATCACATTTCAATATAATAAATAAAGACACAAAAATTACCTACAATTCTAAGAAATTTATCATCATAAACATCACCATAAATACTTTATTGTCATCAATAATCCCTTAATTCCATACGAAGAATAGTTGTATTTTATTTCATAAGTTCGACGAACCTCTGTAATAACTACAATAATTTAGCCAAAAACAACCTGCTTCAATATGATTATAAAAATTAATAACTTCAGGTAAAACCCTATAGTTAGGTAGGTACTGAAAAGAATTATACTTTAGGATACTGTATTAGGTACTTAGAGAAATAAATATATATATATATATATATATATATATATATATATATATATATATTTTAAAAATAGTTGTGTTTTATTTTATAAGGATCAGTTTTCTGTTGATCATCCGTCTCTTCATCGGAGGTAAGAATTATTTCAATTTAATTTATTTTATTTTGTTTGATTCATATTTATGCTTCAGCCCTCAGGAGATTTATTGGTTATCAACCTTTTTCTGTTTAATTCGTTTAATTTCTCCATTTTAATTTTCAATTAATCATAGTTTGTTTCAGAATTTCAAATTAAATCTATAGGCAATGGAAGTCCGAGAACATAATGAGTAGGTCCACTAAATAAAAAAGATTTGATCCTTTTTAACATTTGATTTTCAATTTATATCGTGTTTTAATATCGATGTCTGCGCTTAGCAGTTCTTTTTCAGCCGTAAATCAGAGATTTTTGATCCAGATCCATAGCAAGCTAGTTTTTTTCAACACATTCTCCAAAGCTGACGTTAACAGTTTTGACGAAGTAATAAATATTTTCTTAAACTCCAAACCTGCAATGTCTTAAAAGGAAGTGAATCAGTCAGATTTATTGATTATCGCAATTTCGTAGAATGTGAATTTAGAATTATAAAATAGGCATGGAAGTTTATTTTGGGTGAAACTTCAATTTAACAAATGTAATCCATTTCCTTTCCACAAGGGACTTGCTCCACTACAAATAAAATACATAAATACATTATTGTGTGGCCTGAATTTACAAAGCGATTGAAAAGATTTCAATATATCCACTGTGGGTGCTGTATGTTGCAGATACACGACGATTACTCGGTTTATGAACACTGAAATCAGTCTTCCAAAACAGTTTTTTTTCAGTCCTCTTACGAAGGATGAAATGCATTTTATATCGCATTTCTCAAGAAGTAGAAGAGAGTTGATAAATATTGCTGGAGTTTAGGTTGAAATGAAAGAGTACTATTGATCTTCTAGATCAGTGGCTATAACGTTCGAAATTTAAAGAGAAGTCATAACAATATTAAAAAACATTGATTTTATTATGTTAATTTCATTTAGGGAGTGCTTTTATGAAAAGAGTCGAAAATAATTATTTTCTCAGTGCAACGTAACCCATAAAAATTATGGGCAACATAAATACAACACATATAATATATAACCTCAAAAAATTAGAGGTACAAATTGAAACAAAGATTGTGTCAACTGGTCCGCATTACTAAGACGTTGAGAACCGCTATTCTAGAACAATGGTAAATTTCTAAATTGTGTACTTTCACCTTATTTCAACAACTCGGTCCTAAGTACACACTGCAATAATTTTTTTACCCAATATTACAGCTCCCCATTTTTATAACAGTTAAAAGTGTGAAAAATAAAGAAACAAATAATTGAATTCGATTGAATGTTCTTTAATATCTTGCTGAAACATTGTTTGATTTGATAACTCCATTTCAGAAGCTGAATCCATTTTAGCTTTTGAAAATGGAGTAACACCCCGAAACAATTTTCCAGCAAAAAATATAATCAAGTGATACTAAAACTAAAATTAATATTACAACAATAAAGTGGTTTTTATTCAATAACACATATATACATAATAATAAAGAATTATTCTCTAAAGCTATTTACTCAAATACAGGAAAGAACATAATAAATAAATTAAATATCAAGTTAAGTGAATAATATACCAATAATATTCTAAATACATAATATTGAAAATTAATAATACTAAAAGAAGTATTCTCAAATAAGATAAGTAATCTAAATGTAGGATACCAATATCTAAATATTCAGTTAATTTACTAAATCTGAGAACAATGACTAATAACTAAACAAGAAAACAAAACTCAAACTGAGAACTCAAACCGGAAAGAAATCACGATACCTCAACGGTTCAGATTTAAATTTACATTAATGATGGAAACAAGTGTAAACTCACACCAGCTAGATACCTGGTTTGCAATTGAACATGAAAGTTTAAACAGAGATTGCGAGAGAAGATTGGTTCTATTGGTTCTTAAGTGAAAAATCTGGCTTCTTCTAGTACATCTCTGAGATACAAGGTACTCTTTTCTCTTTACCAAGCTTTCGCAATCTACTTTATTGCTTCTTCAGGGTTGTGAAATATATATAAAACAACCTTAATCAACATCTACAACACAATATACTGCTATCCATGTAAGCAATATATATATATATATATATATATATATATATATATATATATATATATATATATATATTACATGGGTGTTGAGGTTACAATTATTAAACTATTCAGCAGCAATAACATAAGCGTAATTTGCCAAATTCATCCCAGTTGTTTCCTTTCTTCTTCTTTTTTGACGTGTTTCCTTTTTTGTTCCATATCAAGTAAGTAGCTAATATGCGTCTGCTTCTTGCTGCCGCTAGTTTGGTGTTAATTGATCTCCATTTCTTAGGATTTTGTTGTGGTTTCTATGAACATATGGAATACAAATATGGATTGAAAACAACACAAAATCCTAAGAAATGGAGATCAAATAACACCAAACAAGCGGCAGCAAGAAGCAGACGCATATTAACTACTTACTGTGATATGGAACAAGAAAGGAAACACGACAAAAAAGAAGTAGAAATTGAACAACTGGGATCAGATGATACGTGATAAGTATATAGACATTAAACCTAAAATAATATATTAAAATCAAATATTGAGATGAAATTGTAAATGTTAGATGAATTTGGCAAATTACGCTTATGTTATTGCTGTTAAATAGTTTTAATAATTGTAACATCAACTCCCATGTAAGCAAACACATTCTATATTGTGTTGTAGATGTTGGGTAAGGTTGTTTTATATGTTTTAGAACCCTGAAGAAGCAATAAAGTAGATTGCGAAACTAGAAGAAAAGAGTACCACTGCAAATACTGAGTCAATAAACTCTTACAAATTATTATGAATATATATATATATATATATATATATATATATATATATATATATATATATATATATATATATATATATATATATATATATATATATATATATATATATATATATATATATATATATACAACCAATATTTCTAAAATTCTTAAAATCTGTTAAATTTATCAATCGATTGGCATGGAATTTCCGTACGTATTTCTCTCCTCAATCCACAATTTATGAAAAAGAGGTAACCCAAAACAATTGCCAATTAATTAATATAATTCCAAGAATTTGAAGTAAATGTTCTCATTCAATGTATAGTAATGTCTTAGTAGGTAAAAAGCTAGTTTACAAACTACTAGCTACAAAACAAACTCATATACTTTTGTATCTTTGATTTTTATTCAAGATTAGAAAGAATACCACAAAATTGACAATTGATTCATCAATTCTAAATTCATTTTCAATTCATTCAATTGAAAATGAATTTATTCAAACCTCCACAGGTTTACCACTTTTCGATATAGAACAATAAAAATTTCAAACTAATGATAAGACCTGTTAATTGTTTCATAAACTCTTGAATAGGCATGCACAGTTGTAGTAATCATATTGAATTCAAGATGAGTGTGCATACACAAGTAGACCATTATATATTCGTGTGCATGTGTGCCTGAGGTTCGATTGAAAAGCCGTCATTTCTCCATTATGATGAAAATTTACACTTGTGCACTCTAAGGCATATGCTTCTTTTAGTCGTACTATTCTCGAATTCAAAAGTTTACCTTTCAGTTAAATTTAATACTTCCTCAAATGCCTTGGGGTTTTATTCCGATTTTGTCCTGGTATGATTGTGAAAGTTAACAACTTAAAAAATATTTTCCAGTTGAAATCTGCGATTGATGCGGAAAACGGACGTACAAACTTTCGGAGTCGTACCATTTATAAGATATTACGATGTTTCGATTGCAAAATGAACGAAAAAGACAAATTTCTAACTTATCAATAAATTGATCACTTTTTGAAAATTTTTAAAATATTTCGTATATTGTCCACTTCGATATTGTTTAGATATATCTTTCTTATATATCTTCTGCCTGTTTTTACTTGTTTCATTCACCTGATGAAGGCATTGTATACCTAAACAATATTGTAGTGGACAATATATGAAATATTTTTGAACTTTTCAGTATGTGTTCTTCAATTCATAAGTTGATGTGGAATTCAACACGTATCTCCCTCCTCAATCAACACATTTCAAACATAATTTAAGATAGTTTGATGCGATTTTCATTTCTGTAGTTTTCATTATAACACATCGATAATTCTCTCTTCACAACCAGGTTGAATAAACATATGATCATGTTAATAATGCTGAATAATTTCATTTACGTATAATTTTAAAGCAAGTAACACAATTTATAGAAGCTACTCCATAATTTTCAACAGAGCCAAGCTATCTATAAAATCGAATATCATTTCGCATATCAAAAAAATTTTTATTATTGAAAGTGGAAGAGAGACCTTCTATGCTGTTCGAATTAATTGGGACAAAGGATAAAAAACAATGTTTTCGTAAAATCTTACCTTTTAATGAAGTAAGTACATACAAAATAGCGTAAATTCTTCATATTAATATGAAGTATGTCCTCCTTTCTCCTCCTTTTTAGGCATCGATACCACCAGCGTAGCGCTGGTTTTCTTCAATTCGTCATCATGAAACCACAACCGAATTGCACTTATAATCATTTTTTCTTTTGTAGTGCAATCCATTTTTGCCAGTCGTTTCTTAAAAATATTCCATAAATTCTCAATGGGATTGAGATCAGGTGAATTCCCCGGCCAATCGAGTACTTTTATTTCATTCTCACGCATAAAGACCTGCACTTGTTTGGAATTGTGGCAAGGAGCCAGGTCGTGCTCAAATGTTCCATCAAACGTTTCCACGAATGGGACAACCCTGGTGCGCAATATTTCCATATGTTTCACTGAATTCATCATCACTTTTAGGAGCTAATCGTCCAGTGCCATTCGTTGTGAAAAAACCCCAAAACATTTTTTTCGGAGGATGTTTTACTGTGAGCTGGATGTGATCAGGCCGCAAAGTTTCCTCATCACTTTGTCTAACAACACTTGATTTGTACCCTTGAACAAACAAATGTGTCTCATCACTAAAAAACACTTTCTTTCAGTCGTCCACAGTCCTCGCACGGTACTTTTGGCCCATGCCGAACGTTTCTTCATCATTTTCTGGGTAAGCAGTTGCTTTCTTCTTCGTCTTCTTGCCTTACGGCCAACCTCCAGCAGTCGTTTTCGCACAGTTGAGGTGCTCACCTTCATACCAGAACAGAAACCATTAAATACCTTTCTCTTTCTACCTTCTACCTTTGTCTTTCTCGGATTAATTTTGCTATTTGTTATCAACAATTTATCTGTTCTTGGAGTAGTTTTTCGTTTATGGCGACAGTTTTCTTTTCTTTTTGGAGACGATGAGCTACTTTTTCAAATGTTTTTAAAATTCTGGAAACGCTGGACTTTCCCACACCAATAGCTTCAGCTATATCTCTTACAGTCATTGATGCGTGTTCATCAAGCGCGATAACTTTGGAACGCTTTCACGGAGTGATATCCATCTTTGGAAAAGACAATACAGCATGTATCAAAATTGAAACCACAAACTGTCGCACCGGTAGTAACTCTAAAATTTAAGGAGAAGACTATAAGGAACGCTGATGAGGTTTTGAGTTAGATAGTAGTCAGGTCAAAATAAAATTGCTTATTGGTCCACTGAGACCAGATTGTAATGTCATAAATTCTTAGATTGAGTGAGCTTTCAGGAATGAAGAAATTAACTTCCTGTTATACATCCGTTTATATTAAAAAGAAAACACTCACAGAATAGAGAAAGGGGACATATTGTTATTAACATTCTATAGTTATTATATATTATAAGATATGTCATAGATGGTTATTCTAAATTTTATTTCGTGAAGTTTATGGGAGAATAAGTGTTCAGCACCATTTAATGAAGAAGGCTGAAACCAATTTTTAAGGCCGAGTAAATTGGACCATTATGATTCCGTTAAATCAATCAATTTGAATGCATAATCAAGTGATTTCGAATTTATGAAACGTTCTTATAAACGTTCTTTGAGGAATACTTCAATATAGTTCTTTAATTTTCGAAGACATTCTAGAATAATCACCGCATACCATTGACGAATTATAACGATTCGCCACGAGCCTATTGAATTTTATCGCGGAAAATTCAGGGAAAATCGCGCCCTCTATCTTATGCAAACTGTCGTCACGAATCAATTTCCATATCATTTTCAATTCGCTGCCGGTTGACACTCTTTCAAATGCAGATGTGTATCATTGTAAACTAGACACACTTCCATTGCGGGCGTAGATTGAGATGTCCACAAAAGCACCCATTGTGAGTCCTCCCAACAACATTGCGTTGTACTGCCGCTCTCTTCCATACTACAACTGGGGGGCTCTTTGTTGCTATTTCTTTTATGCGAATTTAAATTAGAATTGGCGATGTGTGTACGTGATCGTTACTCTCAATACTTTTAAGGGGGACTTCATATTCCGTCAGTCAGTTATTATTGAATAATAATAAAACTGAAGATGGGTTACCATATCTTACACAACATCGCAATTGTATGAAAATCAATGAAATTCATCGTCATGATATTTGTAGGGTTGCATTGCTTGGCTTTCAACTATCTATTATCAACTTAAAATGAATAGTTGGGTATATTGTTAACTGATATCTTTTTTCATTGAAAGAGTGATAATAATAATAATATCTATATACTAGCTATAGCTATACAAAAAACATAAATATTTTGAATTACAAGCCTATCTCATTATTTACAAAACACTTTCTTGAGTCGAGCTTAAATATCTTAATAATAGTCCTAGTTTTCAAGATACTAGGTAAACTATTGAAACCATTAAATCAGTCCTATATAACAATGGGTGATTTTTTAAGAGTTGAGTTTTTCTGATTGGCAGCACTGGTTGATAATGGTATCAAAACTTCATCTGTTAAAGTGAAGCGTTTTCAGCATACTAGGCCATTTCATCATGAAAAAACTTACAAACGAGCAACGATTGTTCGTTTTGTTGGAATTGTTGGAATTCGCTATCAAAATACGTGGTCTGTGAAAAATGTTTATTGTTTGTTACGACCATATTATGGTCGTCATAATCGTGCTGTTATCACCAAATTTCGCACCAACTTTACTTAGAGTACCTACTGTGTTAATAAGGATCGTAAAATGTCAATTCGTCGCTGTTCTCAGCAATTGGGCATGTGTTACCCAACCACATGGAAAATTTTACGTGTTGATTTGGCTTTGAAAGCCTATAAGATTCAACTTCTGCAAGAATTGAAGCCGAATGACCTTCCACAACGTCTTATTTTTGGTGAATGGGCCTTAGAACAGCTTAATGAAAATCCGCTCTGTTATCGAAAAATTGTGTTCAGTGATGAGGTTCATTTCTGGGTTAACGCATATGTAAATAAACAAAATTGTCGCATCTGGAGTGATGAATAGCCGCAGTTTCTGGTGTGTAGATGAGCACCTCAACTGTGCGGAAACGACTTCTGGAGCTTGGCCGTAAGGCAAGAAGAAAGCAATTGCTTACCCAGAAAATGATGCAGAAACGTTTGGCATGGGCCAAAAAGTACCGTGCGTGGACTGTGGACGACTGGAAGAAGGTGATTTTTAGTGATGAGACACATTTGTTTGTTCATGGGTACAAATCAAGTGTTGTTAGAAGAAGTGATGGGGAAACTTTGCGGCCTGATCACATCCAGCAAACAGTAAAACATCCTTCGAAACAAATATTTTTTCACAACCATTGGCACTGGACGATTAGCTCCTATAACAGGGATGATGAATTCAGTGAAATATATGGAAATATTGCGCACCAGGATTGTCTCATACATGGAAACGTTTGATGAAACATTTTAGCACGATCTGGCTCCCTGCCACAATTCCAAACAAGTGCAGACCTTTATTCGTGAGAATGAGATAAAAGTACACGGTTGGCCGGGGGATTCACCTGATCTCAATCCCATTGAGAATTTATGGAATATTTTAAAGAAACGACTGGCAAAATGGATTGCACTACAAAAGAAAAAATGATTATAAGTGAAATTCAGGTGTGGTTTCATGATGACGATGAATTGAAGAAACTCTGCGCTACGCTAGTGGAATCGATGCCTAGACGAGTTCAAGAAGTTAAATCTGCGAAAGGAGGACATACTTCATATTAATATGTATTTGCTTCATTTGCTTCATTAAAAGGTAAGATTTTACGAAAACATTGTTTTTTATCCTTTGTCCCAATTAATTCGAACAGCATAGTACAGCTGATAGGAGAACATGACATAACATTCAATCTGCTGTAATTGACATAAAATGTATTTTTCCGCCTCAGACGGCATTGGTAGGCGAATATTTATTTTGATGAGAAGAAATGGCGATTCGATCGAATCGTGCAAAATTTGTATAAGGTAGGTTAAGGTTCTGCTATAGAAGATCGATATGAAGAGGGAGAATAATTTAGATATATAGAGTAATAATAATTTACTTTTCCATGTCAAAAAGAGAAATATTGTGACTGGAGTACTTTGTGAAATAGTTTTTTCATTATTATCATATATACACTAGAGTCCAATTTTCGTTTAGCGCGTCCTATTCACATTCTCTCAATCAAAACTCTGGTGCTTGTTCAGTGTAATTCGATAAAAACGAGTAAACAAATGAAGGCGTTAGAGTCTGCAGCATTCCCAAGGGAGTCTCGCTAATCCAGATGAAAGCCTCATTGTGCGAATCTAATGGAGGCAGGGCCATCTGTGAGTGCAACATAAAACTCCACACAATGACAAATAAACTTGCATCCGAGAAATTGTGTTGATTGAAATGCACAGACGTTGTTCGGCATTGTACCGCGTGGAAAATATATCTTCTTCTGATAGCTTCCTTCCAAAATCATCTCTAATGCAAATGAGTTTTTATATTGTCGGGTTCATTGCTTTTCTTATGGATAATGGACTCTAATGGAAGATTGTATTAGGCTTAACAAACAATACCATCCAAGAGATGTAATTGAACTTGAGATGGTTAGAAAAATGAATACGATATTATTATACATTTCTTCAGAGGGAATATAGAATGCTAATATCTATATATATATATATATATATATA